>CM052706.1:38608665-38664200 GCA_028551405.1 Uromys caudimaculatus | reverse complement strand
ACCACCAACCAAAGAATACACATCTATTGACCCATGGTTCGGACTACATATGTGGCAGAGGATGACCTCCATGGCCATCAGGGAGAAAGGAGAGGCCCTTGGGCCTGAGGGTGCTAGAGGCCCCAGTAAAGGGGAATGTCAAGGTGGGAATATGGGGATGGGTGGGCGGGTAGGTGGGAGGAGGAATTCCCTCACAGAGTGGGGAGGGGGAGGGTATAGGGGGTTTCCAAAGAAGAGACCCAGAAAAGAGGAAACATTGGAAATGTAAATAAAGTATCAAAAATAAATAAATTAATTAATTAAAAAACAAAAAGAATATTGGTGATAGGTCTTCTTTGAAGGTCTACTAGAGCTCTCCACTCAACTCATCTGGTCCTGGGCTTTTTTGGTTGGAAGACTATTAATGACTGCTTCTATTTCTTTAGGGGTTATGGGACTGTTTAGATGGTTTTTTTGATCCTGTTTTAACTTTGGCACCTTGTATCTGTCTATAAGATTGTCCATTTCATCCAGATTTTCCAATTTTGTTGAGTATAAGCTTTTGTAGTAGGATCTGATGATTTTTTGATTTTCTACAGTTTCCATTGTTATGTCTCCATTTTTATTTCTGATTTTATTAATTTGATTACTGTCTCTGTGCCCTCTGGTTAGTCTGGCTAAGGGCTCATGTCTCTTGTTGATTTTCTCAAAGAAACAGCTCCTGGTTTTGTTGATTCTTTGTATAGATCTTTTGGTTTCTATTTGGTTGATTTTAGCCCTGAGTTTGATTATTTCCTGCTGTCTACTCCTCTTGGATGTATTTGCTTCTTTTTGTTCTAGAGCTTTTACGTGTGCTGTCAAGTTGCTACTGTAGGCTCTCTTCAGTTTCCTTTTGGAGGCGCTTAGAGCTATGAATTTTCTTCTTACCATTGCTTTCAGTGTCCCATAAGTTTTGGTATGATGTGTCTTCATTTTTGTTATATTTTAAAAAGTATTTAATTTCTTTCTTTATTTCTTCATTGACTAGGTTATCGTTGATTAGAGTGTTGTTCAGCTTCCATGTGTATGTGTATTTTCCATTATTTTTTTGGTATTTAAGGCCAGCCTTAGTCTGTGTTCATCCAATAGGGTGCATGGAATTATTTCAATCTCCTTGTATCTGTTGAGGTCTTTTTTGTGACCAATTATATGGTGAATTTCGGAGAAGGTACCATCAGATGCTGAGAAAAAGGTATGTCTTTTGCTTTATGATGAAATGTGCTATATATATATGTGTGTGTGTGTGTGTGTGTGTGTGTGTGTGTGTGTGTGTGTGTGTGTGTGTTAGATCCATTTGGTTCATAACTTCTGTTAGTTTCACTGTGTCTCTGTTTAGTTTCTGTTTCCATTATCTGTCCATTGCTGAGAGTGGGCTCTTGACATCTCCCACTATTATTGTGTGAGGTGAAATGTGTGCTTTGAGCTTTAGTAAAGTTTCTTTCATGAATGTGGGTGCCCTTGCTTTTGTAGCATAGATGTTCAGAATTGAGAATTCATCTTGGAAGATTTTTCCTTTGACCCTTAGGAAGTGTCCTTCCTTATTATTATTTTTTTTGATAACTTTTGGTTGAAAGTTGATTTTATTTGATATTAGAATCACTACTCCAGTTTGTTTTTTGGGACCATTTGCTTGGAAAATTGTTTTCCAGTCCTTTACTCTGAGGTAGTGTTTGTCTTTGACACTGAGGTGTGTTTCCTGTATTCAGCAAAATGCTGGGTCCTGTTTACATATTCAGTCTGTTAGTCTATGTCTTTTTATTGGAGAATTGAGTCCATTGATGTTAAGAGATATTAAGAAATAGTGATTGTTGCTTCCTGTTATTTTTGATGTTATTTTTATGTTTGTGTGGCTATCTTCTTTTGGGATTGTTGAAAGAAGATTACTTTCTTGCTTTTTCTAGGGTATAATTTCCCTCCTTGTGTTGGTGTTTTCCATCTGTTACCTTTTGTAGGGCTGGATTTGTGGAATGATATTGTGTAAATTTGGTTTTGTCATGGTATATCTTTGTTTCCCCATCTATGGTAATTCAGTGTTTTCTGGGTATTGATCCTGGTGTGACCAAACTCCTGGAATCCTGTGTTGCTGTGATCTTGCGATCCTGGGCATGTTAGAGCATCTGGAAGTGGAGCTTCCTCTGGGTGTTGTGGGACTGGCAATAGCTCTGAGTGTAGTGGATCCTCAACTGCTCTGAGTGAAGCAGGTCTTTAACTCTTCTCAGTGCAGCAGATCCTTTAGGATGGGTCAGGATATGGTGTCTTCACAGGAGCAGACCAGCTAGGACTCTGCCTCATCAGAAGGGATCAGGCAGAAGGGGCAGAAGGCGTATTCATTTTTGATAACTAAATATTTTCTTGAATAGTATTTTATGGTAAATAAAATAAAGAAAATATTTTAGATCATCTTCCTTATCGTGTACATGAGTTACAAAAATAAATAAAAATATTTTAGTAGAAAAACATTCCATACAATTTATTCCCAGTATATCATAAATTCCAAACAGTATATAGACTAATAATCTAAACACTAGGGAAGTCAATAATATTTCCAAAGCCCAAATATATGAAATCACTTTGGATCATTTTGATTTCCATAAAGGGAACTAAGTGTTCAATCCTTAGTTTTTCTGGATACATAAACTTAGATCTGAGATTGAAAGTGATGCTGGCATAATGGAGATCTTTCCCTTCCTGCCTTTCACACATGCCCAGTAAATGCCACTACTCATGCTTTAATTAGGAATTCTTTTAAAATCTAGGTCATTTTAAATATATTTTTATTTAATTATATTTTCAGTCATTAATCCTAACAGTAGACCCATTTAAACAATATCTCCTTTGTAGTAAAGTTATTTTATTATTTGTTTTAAATTAAATTATTTTATTCATTTACATTCCAAATGTTGCCCCTCCTTCCCCCCTTTCCTTTGCTTCTCAGAGGGTGTTCCCCGTCCCTCCACCCCTACCCATTCACCTACCCATCAACCTACCACCTGAACCCAGCCACCCATTTCCCTTACTCCTCCAGCATCCCCCTTCCTGGGGGCATCAATTCTCTACAGGATTAGGCGCATTCTTTCACACTGAGGCCAGATAAGGCAGTCCTCAGCTACATATGTGCTGGAGGCCATGGACCAGTTCATATATGCTCTTTGGTTTGTAGCTTAGTCACTGAGAAACCTGAGGGGTTCAGATTAGTTGATACTATTGTTCTTTCTATGGGGTTGGCTGACACTTTAGCTCCTTCAATCCTTTCCCCAACTCTTCCATAGGGGTCCCCAAACTTACATCTGATAGAGCCCTAATATCCAAAATATATAAAGAACTCAAAGAGTTAGACTCCAACAAAAACCAAACAATCCAACTAAAAACTGAAATCCAGAGCTAAAGATTTTTCAACAGAGACCGAGAAGCACTTAGAGAAATGTATAACATCCTTAGTAATCAGGGGAATGCAAATCAAAATGACTCTGAGATTCCACCTTACACTAATCAGAATGACTAAGATCAAAACTCAAGTGAGGTCACATGCTGGCAAGGATGTGAAGAAAGAGGAACACTCCTCCAATGCAAACTGGTAGAACCACTCTGGAAATCAATCTGGCAGTTCCTCAGAAAATTGAAATAGTTCTACTTGAAGACCAAGCTATACCATTTCTGAGCATATACCTAAAAAATTGTTCCATCATACCACAAGGACACATGCTCCACTATGTTCATAGCAGCCTTATTTGTAGTAGCCAGAAGCTAGAAAAATCCAGATGTCCCTCAACAGAACAATGGGTACAAAATTGTGGTCCATTTACACAATGGAATACTTTTTGGCTATTAAAAACGAAGACAACATGAATTTTGCACACTAATGGATGGAACTAGAAAATACTATCCTGATTGAAGTAACTCACACCCAAAAGGACATACATGGGATGTACTCACTGATAAGTGAATATCAGCCAAAAAGAAACAAAATGCCCATGATACCTCACAGACCTTATGAAGTTTAACAAGAAAACAATATCCAAGTTAGGATGCTTCAATCCCATTTAGGAAGGGGAAGAAAATAATCACAAGAGGCAGAAGGAGGGAGGGATCTGGATGGGAGAAGGGGATGAGGCAAAAGGAGGAAGGATCAGGTATGGGAGGAGAGACAGGAAAGAAGCCCAGAGGGCCAGGAGAATGAATGGAAATATGCAGCTGAAGGGGATGAGGGGCAGGGTGAACCTCTAGAAATTCCAGAGACCTCTGATGTAAGAGACTCCCAGAATTCAAAGGGAATGACCTTAGCAGAAATGCCCAACAATGGGGAGATGGAACCTGAAGAGACCATCTTCAGTAGATAGACAGAGCCCACAGTGGAGGAATGGGACCAACCATCTACCTTCAAAATTTTTGACCCAGAATTGTTCCTGTCCAAAAGAAATGCATGAACAAAATTGGAGCAGAGACTGAAGGAATGGCCATTCAGTGACTGGCCCAGTTTGGAATCTATCCCATGGGCAGGCGTCAAACCATGACACTATTACTGATACTATGTTTTACTTATAGACAGGAGACTAATAGGGCTGTCCTCTGAGAGGCTCTATCAGCAACTGACTGAGACAGAAACTGATACTTACAGCTAACCATTGGATTGAGGTGGGGGACCCCTATAGAAAAATTATTTTGTTCTTAAGGTTATCCTTAGAAGGAAGTTGCTAGACCTGAATATGAAGATGCATTAGTGCAGCAAGAACTATAGAGTCTTCTATGTCTTAGGGCTTTGTATGTACTCACTAATTCCTACCCCTTGTTTGCATTAACATGAGAAGGACTGAGGTTAGTTCTGTTATTAATCAGCATGCAAATTAAGCAGACTCTTTTATTCAGTTCCATATGAGTTAGTAAAACAGTATCATGTGGGCATTCCCTTATTGGGGCTACTCAGTACATGAGTTTGTATTGTCTTTTGGTTTTAATAAACTATCTCAAAGCAAGCATTTTTGAAGAGGTGTTTCTTTAATTCCAACCCAAGAATGCATATGAATGAATCAGGTGACTATTAATTATCTTGTTAGGAATATCTCTACAGCTCTTGTATTCACTTTACTTTCTTAAGCAATAAGCATTAGAGAAAATCTGTTAGATAAATGCATTAAGTAAATTCACTTTAATCCAATTTCTTGAAATCAGGATTTTTATTGAACAAAGAAGAGTACTGGATCTATAAACTTTTATTTCACATTATTTTATATCCTCTAAAAACATCCCTAGTTTAAGAAAACTGGCTTACAAATGGTTTAGTATTCTTTATGTCATCACAAATAGTGAAGCACATGTGCTTATTTCTTTCTTAGAAAGCCATACAATGCAAAAGGCACATTCTATTTCATTCATAGAATACAAGCATGCAGTCTATGACAATGTGGCAGTCTATGACAGTGTTTTCTCAATTGCTGTCTTGTAGTAGAATTGAAAAGCTCAGTCTAATATCTCATAATTAGGGTTGGGCCTCTTGACTTTTAGAATTGTATATAAAGTAACTACATTTGGTATTAATTGATGAAAAGAAATGAATCAGGAAGAGCAGAAGGAAAGATTAGTAGATGAAAAAGAGAAATCATATATACAAAAGATGCTAACATTATATATATGCTTTGTGTATGTGTATACTCACAGAAGATGTATACACAATTATGTTTTAAAGTGAGTAGATATATTTACAAGTTGGTAATTTATATGGCACGTATCTGTCTATGAATGTCAGCACACTTCCAGGAAACAAGGTTACCTGGAAGGCATCTATACCTATAATAAGAAAAAAAAATCTAAAATTGTCACTAAAGTTTCTAGCATATATTATAATCTCCTAGTACCTGTAAGACTTTTGAATAGACCAGGATGTTACTGATGTGATTTTATTATATTGTGTGGAAATAATAAAGGGATTATGTTGAATTTAATGAAGGTTCCACATCATGATTTTGAGTGAATCAAAAAGGAGGTCATCCTAGGTGGTCCCAATCAGGAAAACATCTTTTAAAATGGGGCCAAAAATTCTGGAAAGTCAGATCAGCAGGGGAGGAATCAGACCATAGACTTGTGAGGGAAAAATAAACTTTTAAAACTGATATATTTTTGGTAACTAATTTCTTTTCTTTTCTTTTCTTTATTTATATTTCAAATGTTATCCCCTTTCTAGGTAGCCCCTATGGAAAACCCCTGTCCAGTCCTCCCTCCCCCTATCTCTATAAGGGTGCTCCTCCACCCACCCACCCACTCCTGCCTTCCTGTCTTGGCATTCCCCTACACTGGGGCATCGAACCTCCACATGACCAAGGGCCTCTCCTTCCATTGATGCCTCACAAGGCCCTCCTCTGCTACATGTGAGGCTGGAGCCATGCGTCCTTTCATGTGTACTCTTTGGTTGGTGGTCTAGTCCCTGGGAGCTCCCCACATGGGGCTGCAAACCCCTTCAGCTCCTTCAGTTCCTTCTCTAACTCCTCCTTTGTAGACCTCACTCTCAGTCCAATGGTTGGCTGTGAGCATCAGCCTTTGTATTTGTCAGGCTCTGGTAGACCCTCTCAGGAGACAGTCATATCAGGATCATCATATGACAATAAAAAGTAAACAGTAATAGGATCGAAAAGAATATATGACACAGATATTCAACCAATTAGAGGTTTCTTTAGAAACCAGGATGAAGTAGAAAAATCTTGAAGCCTGTTTCAGTTCTAAACTTCTGGTTTGAAGAGCTTTCAAGGCTCAGGTCTAACAAACTCAACACATGCCAGTTTGCATTGGGTTTGGGGGATGTGAGGGTCCTCAAGTTAGACAACAGTTGCCTTCCCCCAACTCTGGCCACTAGAAACTGTTATTAGAAATTAAGTCACTTCTAGGGGTTTCCCCAGGATTCACTTATGAAGGAATTTTTATATTCCATTGCTTTGAAATAAAATAACAAAACTGCAGATTTTTCTGTCAAGAAACTAAAAGTCTCGCATATAAATATTTATTAAATTTATCCTGGGTATTGCCATTGCCGTTGTTAGTGGAATTATGATTTGAATAAGTTCTATTCTCTAGAAACTCACAATGTATCTGGGGAGGCACATTTAAACGGATTAATATTTAAGAAATTAACAATACAGTGCTCACTCAACTGAATGAATCAAGGTTCCTTCCTGTCGTGTGATCTCTTCATTAGAGAGAATTGCACTTTGCATTTAATGGAAAAGTAACTCTACTCAGATAAAATGATGTGATTAGCTATCCCATTTAAGGTTTATATTTATATGGCCATGAATTTTGCTCTGGGATATTTAAATTGTAGAGTTTACTAGGCATTAAAATAATAATGATGTTATAAATGAAAAAAATGGTTGGCTAACATTTAAACCCTCAATTGATGAGGATTTTGTAATTCTAGAGCAAATTTCAAACATTTGGCAAAAAGTGAAATGATTATTTCAATTGGAATTAGGAAGCCAATACTGCCTGTGGAACTCAATTAGAATTTTTTTATCCTAAAAAATTAGTTTTTGTATTGTTTGGATTCAACAGAAGAGAATTGGCAACCATGACTTCTACGTGTAGCCAACCTGTTTCTTGAAATATTCTGTTAGCGAAAAGTTATATTGTGGATTTCTAGCTTCCTTTTCCTTTTACAAAATTGGTTTTGAGAAAAGTCTGACATAATAGAGATGTAATTTATTAGAGTTAATAATTATTTGCAAAATGTTTTTATCTATAGTCCTTAAGAATTATTATATACCTTCATTCATTTCCCAATATTTAATAACTACTACATTAAAAGAGCACTGGACTGTCCTAGGTACTGTGCATGTCAACACATAGATTTTTCTTTTGACTCTCAAAACAATTTCTTTTACAGAATAATATTCATACAGGTCATAGATTTAATCCCCGTTATGCTAAATATCTTGTAAGTTTTCTTGAATGCTCTTTCCAAAGGACGCTACTTCTTCATGAAATATAGTAGGACACACCATCCCCATTTTATCTTTCTCAGGATAAAAGTAAATGCACAAACAGAATATACAATATACAAGTGCAGATCAGCAATGTAGAAGAGCTCAGGATAAAAGAGAAATATAGAAAAAGGCAGAAGCAGGAAGACAACATAGCACATGTACTCAAGACCGCATTTCATACAGATGTTTTGCATCTGTGCTTTGGGTTCTCCAGACCTGGATGATACAATCAAGAATCACCTTCTACACATAGGCTGCACAGACATCTCCCTAATAATTCCAGTTTATGACTGAGCCCTTGAATAGAACCTTTTAGTTAGATTTGGAAGATTTAAGCACAGATAATGAAAAACAAATCAAAGACATTTATATCACAAACATGTTTAAAGTGAACTTATAAGGTCTTGCCTAGATGAATATCGTCATAGATTCAGAGACTTCTGCTATACTTCTGCTTCCAGAGAGATCATCTGCTTTCAACCTGTCACCAAACCCTCAGATTGTGGGTGACTATTTGAGTCTAAGATCTGTACCAAGAATAGAAGCACTGTTTATTACCATCCCATGAGAACTAAAATTTGAGTCTAAGATCTGTACCAAGAATAGAAGCACTGTTTATTATCATCCCATGAGAACTAAAAACACAGATAACAGGGTTTAATTAAAGTTAAAGAAACCTAAGGGCTTTTGAGGCTAAATCTAGGACCAGCAGTTCATAGAACATGAGGTTGGTCTCCTGTTCACCAATAGTTGTAATTCAAATTTGCAAGGTTATCTCTTGCTGAAATCCTCTAGTTCACAATTCCTCTATCCATAAACTAAAACTTAGAGAAGACCCCAGGAATAGCCCCTACTAAATGGGCCTATGCTGATGCATAAAACATGTGGGAAAGATTTGGATATATATTTCAGGCAGTTTACTAATGATGACAAATACAATTTTGACTTATTTTTGTCCAAAATTTTGGTTCACAATGATGAATATTTGAATAGACACAATGAAAAAAATGAGACAGCCTTAAGCTATTTGTGTGCTTAGTTTGGCATTATAAATGTGTTCAAAATTTCCCTCATTGGTGAGACAGTGGCCCAGGCTACTCTCATAAGTAAGTACACGACTCCCCAGACATGTGGAGTCTCTCTGATTAGCCCCAGATACTGTTAGTGTAGAACATGTCATCCTTTTCCCTCTGGGATAGCAGTGCTGTTTGTGTTGGGCTCACCGATCCTGCTATTTCCCACATTCCCACACTTCTGTCACATTCTCTGTATCAAATTTACTTTAAAATTATTTTCTCAAACTCCTCTTACTCTTCATTTTCTCCTGAATCTGCACAACAATCTACGACTTCACTGAAACTGCTTTTGTAGGTCACCAATGTTAGATCCAATGATCTTACTGATACATCACTATTTATAACAGTGGGATCTCCTTGAAATATTTTCTTCATGTGTCTTTCAAGGCCCATTCCATGTTGTCCCTCTCCTCTTAACATCACCAGCTCTCCTTTTGATTCTTAGAATGTCTTTTCTTTCTTTTCTGCCTCTGAATGTTGTGCCCCAGTGATCAGTTCTAGGAGCTCTCCCTTTAAATCCTTTATTGGCAGGCCTTAGGTACTGCATCTAGTGTTTGGCTTTACACACTCTCTTCATTCTGGCAACAGTGAAGTTTATACTTCTTAGACTGTCTACCCCTTCTATATCAACAATCAGTCTGCCAGTCCAAACCTCTATTCTCTCTTCTGCTCCTAAAAATAATGGACCTTCAGTGTTCTTGGTTCATTTCCATGGCCACTCCATTTGCCTGGTGTCCCATGTCCCATGGTGCCTAGATTCTGTATTTTATATTTACATTTTCTGGGCTAATAAATTTTTAGTAGATATTTAAGGCATCATTTATGGCCATTTTACATTTTTTGTCTCCATAGCTTCCAGAGCATTTTTCTGGTTCTGTTTTTATTCATGTTGGTAACCAAAGTTCTCTTTGAAAACTTCAATCAATACATATCTCTCCTTTATCATGCCCATACAATGAAGGCAAACATCAGATATACAATTTGCAAGATACACACCTCTGATCTGCCCCTCCTCCCTCATATGTTACCATGAGCTCTTTCTCATCATACCAGCCATGGCCCACAACCAAGCTTTCTGCTCACTCTTTCCTCACCTGGACCATTCTTTCAGTGACTATTAGCATGTGTTCAATCCATATTCACCTTTGCATTCCAATAAATCCTCCACAGAAGCCCTAGTAACAACTGCTAGTAACTAATACCTGAGAATTTTCTTACTATTCTCCTTTAATAGCTTTCCTTTTCTCAATTTCTTTCTTTCTGCCAGTCATTATCATATTCTAACCCATATACATCTTACTTTTAATCATCCTCAAGTGGAATGGGAGTTCGATGGAGCATTCATTTTGGGGTATTAGTATCACATCTTAAGTATACCATATAAAATAAATGTATAAACATTTATTGACTTTATTAGATATTAAAAATCTTTGTTAACAGATCATAAATTTTCTATAACACCATTGCCAAATATCTAACATAATATTCAGCATTCATTTAATAAATTAGTGTTTCTATATTTTTATCCTATTAGAATTATTGAGAAAGTATTTTACATTATTATGTTTATATTGTACTGGCTGGTTTTGTGTGTCAACTTGACACACTCTGGAGTTATCAAGGAGAAAGGACCTTCCCTTGAGGGAATGCCTCCATGAGATCCAGCTATAAGGCATTTTCTCAATTAGTGATCAAGGGTGGGAGGTCCCATTGTGGGTGTGCTATCCCTGGGCTGGTAGTCTTGGATTCTATAAGAAAGTAAGCTGAGCAAGCCAGAGGAAGCAAGCCAGTAAGCAGCACCCCTCTATGGCCTCTGCGAGCTCCTGCTTCCTGACCTGCTTGAGTTTCAGTCCTGACTTCCTTTGGTGATGAACAGCAGTGTGGAAGAGTAAGCTGAATAAATCCTTTCCTCCCCAACTTGCTTCTTGGTCATGTTGTTTGTGCAGGAATAGGAACCCTGACTAAGACAATATATTTGGTGATTTATTTGGTGTGTGAATTGTGTGTGTGCATGTGTATGTGTGTGCATATACACAAGCCACGGCAGGTATATGGTAGTCAGAGAACAGCTTGTGGGGTGTGACCTCTCTTCCCATCAAATGGATCTCCAGGATCAAATTGAGGTTATGAAGCTTGGCATCAAGTGTCTTTATCCACAGCCCTGCCTTAGAAGCCCTGAGTAAGATATTTATAAGACATTTACTCTACCTACTGGTGTTACTGGTTGCCTGTAGAGTCTTCCTATTACTGTCATGCTGTCTTTGCAGTTATCCAGAAATGTTGGAAGTTACATAGACATATGCCAAGTGAAGCTTACAAAAGATGGAGGCAGGTCTTTTGAAGTCCATAACTTTCACTTCCTGCTGTGCTTAATTTCAGGACCACAGATACGATTAAACTTTTAAAGGTGTTTGTTCTTTTATCTGGGGTTCATATGGTTAGGTACTTATTATTTTGTGTGTGTGAAAAACATTCTCTAAAATCTTTTCATCAAGCTGTACACTTAGGATCTTGTTTTTGAGAAGTCTTCTACTTTGCCTCTTGCTGTCAGTTGAGTACAGATGGATACGTGCCATGTAAGAAACAAGCAGAATATTTTAGGGACGGTGTTACCATCTTGTTCCCAAAGATGCCTACATTTCCATGGTACTATTTATGAAAGGTCCTGGAACTCAGAGTAGACGATCCCGCTGTACTGTGCTGCTCGGGGCAGCAGGAATGCCTAGAAGCAAGTTTGTCTGTGCTGATTTACCAGGTGCAAGAGAATGTGTTAAATGTTGCTGCTATCAGCATGTTCCTGGTCATTTAATGGGGGCGAGGCTGCATTTAGGTCAGAGGGAGGGTTTTGTTTGGCTGGTAGAGTGGAGATATTTATCCTTGACTCTCTAAACTTTTATCACTTATTATTGTGTTCAAGGGAGTTAGCATGAGGTGGTGAGGTTGAAAGATCACCTTCATTACATTGCTTCTTTCCAGCTCTCAAACCATATTGAGAAACTATGAGCTCCTTGAGTCCTTTTAAAATTCAGTTAAATCTATACATTTTCCGCATGACGAATCTGAAAAAAATATTTTTGGAAGTTTTTCTGATGACTCTTTGTAGATAAATAAGCCAAAATTCTGTGTAAATAGTTGAGAACTTTGCAGAGAGGGAGGTGCAGGGCAACTGGCATGGGGTTGCAGTGCGGCCTGTAATTACATTAAAGGGCATCCAGTGCAAATATTTATGACCTGCCAAGTCTCATACTTTAAGCTTTATAAAGGGAATAGTTGTAAAAATAGCGTTTTCTTTTTAATATTGAATAAGTATTTTATTTTTACCTTTTAAAATTTATAGGGGCAGGATTTACTGTAAATAAATAAATAAATAAATAAATAACATTTTTAATCAATCTCTTTTCATTTTTAAGATATGTATTTATTGTAGTAACGAATACCACCTTACTGCTATTTAAAGATGCCTTCAGAAGGCTTGGTTCAGCATGGTTGAGAGAGTTAACATGGCACTTGCAGAAATTTTATGCATAATTCCTTAGCACTCACAATTTATAAATTATATTAAAAGGTTAGTTTTGGGTTATTGGAGCTTCACTGTATGAAATTATGTTGTCTGAGCTAAGTTGGTATGTACAGCAGTTTAAATATGTGCCTGTGCACACATTTGGGGAGTTGCTTTCATTATTTTAAGACAAGTTTGAAAACGTAGGTGAATAATACAATCAGAGGCAACAAAAGTGAAATCCACAACGTAATGTAAGTCTAACAAGATTATATATTTAAAAATTCATTAACTGTCACATTAAAACAGATTTAACAAAAGTAAAATTCATGTTGTACATTTCTTCTTGTAGTAACTTCATATAGTTAAGACTCAATCATAAGAGAGAAGGTACATGAAATTAAAGAAAAATGTGTATCTCTGCATCATAAAGCTTATATTAAAACTCTAGACAGCTTGGAATTTGATAACCTGCCTCACAAATAAATTCCTTTTGATAATATGGATTTAAATAATTTAATATTTTTAGATAAACAACACATTTTGAAGCTGTTTTGACTTATTTATATAGCATTCACAAGAAGTTCAATGGTGTTTGAGTCTAGATATGTTTCTACATTAATAATATAAATGCTGCAACTCAAATATCCTGGAGTTCACTTTAAAACTCTTGACATAATTTTATTCTTTTTGCTTCTCCCTCCACGCCATAAAAAAGTTGCTGTGCTGCTGTTTGAAAATTTCAGAATTTAATACTCTGCAGATAATCATCTTTTCAATAACGACTGTGGAAAGTCCATATTAAATGTTCAGATGTACTGAAGGCCAATAGAAATGAACTTCATTAAGGTGGATTCATTCTTTTGCTAAGGCGATATATACCTCATCTGCTGTACCTAAGACATAACATAGCATATAGACCATTCCATCTGCCTCAGAACACACATTTGCATCTTCTACATAAAACTCAAGGCCAGCATTCTTCCTTCATCTATATTTGTTTGTTTTGTTTTATTATTTTTAAGGCTGATTCCTCCAACATTGCCTAGAAGTCCTCCAAACATGGCATTCCTTTTACCCCAGCTTCCTAAATGTTACAGAAAGTGCCACCATCCCTACCTCTAATGTTTAAAATATGGAAGTTTAGTCCATGGAACAAAAATCTTTCTTGTATTTCTTCTGCATCCCTAACTTAATTTTTTAGTTTATTTTTTCTCATCTAAATAACTGAATTTTTGTCTTCTTTTTCTGTGCATTTCTTACATTCTTATTTGGTTTGGACATGATCATCAAAACTTTAAAGTTGCTTTGATTTTACTTGTAGAAGATTATTGGCCGGGGATCTTCTTCATCTATTTTGTAATTATATCATTTTGTCCCTTTTTTTTTTGTCCCACAATTCTTAAATGTTCTTTTAGTGTATTTAAAAATTTTTTCATATTCTTTGTTTTTGTGGTATATTCATTTACTCTTGAGTCCTGAAATATGTCTTCTATGTGTATGTGCCATGCAACCCAAACTTGGGGCTTGGGAAAACTATAACTGGGCCTTACCAGTCTTAGCTGGAAATCTACTTGTAAAGTTTCCTCTTGCGTTTCTTAATTGGGTTACTGAGTTTTTCAACTACATTTTCAGATCCTACACTTACCAGTTTACAGCACACCTGAGAGCTCTAGAACAAAAAGAAGCAAACACATCTAGGAGGACTAGACTGCAAGAAAGAGTCAAACTCAGGGCCAAAATCAACCGAATAGAAACAAAGAGAGTGATACAAAGAATCAACAAAAACAAAAGCTGGTTCTTTGAGAAAATCAACAAGATAGATAAACCCCTAGCCAAACTAAAGGGCCCAGAGACAGTATACAAATTAACAAAATCAGAAATGTAAGGGGAGACATAACAACAGAAACTGAGGAAATTCAGAAGATCATCAGACCCTACTACAAAAATCAATACTCAACAAAACTAGAAAATCTAAATGAAATGGATGATTTTCTAGACAGATACCACTTGCCAAAGTTAAATCAAGAGCAGGTAAAATATCTAAACTGGTCCATATCCCCTAAGGAAATAGAAGAAGTCATTTAAAACCTCCCAAGTATAAAAAGTCCAGGGCCAGATGGCTTTAGTGCAGAATTCTACCAGACCTTCAGGAAGAGCTAATAATACCAACACTCCTCAAACTATTCCATAAAATAGAAACAGAAGGGATACTACCTAATTCATTCTATGAAACCTGAATTCTTTTTAATATTTCTGTCTCTTTATTGACTTGAGTTTCCAAACCCTGGATTATTTTCCTTGCTTCATTCAACCTTGTGTTTGTGTTTTCTTGGGTATAACTTGGTCATTTTTTAAAAAAAGATCGTCCTCTTTAACTTCACTGAGCTATTTGTGTGTGTGTGTGTGTGTGTGTGTGTGTGTGTGTGTGTGTGTGTATGTTTTCTTTAAACTCCACGAGTCTGTTGATGCCAATTATAACTGTCTTATTAAAATCTGTGTCCTGAGGTTTAAATCGGTTTTTTTGTCTGTTTGTTTTTCTTTAGTGAACATTTCTGTACATGTGTGGATCTTTTAGGGAACAGATATATGGTCTAGATCTTTCATGTTGTTATGGGAATGAGACCTAGGTATGTGGACTTCCTTTGTTGATAATATGTCATATGGTTATGTGTACTGATGAATAGGATATGCCACCCAACCCAAACATTAAGGTTTGGAAAATTGCAAGTTGGGCTTACCAACCTTAACTGGCAACTGTTGTAGGGTATGTGTAGGGATTGGGGAGGGGGTGTGCGTCATTCAGCCTCACTTCCTAAGCTAGATAAAAGCACAGAATTTTTCTCCTTTCTTAGAACAACCCAGAAAAATTTGATAATATACCAATGAAATTTCTGCTTTGTCTATGTTAAATAGGAGACTTTGGCTAACATCCAAATACAAATAAAATATAGATGGCTTAAATCAGAGAAGTCAGTGTTAGGAAAAAAAATAGTTGCTAAGTATAGATGGCATTGAAGTCCTTGGGACAGGATGAGATCACTTACCAATTGGTAGAGAAGCGGAGAGTGACCAGCCACCAAGAGCAGTAGCACTAAGTTACTGACACATGGATGTCTGGAATAGAAAGTGCATGAAAGATAGAAATAATGCCATTCCTGTGTCTGGCAGCAAAGGAAGCTTCATGTAGGGCATCCTTTTAAATCTAGACCTAAAGTAATGGCAGCATTTTCACAGTAATGTTCATAAAATTGATTCAGGTAGCAAGAAGCTGCACAAAAATCTCATGTGGATTAGGTTTGGAATGCATTTGATAGACACATAATTTAACCACCAGCAAAACTTAAATATCCATTCCTCTGAATGGTGAAGCCCAATACCATTCATCACCTTTGTGTTCCACGGTCCTTCTCAACTGGTGATGTATTTGATCCTCATGTTTTATTCATTTTCTGTTCCTGGTGTGTTGGTGACAGTAGATTAGAGCCTATACATTGTTAATTTTTATGGGGACACAAGCTCCTGCTTTTCACTATTCAGAGAAGGCTCTAGGTTTAGCCATGAAATGTCAGATGGAAGTGATGTACTGATTATAATTCAAAACAAGTCTATCTGTGGAGAACTCAATACAGTTCCCAAGAAACACTGGATATTGTCACAGAGGAACTTCCTCAGTTTTCTGTGCTGTGTTATTCCCACTTTATAAGCACAGATTCCTTGAATTCAGTATGAATTTGTCATTGTCCATATTCTCAGCATGTTCACTCTAATATAAGGAATATGCTGTACATATCTGATCATTGCTATTTAAAGTTGACTATGTTTTCATTTATTTTGTAGCAATTCCTTGATATTAACACATTGTTTCTATGATGGAGTCCCCTAAGATTCAGAAAGGAAACAAAATTGCCTGTCTCAGGAAGTTAAACAACTTGTAACTCCACAGGAAGCTTTTGAAATTTACACAGTTCATAAGGCTTCCTTCCCAAGTATGTATAAACAGTAAAAATATCTGGGGAGACCAGACTCTACAGGCCTGTGGAGTTATAGGCATCTACAGGGGTTTGCTTTACCAGATTGTCATCCTTGCTGAGTTTTCTATGATGGAGTTATTTGTCTTCACATAGCTTATACTTCTGTAGATAAGTCCTCATCCTTATTACTATAAGCAAACCAAATAAACTAATAGATTTACGAAGTTGAACTTAAGAGGAAATGTTACTGTATTCTGTTATCAATTTCCTATCTGGAAATAGATGTTTTTATACAAATCTACAAGCAAAATCACTTGATTCAATATTTAGCTACTGATTAATTTTTGAGTAGTTATCAACTTTTTCTGCTGATATCATGTTGGTTGAAGCAAACTTGATGCAGGCAAATGGAGGTGCAATCCTAAATCTAGTGTATTTAGCTGAAAACCTAGAATTGCTCTTTTTAGTACTGTTGATTCAGGAGTATATTATTGTTTGATTTTTGTTTTGTCTTTATGTTGTTGTAACAACTGGCCAAATAGCTACTTTTCATATTCCAATGTCCTGCAGGCATTAAACTACCACTGATATCTCTCACCCCGATGCTCTCATGCCTTTTCCTGTATGTATTCATAATTTCCTGGGTGATTTACTGCTGATGAGCATAAGTATACATTGAGTTACTATTTGATTATTGCTTGGTATAATGGAGTCCTGATCTGTTAGGATCAGCGACAATATCACCTTCATTTTCTTTTACTCAGTCTTGACGCTCTTCCTCCTTGAGATTCCAGGTTGTTTCTGCTGAAGCCCATGTAAACCCTGGTAATAAGCATCATAGCACAACCATAAAAGTGCCTAAGTAATGGACAATTAAAAGCTAAGGAACATTGTTAAGGAAGACGTCATTGTCCCAGAGCCCTTGGCTTGAGAAATGATCCTTCTCATTGCTTTCTGACTCAGGACAATGAGAGCCTTGGGTCTTGGGAGGTAGGGTTAAAATTCCATGGTGATGGGTATCCTTGCAAACTACCCCTGTGGATCCCAAGTGAGATATTACTCTTCCTAAGCGCATTCTAGAACCCCGTACTTTTGCTACTGTTAATAGATAAGGACCTCCAGGGAACAGGCACAAGTAAGGGATGATGCCTTGTGGTCTTAGTTCACCATCTGCTCATTTCAGTAAATTGAGTTTACCAAGAAGAAAACCATGAAAACAGCTCTTGTCAATCTCTTAATCTAGTTTTCTTAATTATATGCAATTCGAAATGGATATAAATATAACAACATTGAGAATAATTTAATTTCAACATCTAAATGCTTGAAGCCATTGTGTTTTTGCCAAATGATGCCCCCATATGTCTATTTTCTGTTTGTCTCAGTGCCACTAATTAGATGTTCATGTTTTACATTGTTGCTTGGGGTCATGTTGCCTACACGTTACCCACAAGCACAAAAGGGGCTTACACTGCGCCTGTTCCTGTATTTCCACTTTGTTATGTGATTTGTGGAAGTCAATACCTTCATTACCATTCTTTACTATTATCCTCATATGTTTAATTCTTTTACCTTGTTTTAAAATTAAATATAATTTTATTTTCACCCCTTTGTAACACTTATCGAGCTTTTCTTATATAACTTGAGAACAGAACAATGGTCACAGAGAATGGGGATAGAGAAAGAAGAGAAGATGAGAAAGGTTAGTAAATATGTATAATTTTAAAATTTGATATTTATCTTTTCAAAATCAATAAAAGTAAATTCATAATGAAATATACAATATTACAAATTTAGGTGCTACAGTTTAATGTGTTGATGCATATATAAATATGTAGTATGAAGTCAGGCTAAATGTAACCCATTAGACACTATTTCTTTAAGTTTTTAAAAAGTTTATCAGTGTGTATATTTCTGTGTGGGTACGTACATATAAATGCAATGGCCTGCCAACGTCAGAAGACACCATTGAAGTTCCTGAACCTGGAGTCACTGTCTGTTGTGAACCATCTGACATAGATACTTTACTTGATCTTAACCATGGAGCCCTCTTCATCCATTAAATATCCTTTCTTAATGGTGAGAATATTTAAAATCCTATTTGAAGCACTCAGTATATTATCACTGTCTGTGTTTGTCCTTCTGTATAATAGCATTCCAGAACCCCCGGTCCTATTTAACTAAAACCTACCATTATGTCTTAATCCTCTCCCCACGTCTCCTTTTCCACTACTATTCTTAGACTTGGGTAACACACATTCTACCCTCAAATTCTAGGAGGCTAACTTTATTTACTATGTTTTCTTTAAGAGAGATATTATATGCTACTAGTTTTCCTGTGTCTGCTTTACTTTATTAAATTTAATAATTTCTGACTCCATCTGCATTGTTACAGGTGCTGATAGAATGATAGCCTTTGCGTGACTTAATAGTATTCCATTAGGTGCATAAATTATATTTTGTTTATTAATGTGCAGATAAAGAATTAATTTGTTTACATTTCTTGCCTATTATGAGTAATGTTGAAATAAATATGGGTGTGTAGAGACCTTTCGGCAGATTTCATTTTATATATATATATATATATATATACACACACACACACACACACACACATACATATACATGTATATACATTCATATGTGTATACACACACACACACACATACATATATATGTATATACATTCATATGTGTATACACACACACACACACACACACACACACACACATATATATATATGAATGAATTCTGGAGCATCCAGTAGTTCTGATTTTAACTGTTTGAAGAACCTGCATGCTGCTTCCCACACTGGTCACACTTATGACAGCATGCACGTGTTCCGTCTTCTACACATCCTTTGCATCCCTTTAAAATCTTCATCCTTTCTTACACTAGCTTTTGGTGCTCTCTCCATGGTTGTGGTTTTGGTTTGTGTTTTCTTGATGCTTAAGTATGCACAACGTTTTTGTAGCTGCTAGCTAGTCATTTTGTTAAATTCCTTTCAGAAGTGTTTAGTTTTACCGTTCACCGTTAGTCTTTCTTTCACTCCTCACTTCTCAGTCTTAAGTCTACTATATCTTCTGGCTCTTTGTGCCTAGTCAGGTATGAACTTGTAATAATTTCCACTGTTCTGTAGGCCTTCTCTTTGCTCTTTTGATAATCTCTTGCATTACAAGTCAGATTTAGTTTTCCTGTCAGCTGTTTGTCTATTCTCACTTTCTCTGCTGTGTTTAGGAATTATGTTCAAAACATCCTAATTCAGTTCATCTGTCTGGAGTGTTTCTCCAGCTTCTGACTTTTAACAAATTTATTAGTTTCGGGTCATTAGTCTGTCTTTTGCGGCTTTGTCACTGCTGAGACAGAGGGCTAATTTCATTGTTCTATTTGTGAATAGTGAGTTTTTCACCTCCTTTGTGGAAAAGACAGTCTTTTTCCTAATAAACTCCTTCCTTTGCTGATATTCAGTTGCATGCATGGGTTTATTTTAGGCTTTATTTCTTTTACTGGTTTCTTTGTTTTTTTTTTTTAATGAAAAAACAGTCAAAAGCTAGTGTGATTCCTAAACTGTCATCTTATATTTTGAAGTTAGCCAGTGAAATCTCTCCTGCTTTTTTCTTTTTGCCCACAAAACACTGTGACTTTTTTTCCCAGAGAATAATGTCAATAATATTTTAGTAGGAATTGTATCAATTTTTTAGGTCTTTTTGGCAGATACAGACATTTTAACAACATTGAATCCTCCAGACCATGATCTTTGGATATTTTCCCTTTATAAACATGTTTGCATGTATGTGGGTTTGTACTATTATATGTGTGTATGTGAATATGTATGTATAAGCATGTATTCATGTTTGAATGTGTTAATTTGTATCCATCTATGTATGTACTGTATATGTATGTATATATCTGCTTATATATCTATGTGTACAATATATATGTGTAATTTTATTCTTTGATTTCTTTCATTAATGCCCTATAATTTTCACCAAATCCTTTATTTCTTTAGTTTAATTTATTTCTAGAAATTTCAATGATGTGAAACTATTGTAAATGATATTTCTATTTTTATTTGTTTCAGGAAATTGCTATTTACAGGTAAAATGCTACTAATTTTTATATATTGATTTTGTGTTTAGAAATTTTGACTGATCCATTTATTATTTCTCGTAGGTGTCTTGCTGAATTCTTTGTGGGTAGGTTTCTACACATAATATATTACCTGCCAACTCTGACATTGTTATTTCTTCTCTCCACCTTTGTAACCATTCATTATCTTTCTTCCCTGTTGTTCTGGATAGGACTTCAAACAATATACTGCACTAACTATAGTGAAGGTTGTACCCATGGAATCTCAACATCTATGACTAACTTCACAAGGTCTGCACAAGATCATAGAAGTCAACATTCGGTCCATTCAGATGAAGGACTGATATGGCACATTCATGGCTGAGGAACCACAGGATACTAAGAAATGTGAGTCAGTTTTCTATAGGGAAGAGTTCCGTGGTAGCTTACACATACCCAAATTGTCAGCCTTACATACATCCTTATTATCTATCTATCTATCTATCTATCTATCTATCTATCTATCTATCTATCTGTAGTGGCTATTCCTGATAGTCAACTTGACTATATCTGGGGTGAGCTACAATCCAGAATTAGAAGGCTCGGTGTTTCTATGACTTTGATCCTTTCAGTAATATTTCTAAGTGCAGTCATGCTGTTGCTATTTCTGGAGCAGCTTACCATATTTAGGGCCACATCCACAAGGCAGAGATATGTTGCATGTGATATCGGTTTCTGTTTTATGACTGAGTGTCATTTCACTCTAGGTATGGGCCACATTTTCTTTATCCATTTAGTCATAAATGGCTATTTGGGTTGTTTAGGTCTGCAAAAAAAATCTACTTATAAATATGGCATATGAAATTGTCACTTTTATATGTCAAAAAAGTTGTGTCCAGTAATTTAAATGTAACATGGTTCAGTATTCTATATTTACAGCAACATGAATGCAAAGCTAGGAGTGAAAAACGAAACATCTCATCTCCTGGCAACACTGACGCTTGTGTCTCCCTGTTTGATTAAGCAAAGGCATTGGATCTCAGATTCTGCTGTATTATAGGATCACTAAGAACAATAGATAAATATCAAGGCAGTAGTTGCATCCACATACAAGTAAACAAGTGCCTTGGATGTATTAATTTTTAATCCTAAAATAATTCCAAAAGACCAAAGTGACAAAACTTTCCTTTATTTGGCATATCTGGGTTCAGCTGGCAGGTGTGACTTGCTCACTGATTTTCCATGATCAGTTCTTATTACCAAAGGAGTATGATTCATTCCTTCATATCGTGGTTCAGGGGTGGGTGAACAGGTGTTCATCCAGTGATTGTCAGAGAACTTAGTCAGAAAACATGTTCACAAAGAGCTTTGGGATCTTGTCCTGCTGTTCTTGATTTCCTTTGTTTTCTTGGGAAAACTGGTATAACAGCAGAAAACTTGGGGGCCTACGCTAATATTGCATTTAAATTAACTATGTGATTTTCATATATACAGAGATATGGCTTTAATTATTTTCCTCATTTTGAAATGAGAACACTGATGCCACAAGAAAGGCATTAGAGGTGAGGGGTTGAAGATTCAGGTATGTGATCAAGCTTGAGAGTGTGAGCTGGGCGCCACTAATTTCAATTAAATCAAAATACCTTCTGGTGCTCACCATCCTCATCCTCATCCTTTTCCTTCTACTCCTTTCTTGTTTGATCAGTCCAAGAGGGTACAGCTCCTCTGCTGAACTATTTCCAATTCCAGGACTATAGGAAAATAAACTTTGAGTTATTAAAACCTACAAAATCTGTAGTAACCCGTTATAGAAACAATAGGAAGCTAATATACTAGTCAAAAAAGAGTTGAAGATTAACTAAATACATAATAAATAAAGATATCATAAACAATATAAATGTAATAAATAAATAATAAATATTGATTAGGACAGCAAGCTATGCCTATGGCAATAGTGGAAGAAATTTTATGGGGTTAACCAATCACTTTTTGGTTGGACTTAAGACACATTCCATGGGAGAAAACACATGTCTGGTACTGTTAATCTGTTAAAAACCTTTGGGTAGAAAGATCACAGGTACCGATAGTGAAGATATTACTATTTTAAAGATTAAAATTATTCATTTTATGTTTCTGAGTGTTTTATCTTCATGTACATGCACAACATGTATGCTTATTGTGCATTGAGGCCCGAAGAGAGTCTTAGTTCTCTTGAACTAGATACAGATGATTGTGAGCCACCATATGGGTGCCTGGAATTAAAATTGAGTTCTCTCGATGAGAAATATATGCTCTTAATTGCTGCGCCATCGCTCCAGATCAAACCTACTACTATTATTCTGCTAAATAAATACAGTATCAAATTACTCTCTAAATTGGTATCTCTATATCCATACGTTAGTACAGACTCAGATCTCTTTATAGAAGTCCCTTTGTGTACACCATGGTTAAGGCAGAAGCTTATAATGTGCAAAGTGCAAAGTGTGTGTGACGTGTTCAACTATGAATGTAATGTTATTATATCTACCACCCTAAGGCTCAGGGACTGTCTTTGAAGAGGAGGATGGAAAGATCACAGGAGCCAGAGCTTGGAAGATCTGGAGTAAAACAGTATCCTCTGAACATGTCAGTAGTGCTGTAATCATGTACTTGTGAACACACAGTAGCTGTTGTTGTCTGCACAATACATGTATATACCAAGACAATAAGCATTCTAGAATGATCTATGATTCTCCATCATTTACTTACTTAATAACTTTTGACAGCTGATGGCTCGGGGAGATTGAAAGCCAGTTTTCTTTAAGGGTATTACTCCCAGTAGGCCCACCGTTCTGCTATGAATGACTCCATACCCCTGTGTGTATAGGCAATGCAGATTGAACTTGGGTTATTAAAAAGAAAAAGAGGACTGGGAGTTGAGAGGTAGGGTGTGTATATCAAAAATCATTGTGTGGAGTTCTCAGTTAATTAATAAAATATTATAGTTCATACTGATAACCTTGATCATTATTTTCTCACAATAACATTTTATAATAGCAATGTATATTTTAGAAATAACACCTATGATGAAATATTTTATAATAAGCTATATCATCTTAGGAAGAAACATTCTGATAAATCAATGATTTTGGAAGTTTTAGAATTTCTTAATGCTTTTTAAAAGATCAAATCAGCAAAAATGGAAACTTTCTGGGACAACTGATGCTGGTTAGCTGGAGCTGAGAAATTAGAGGTGATTAAGAAGAAACCAATGTCACTGATATGATTTTAGGAAATGTTTCTGTAGTGTTAGCACACAGAAGCAGTAGTTAGAGGGGACCAGTGTTCAGAAAGCCATAAGGAATAAGTTAGTAAGCAATGTTCATATGTTTTTTGCTTCAGTTCCTGCCTCCAGGTTACTGCCTTGAGTTCCTGCCCTCAGGATACTTGCAGCCAACCATTGGAGTGAGCACAGGGTCCCCAATGGAGGAGTTAGATAAGGGACTGAAGGAGCTGAAGGAGTTTGGAACCCCATAGGAAGAACAACAATATAAACCAACCAGACCCCCAGAGCTTCCAAGGACTAAACCACCAACCAAAGAGTACACATGGAGGGACCTATGGCTCCAGGTGCATATGTAGCAGAGACTGGCCATATCTGGCATCAATGGGAGGAGAGGCCCTTGGTCCTGTGAAGGCTCAATGCCCCAGCATAGGGGAATGCTAGGGCAGTGAGGCAGAAATGGGTAGGTGGATGGGGGAGCACTCTTTTAGAGGCAGGAGGGGAGGGACCATGGGATAGAAGGTTTGCAGAGTGGAAACTGGGAAGGGGAAAAACATTTGAAATGTAAATAAATAAAATAACCAATAAAAAAGAAAAATAATAAAAAAGTAAACAATATTTTAAAATGAGAAAAAAGAATTTCAGGTATCTAAGTGATTCTGTTGATTCAGGTCACAGGCAAAATGCTTTCCTGACATTATCTGTGCATTTTGGACAAATTTATCAGATGTTTTCTCAGGTGAAAAAAAAAGAAGTCACTTTGTATCAGCTCCTGGAATTGTGGTGACTTGTAGCAACCTATGATACATCTGGCTTTACTCGTTTGCACAAAGATTAATTTTTCTATGATAATAATTGTTCAAATGTGAGAATGGTGCTGTCAAAATCTACATTGGCTGAAATATTTTTATAAATATAAACTATTTGGCCAAACCTAAGACCTGTTGAATTAACATGACTGTGTTTTTAAAAATAAATAGCTTTTGTTAAATTTATTCATTTGGTGCCATGTCAATTTAGTTTAAACATAGTAACAAGTTCCTACCTAGGACCTAAGAATTTATCAGATTTGTTTTGTTGTTTATTTTATAGTATGAGGCATGGATTACCTCCTAGGGAATAGATATAAATACAATCAGAAAATGGTTGGTTACTTCCATAATAGTCATGCCACTAGGGCCCCAGTGGGTACATATTGTATGACAGGTTGTGGTTTATGGGTAGTATGTTCTACCTGATAGTATATTTCAGCACCATGAAAGCTGGTAAAGCTACCATCAAGGAAGATATATACAGCCCAGCTCCACGTTTGTTTCACTGTATTAACAAAAATGTATTGTACCATCACTGATAGGACTTTATCAGCTAGTTCTGTTAGATATCTCTGAGGACTGTTAAGAACCTGTATTGTTTTGGGGGACTTTGGCCTCTTTATGACCAACAAATTTTATTGAGCTTTAGTGAGTCTCCCAAGGGTTTTTTTCTTTCCATTTTTCTTTTATAAGGTTACATTTGAAAATTTTATATATTTATGGGTGCTACTTTGGCATACGTATTTTATATGATATAAATATTGTTAATGATCACATTCATCATTTTAAATATTCATCATATTTTATGGTATGGTTGTTTGTGCTGGATTCTGATGCATAATTTAGAGGGAGAAGCAATTTTTCTAGAGTGCAAAATAAACCTTCCAGTTCTGAACCCACAGAGAGCCCTACTCGGCCTAGAACTTTCATCATGGTTCTTGGTTTTAAAGTATGTGTTTTAGGACATTTTCACCTTCCACATAATTCACATTTAAGAATTTCTGATGCTCAATATATTTATTAGCTCTTTCCAGAGTTTAAATTGAGAAACAAATTCTTACTTAATGCTTGGTAGAGTCTATTATGCCCTAATATTTTTCTAAATTACTGAATTTTATTGTTTTGTTAAAATATGACAGCATCATTCTAGAGGAGACTTTATACAGCTACTGGAAATGTAAGATTTTTATTTACTGTAATAGTCTGTCACTATTTTACATGTACCATACTATCTGTCATGTTAACCCATGTGCATATAATTCAGAGAAATTGTACAGTCATTAATTTTCATAGACAGAACTCAGCCATGGGATCATTCTAAGTTAAGATAAAGCATCATTATGATATGATCCTACCAAGCAAAGCCTCCTGTGGTGTTTCTTTCAGTATCATTCTAAAAAGTTATGCCATATGTTTTCAATGTAAGCTTAAAAGATTTTAAGTTGTGAATAAAAGATAACAATAATTATTGGATCAATAATTTAATTAGTAACATTCAAAAGAGATTTGTCTTATGATAATACAGTTAAAACTTTGGCTTGGACAGGAAATTTCAATTCTTTTCATTGAGTAAGTATAATGATTGTACCAAATATTTAAAAGGCAGTCAAAGCTAAATGGAGTAATGTACACCTATAGTACCATCACTGAAAGATGGAGGGAAATGGAGAATAGGTTTAAAACTAGATCCCATTAAAGACCAAACTCCAGGCCAGCATGGGCTCTATGAGACCATGTCTCATATACCAAATAAACAAAACGAACAACAACAAAAGGAGTAAAAATATTAGCTTCAGACTAAATACTTTAGCTAATAAATATGTAAATTTAAAGATAATTACTATAAAATGAGTTGTTTTATGCCATAATCAAGTAAGAAGTGTTTTGAAATGTAAGACAGCACAACACTTAAGCAATTCAACCTATTGATAATATGAAGAAAATAAAACATATGTTCTCAAAGAAAGATAGAGCATATTTAATAAAGTTGAACATTATTCCCTAGTTTAAGCAGATATCTGAGAATAATTGCAAAGGATATAGCTTTTAAGTTAATAAAACATTCTACACTTGATTGATACCAATAGAAGCTGTCTCATAAATAAGGTATATGTGTATGCATCAAAATTTTAATAATGCATGCAGCCCAACTCAACAATATCACTGTCAAAATTCTCAGTGAGTCATTATATGAGGATGTGTATATAGACATTTGTTCATAAGATATACAGCCACATATAAACCCAAATGGGTAGAGATGAAATTAGAAGATAAATCATAATTCATTCTAAAAGACAAGTACTATTTAGCCACTAAAATGATCATTCTGAGTTCCATTTAAAGTTGTTATATTAAACACAAGTATCTTTTCAATGGCTTAAAATGTTATGAGAGAAATATGTTTTACAAATACAGCTGCAATGAGAATCAGAGATGAAATATAGGAGAGCAAAATCAGATGAAAACTAATAATTAACTGAATATAGTATGTGACATTCCTTTTATTGTGGCTGGTCCTATCTGCAGATGGTCCTTTGTTGAAGAATAAACTTGCTTAAATTGCAGAATCACTGAAAAGTTACAGGTACCACAGAAGTCAAACTTGTGTTTGGAACTGAGCACAGTGTTATTCTGAGTGTGTGTGAAGAAGTATTGGAACACACAACTGCCTTTTTGCCCTGTTTGTGCTGGAAGCTCCATCTCCTTAGCTACCTTTAAGGCAGATTTTCAAAAATCAATTTTTGGATGCATCTTACATAAACTCCAAAAGACTGCAATTAATCTGAAGACTCAGACTTAAAAAAGGAGGAGGGAACAGGCTAAGTGAACGCTTGCAACAGCGGACGTTTCTACAAATCATACAGAGGTTAATATTTCAGACACACGCACATCCTGTTGGAGAAGGCGATGATTTCTGACTGTTTATAATGAATTATCTAGGTGTTGATTTTTGTGAACCACTAATGAAACAGTAGCCAAGACATGTTTTCTTCATTGTGACAGTTAGTTAGGAAGCCCAGCAGATAAAGAAGGTCATTCATATTTGTTAGCTTCTGAAAGATTAGCTAATGTCTAAGGCTTGGGAGGCAGAAAAGACAGAAACTACACCCCTAAAACTAGGGATGTAGACTTATGATAGACTGTGTGCTTAGCATGCACAAGGCAGGGGTTTGATACCAACAAAAGGAAAAAAGCATAATGAATGAATGAATGAATGAATGAATGAGTGTTTCAAAGAAGGAATGTAAATAAATGAAAATTAAAATATAAAAGGAAAACACACTATAAACCAAGCTTGTGCCAACATACATGAGCACCAGACCTCAAGTGAGTGCATGGTGACAAGGTCATGGAGTTAGGCATGTCTAAAAAGATCCTAGGAGATCCTAAACCTCCCATGGCTACACAGAAGATACTAGTACTTAGTTTAATGTTGGCCTTCAAATATATAAAAGGCACTAAAAATGAAGCAATTGCTAAAATATTCTCATTGAAAAGAATTTTAATTTGTTGAAAGTTTAATTTAGAATTTAATGATTAGTTAAATATAAACTGAACATGAAAATTAATAAAACCTTTAAATTATTAATGACAGAGAATTTGCTGTTTACCTTTTAAGGGAACTTGGCAGAATGTTCTTTATGTAGGAAAAACAGAGAAGGAACTAGGATGGTATTAAGATTCAGAAACATCACTTCTACAAAGCAATAAGTGGAAGTCCGAAGCAGACATTACTAGGAGTCCAAAGAGCATCTACTCAAAATTGTTGGGCAAGTATAGGGGACCTGGGAGGAAATGACCCTGGAAAAGTGCTGAGTGGGTGTCATTTGATGTGGGTGACCATTATGAAACTGAATATTAACTTGTGTGTAACTTATTGGGTGGAAAGAGAAAAAATAAGGATAGATAATGAAGTGAAGTACCTTTGTAATAGGTTGTTAGAGTTATTGATTTATATTGATTTACTATAGTATGACTGGAAATTTAGCCTACAATAACACATACATCTCTTTTATAGAAGCACTCTGGTACATCCATTTCCGAATGCTCCCATCTTGTAACTCTTCTAGGATGAGTTTCGTGGATCACACAGATATGCCACTTTGAGGTCAAGGTTATTGAAATTCACATATTCTCTCTCTATACTCTATTTTTCCTTTTTACCTAAGTAAAATGTTCTGTGTAATTTAATGGGGCATGAGGTTATCAGATGAAGAACATTTTTTTTCCTTCGGGATGTTATTTATTAACCAAACCTCCTTCATTGGTCCATTGCGTAAGGCTCACAACATCTTGGAAGTTTCATGATAAACTGGGATTTCTTTCTTTCTTCTGTTAGGGTATTTCAATGAAATACAGGGAAAAGTCTCAAATGATGAACTGTGCCTACTGGTAAGGAGTGGTAGCCTGCCAAGAATCAACAGATAGAGTTGACTGCAGCTTACTTATCCACTGAGCGGAAGATCAGACAGTGGTCTGTGTTTAGCAGAATCATTTCAACTCCCTATTCAAGTTCTCCACAACTTAGAGTCAAAATTCTAAGTTTATACGCCTGATGACTAAATATAATCTAGTAGGCATAAAGTACTATATACTTTAATATATTCAGAGGAAAAAATCTCTATTTTGTCTTAAGAAAATACTATTTGTATAAATATTTATGAAGTGTACGATGGAGAGAAATATATCTAGTTTGAATACTAAGAAAAAGTTAAAGTACCTTGAACTGGGGATTTGCAAGACTCTTGAGCATCATCATGTGAGCCAGAAGCAGAAGTGGGTGCTTTGGTGTCAAGTCCGATGATGGTCGTCCATTACTCCCAAGTCTGATACTAGGATAGATGCTTTAAAACGCTGATGGACAGCGCCATCTCTGAGATCTTCCCCACACACTCCCAGCATTCTGGGACCTTTACTTTCCTGGGTTTTATAAAAGGGCCAGGACATTAAAATACTATACCTGTGTGGTAATAGATTCTTGGATTTAGTTTTGTATCAAAGTCCATTAACCATAAAAAGCTTAATAAGGTATTTGGATGTGTCATATTGTAATGATCTGAAGTAAATGTATTTGAGCATTTTAACCAAATATAATTAGTTTACATTTACTTTTAATGATTCTTTCTAGTATTTAGAAAACAAAGTCTTCAGGGATTGACTTTCAAATAAAAGATAAGAAAAGTGACTATAAGTAGAATTGAAACACCAATATTAAATTTTACAAGCATGAGTATATAAAAAACTGTACATTATTATGTATATGTATAGTTGTCCCTTGATATTTGTGGAGACCACTTCCCCAGCCCCAACAAAAATGAAATTATCATAATACCTATCTTAGATACATATACAAACAACAGTTAATAAAACAGTATGGTACCAGTACAAGCATGGTGGCACTTCTGTGATTAATCCTCATAATTTGGAAATGAAGAAACAATGATCAAGAGAAGTCTTGAGTTCCTTTCATGAACTCAAGGCCAACCCTGGTCACATAGTGAGACTTTGTTTTCAAAATCCCAATAACTGAACATAAAGCTCAGTAAAACTTTATTTTCCTAGTCTGTATAATCAATAGTTTTGAATTCCAGCACATATTAAATAGAAAGCAACAAAATCCAGAAGTGACATCATGCATATAACCAACCAAGCTTAGATAAACCATGAAAGAAGCAGCCCTGGGAAATGAAAGGTTTTTCAGCAAATGGTGGTAAGTTGGATGTTTGTATGCAGAGAAGTGAAACAATAGCTCAGTCTCTGACCAAATAAATAAATAAACAAACTCAAAACAGATCAGAGGCCTGGAACTCAAACATTAAACTATGAAATTAGTATAATAAAACAGAGTGGAAAGGTTTAAATAGTCAATTAAGGTAAAAACAGAAAAGTGGGGAGTATATTGCGTTACAAAGTTTTGTTGTTTTTTTTTTTTTACAGCAAATGAAATCAATAGCTTTAAGAGAAAACACTCAAAAGGGAGAAAATATTGTGGATAGTACATCTGACAAGAGATTGACATGCAGAATATATAACTAAATAGACAAGATAAATGTCAAGAAAGTACTCCAGTTTCAATAAATGGGCTAAAAACATAATCAGATACTTCTTCACAGACTTAAAAATGATCAATAAATACATGATAAATTTTGAATTTCACAAATCATCAGAGAAATACATGTCAAAACTCCAGGACCTGTCATCGCACTCCAGTTAGAATGGCTATTATAAAATAACCCAAAAACCAAAAGCTAAACAAACAACAGACCGCACAACAACAACAGCAGCAACCATCCAAATGCACACCACTTGAAAGACGCAGAGAAATGGGAGCTTTGGACCAGAGAGATGGCTCTTGGGTTCAGTTTCCAGTTTGCACATGACAGCCTCTGTGATCAAGCACCGTCTTCTAGTCTCAGGCATCAGACAGAATAAATGTGGCAAATATCTATACAGATAGGCATACATAAATACTCACAAAATAAAACTAAATAAAATTTGAAAACCAAAATAGGGACTCATACAAGCTTGTGGAAATGTAGAGTAATATAGGAATTATGGAAAACTGTGTAGAGTTCCTTAAAAGAAAAACAAAAAACAGGAACTAGCATAAAATCCAGCGATTATACTAACATACATAGATATTTCTGCCCAGCTATTTATTAAGAATTACTTTTAATAGCCAAATACAGAACTGAGCCAGACAGCCTTCAACAGATAGTAAGATAAGGCAAATGCAATGTATTTTGCATAATGGAATATTACTCAGCAAAAATAAATAAATAAATAAATAAATAAATAAATAAATAAATAAATAAATAACCCTGTGATTTGCAACGGAGTGGAAAGAACTCAGAAACATTATTTGGAGTGAAACAATCCACATTAAAAAAAATTGCACATGTCTCATCCACATATGTAAACAATAAGCCAAGCTTGGAAGGAACTAAATGGTGGAGATAAGGGAGGTTAGGGAATGAGGAAAATGCAGAGAACTAACATGAGCACAAGCCTCTAAGGACCGTGAAGGATGCTCTAGTGAGGACTTCTCAAATGAGAAAGGGGGATGCATGTGATCGATGTGTGTAGTACGCATGCTTGGAAACATCATAGTGAGTCATATTAATTTCTACAATCAATAAATGTTAGAATATAAATAAAAGTCAAACTTCTACAAGTAAATCACAATAAACATGATCACCTAAAATATATCCATACTAACATAAAATTGAAGGCCATTTAAAAGTAAACATTGAATAAAATGTTTTCAATACTTAAAATTGGGAAGAATATATTTAGAGTAAACCACAAAAACTATATACAAAAATTGTAGGATTCTTACACATACACACACACACACACACATACACACATTCACACACACACACATGTTGATAAAATTTTTGAGGGAGGGAGAAAAATTAATGGTAAATAAAAATAATCCTTTGCTTACACTTTCAGCACACTCTACAGAATAATTATAATCTATCATATTTTGTTACTATAACATTTGTTAAATAAAAGAACTGCTAATTCTAATCACTAAGATTTCAAAATTTTTGAAATTTTTGAATCAAGCGTTTTCTCAGAATGGGGCACTAGACATGGTTGATAACCATCAAACCTGTGTCCACAAACTCATCTTTTTCGACTTGCTGTGGCCATACTATTCCCAAATTTTTGTGTACAGAAAAATCACTAAAAATTATTCAGATAAATACAGAAAAGAATATTGCATGAACGGGGAGAAGACAGATTTTATAGGATATAGAAGCCATCAAGAAATGGATGGCCCCCTGAGTATATAAGACTGCACTACTGCATTGGAAACATTGGAAATGTTGGGTAGCTTTTTATTTCATTTTTTCCTCCTTTAGAGGAAGATGTAATATCAGTAAGGTTTCTATTAGAATTACTGTCTTATTTAAAGTTGTTCTTTTAGTTCTGTACTTTGAAAAATCTCATACATTATAGTAATTCTCTGACTATGCTTTCCATGATGCATTGCTCTAAGTAGGCTGATAATTGATATAGGAACTTTGTTATGAGTGACATAAATTTGATGGCAATAAACTGAAAAATATTTGGGGTCTGGACAAGTGTTTGACAAGGCTGGGCTAAGGAACTAACAAAAGTTCAGCTTGCCTGAAATGAAGCTTTGGTCACTCTTGATGAGGCAGCCTTTATTGCAGCGACATGTAAGATGCTTGTCTGAGAACCATCGCCTAAGATGTGTCGCACATGTGCGAGAAGGATGAGGACTCACTTAGGACATTCCTCTGGGACAGCAAATCATGGCTTGCTTTAGTACTCAGTGAAGTGACACCACTCCTCATACTAAGAAGAAACAACTCCAGAAAGTAAAAATTGACCCAAGATTCAGTAGATAGCTGAGAGCTATCTACTAAAATATGTAGTACCTCATGTAACCGAAGCTGCCTCTTTTAATAAAACAGTAGCATAAAAAAGTCATTATGTAGAATTTTCCTTGTACCTTGCCAAATTACCTTTCCCTGCCTTGTTCTGTTCATTTCAGTTAAAATTTGTAAATCAAAGCAACATATTGTTCAGAAGGTACATTTTGGAGCTTCCAATTGCTTAAGGATACTTTTTTATGTCAGTGTCAACTCAAGAGACTAGAGTCACATTATAAACAGCTGTCATTGATGAACGCTTGTCTTCAGTGTGGCGATTGACCCTAGAGAGAATTTGCACCTGTGACACAGAGACCAAGTTTGGGGTTTAAAAAAATGCTGCCCATGTAATTTAAAAATTGTATCAGATACAAAATGTTACAAGAGAAAGAATGGAGTTTTCTGGGAAAATGTGCCATATGCAACAACTGTCTCTTATCTTTTGCAGAATGTCATTAGATTAGTTAAATTTATTATTTCATTTGGCTTATGCAAAAATATATTTTATTATATTTCATGTTTCATGAAATTTCACATTTAAATTTATTTACAAAGTATATTGATTCCTATATCAAATTAAATTGAATTTAAGAAGTCTGTAACTCAATATTGACCTAAATTCTCCTGACAGTATATAATGAATGTGCACTTAATTGCTTCTAATTATTTTAGCAAATGGAAAACTTTCTTGAAGATAATTTGTGTGTGTTCACAAAGCTGCCCCCCGAACAAATTCTTTCAGCACACTTATATTTTAACAATGAAGGTCGGGAAACTTTCCACAGAGTCATTTGTTTTTAAAAACACTTGGAATGTACACTGGTTACACCATAGAAGTTTCTGTACTAACTGTGTTTGTCATACCTCTGAAGTCAGGAGAAAGTGAAGGAAAACATGGGAACCATGTACTTCAGCATCATTAATGCCAATAACGTTCTTCGGGAGTTATGGAAACTGTAATTGTGAATGTGTGAGTGCACGTCCGCATGTGTTTATATGTGTGCAGGTGTGTGTGTCCGCCTGTTTGCAGGTGAGTGGAGATCAGAGAACTAACCTGGCTGCAGTTCCTTCATTCTATCTGCTTTTTTTATTTTTCAAGATAGTGTCTTTTACTGTCTCTGAATACCTAACTAGGGTAGTCTGGTTGGTAAGCGTGCTCCAAGAATTCACCAATCACTGCCTTCAAAGAGCAAGTTCATGCCATCACACCCATCTTTTTGGACTCAGTTTCTTGTTCTTGTGCAGCAAGCATTTTACAAATATGGTAACTATCCCTGCCAGCCCCATCAACAGTTTTTAAAACAAAAGATATTATCAAGAATTCCATCCATCTGTGGGGGCTGGAGAGATGGTTCAGTGGTTAAGAACCCTTGTTTCTCTTGTAGAGGACCTGAGTTAGTTTCTCAGGACCCATGTCATGTGATTTACAACTTCCTGTTACTCCAGCTACAGGGGATCTCACCCCACACTTCTAAACTCCAAATGCACCTGCATTTATTTTTCCACACAGATAAATATGCATACACTTAATTAAAACAAAGATTTTAATTAAGATTTATTTAAAGTTTTAAATAAGTTTTAAAGATTCTATTTCTTACTATACTATAGTAGTTTTTAAACCAACAATTTTCTTGAAACAGTAAGAAAATCTACATTAAGAAACAAAAATTGAAAAAGAAAAGATGAACTTGGGAGGTAGATATGAAGGGAGGTCTGAGAGTTGTTGGAGGGGCGAGTGGATATGTGATTTAAATACATCTGTACATGATCTAAATTCATTAAGTACTTGTATAAAATTATCAAAGAATTTTAATAAAGAAAGCCAGGATCTAAGGCATTAAAGATGCAAACAGATATGGCCATTTTTCTGCTGTTCTCCACTATGGTTTTGTTCTATGTCTATTTCAAGTGTAAAAGAGCAGCCAAATAGAAAGCAGAGGTCATTAAGTTTCTTTTTGTTGTTGTTTGGGTTTTGTGTTGTTCTGTAGGGGGGGGGTGTTTTTGTTGTTGTTAGATCAGGTTTTTTGTTTTTTTCTCATGACAGAGTTACAATGAAGGAATAAAAGATCATCTAGACAATGGCCCTGGACCAAAAACAAAAACAAAAACAAAAACAAAAACAAAAAAGAACCCCAAAGAAGTAAGTCCAGTATTCTGTAGAAGTCTGTCATTTCTCCCAGAAGGGTATTACCCTGAATGCTTTGCTGACTGAGCTGTATAGCCCATGAGGTAATTAACCAAGGAAGAGATACATTTTAAAGTCCCTCAGCTCTGCTGTGATATGGGAACCGATTGACAATGGATTATTAAACTGCCTTCATCTCGTGTTACCAATCTATAATAGACCCACCCAATGTAGCTAGTTATTGTGTATTCTGTCTCACCAGTCTCAAACAGATGGTAACTAATGAATAACTACTTCATAGATATGAAGAGGCTAAAAAGTGATCAGAGGACTCCACCCTGCCACAAAAGCTGGTAAGACTGGAATTAAGTCCCAGGGTTCAATGGGGACAGTTCAAATAATTAGCCTAGCCAGAAATGATAGGGTGAGATAATATGGGCATACTTTCCTTCTAGCTTCAGTCCCCAATCCAGCTTTGACTTTCAGACTTTAAGCCATTGCTTCCTTTAGTCTGAGCAGAGTTGTTATCCGAATCACAGAATATGGAAATTTCAATGGGCTTTTCACCCTAGTGAGGTTGGAGATGTTTAAATTACATACCAGTAGATAGCTATAAGCAAGCCTCAGAGGGTCACTGTGTTTCAAGATGGTTCCCAGAACTGAATGAGACTTCCACACTTTGAAATACTCCCCTCTCAGTAAATACAACACAGAATATTAAAACTCATGTTTCTATTTAATCCTTTATAACAGTCCAGACTTTATCCCCCACCCGGTCCACACTGACTATTCCACATCCCATACCTCCCACCCCATCTCCATGAGGAGGTCCCCACTTCCACACCCCACACCCCAGCAAACCTCTAAACTCCCTGGGGCCTCCAGTCTCTTGAGGGTTAGGTGCATCTTCTCTGACTGAGTCCAAACCCGGAAGTCCTCTGCTATATAGTGTTGGAGGCCTCCTATCAGCTGGCATATGCTGCCTGGATGGTGGCCCAGTGTCTGAGAGACCTCAGGGGTCCAGGTTAGTTGAGACTGCTGGTCTTCCTATGGGGTCGCCCTCCTCCTCAGCTTCTTCCAGCTTTTTCCCTAATTCAACCACAGGGGTCATCAGCTTCTGTCCATTGGTTGGATGCAAATATCTGCACCTGATTCTTTCAGCTGCTTGTTGAGTCTTTCAGAGAGAGGTCATGATAGGCCCCTGCTTGTGAGCACTCCGTAGCCTCAGTAATAGTGTCAGGCCTTGGGGCCTCCCCTTAAGCTGGATCCCACTCTGGGCCTGTCACTGGACCTCTTTTTTTATCAGGCTCTTCTCCAGTTTTGTCCCTTCAGTTCTTTCAGACAGGAACAATTCTGGGTCAGAGTTTTGGACTGTGGGATGGCAGCCCCATCCCTCACTTGATGCCCTGTCTTTCTACTGGAGGCAGACTCTACGAGTTCCCTCTCCTCAGTGTAGGGCATTTACTCATTCTTAATTCAACTGATTTCAGTAGAACTTTGGGAATCTTGATGTTATTTCAATGTGGAGATCAACTCAATATAACCTTTGATTCAAATACTAATTTGTATACTTTTCCAACAAAAAATGCTGTTGATAAAAATTATATTGCAAATTTGAATAACGCCATTCCTTGTCAAGTAAATGCCCCCTAAACTTTCAACAAACTTTATATTTCAAACATCATGTCATGTATCATCTTTACCCTCCCTCTTCCTGTCCTTCTGTCTGTCCTTCTCTCCCGGTCCCTTTGCCCTTCTCTCCTCCTTCCCTTTCTCTTCCCTCTCTTCTTGCTTTCCCTTCCTTCTTCCCCTTCTATCTTTCTCCTTCCTCCTTTTTTCTTTAAACATTTTATCATCACTTATTAACTGATTGAACAAAACAATTGGGTTCATCATACTACTTCATACATTTTTCAACACCTACCTCTGTTATCATATCCTGCTCCAAACCTCCACAGTTCCCTTCTTCTACCTACAAGGCCTTCTGCTTTCATGTGTTATCTTAGTCATTTCCTCTATTTCTTTATTATTATTGTATGTATGCATACATATAGACATGTAAGTGGGTCTTATGAGTCTGTTTAGTATGCACATACATATATGTTTTAAGGTTGCCCATGTTATGTTTAAAATTCTATTATGTAACTAATCTTTGGGGAGTTCTGATTATTCCTCTCTCAGCAGTCATTAATTGCCTGTGACTTTTCATCTACTATAAACAGCCCTTGTCACATTCCTCCCATCCACTTTGGCATGTCGATTAGTGCTGTCATTGTTCAGGTTTTGTTTAGTTTATTATATTTCTGAGATTTCATGCTTAACTCAAGAGCCAATATCAGGAGTAAGAAACATCGTTTTGAGTTGCTGATGAAAGGAGTCTAAGAGAACCCAAAAGCAATATAGATTACTGTCATTTCTTTTGGTCACTTCCCAGAACTTTAAGCCAAGTTCATATTGCTGAAGACAGCACCCAATTTAGACAAAGAACTTTAAAGAATCAAGCTGACTTTAACCCAGAAGCTTTCACCATATGAACTAGTTCTAGTACCAGAAAATGTTATACCAGCTACTAAGAGAGAATGACAATCACTATCCCTATTCACTGGTGATGCCTGTGAACCACAGCAATGAGCAGCAGTACAAGATACATCACACATGGGCAACAGTGGCACTTATATCTTGGGGCTAACCACAAACTCTCTAGAGGAAGCCAAGAAGCATTCATCAGGAAGAAACTTCTCTTGCCCTTTCTTACCAGTGAAAATTTTAACTTCGCTCTAAATACTTATCCTTCTACCAAAGATAGATGTAGTTCTCACTCTTCATGAAAGAATCTTAGTTTTGCAAACGATACCAGGGAAAGTCACATCTGGTCAAAATGCAGAAAACAAGAGACTATGGGTACTCAACTCCAGTTGATGTTTCTATAATTTCAAACCTATACCCAAGGTACAAGAAAAAGCCGGGAGGAAGGGGTGGAAACATTTTAAGAACAAAAGAACAAGACGTCTGTTGTGCTTGCTCTCTCTCTCTCCCCTCTCTCCCTCCCTCTTTTCTCCCTTCCTTCCTTCCTTCCTTCCTTCCTTCCTTCCTTCCTTCCTTCCTTCCTTCCTTCCTTCCTTCCTTCCTTCCTTTTTTCTTTTCTTCCTTCCTTCCTTCCTCCCCCTCTTTTCCTGACCTTCCTCTTTTTCTTTCTTTGTTCTGTTATATAGCCCATTAGCCTGGAACTCAGCAACCCTCTTGTCTCAAGATCCTGTAGTACTGGGATTACAGGCAATTGCCACAGATCTTCGTTCATCATACACTTTAAAAATGAAAATTAAATTCATTTAAAATTAGTATTCATATTATAGGAAACATAGAAACATGCACTAGAACACGACATCTAAGAAAGAATTTCTAGACTGTGTTGTGAGACTGGAAGACACATATTTGAGAAAAGCTACATTGACTTTAAGGAGAGTGAAGAAGTACTGCTCACATAAGATGCAGGCATTGTACCTGAGCATCCACTGACAACTTTCCTTCTATAGGAACACTGTCATCTCTGCAGAGTGAGAATTGCAGCAAAAACTCAATTTCCAGGGAGTTTGGAGTAGAAGGCCCGATAGTGGAGAGATGGAAAATGCAGAGTTAATAGAAAACACACAGCACTAAATATGGACTGGAATCTAAGAGAGTTAACAAAAGGACAACAGCACCCTAAATCTCTCATTTGGAAATGTTTTAATATTAGCTACATTAAAAACATGGCAAAGCTTAAGCAGTAACAGAAACAATTAGAGTAGCCTCAAATCCAATACTGAGGACCTCAAGATGCTATTCAAACCTTGTCAGAAGTGTAAGGAGTGGGAAATGGGTAATGTGGGTTCTGTCTGTTTACACTGATCTTCACATTCTTTTTTTTTTTTTTTTATCTTCACATTCATTGGCAAGTTCTCTACTATGAAAGGTATGAGAGCATATTCCAGCTGCTTCCCAGAGAATTGGTTGTAAATGTTGATTCTTTTTCTATTAAAGCAATACATTTTAATTTGCGTTCAATATTAAGTCACCATTTTATCCCAGCGCTTGAAACCATAGAAAATAAAAATTTCTTGTACAAAAGAAATGTTAAGACATTGATAAAGATTTTTCACTAGTTTTTCAAACATAAAAGCTTACATTTTTAACCCCATAGTCATGTCTTGGTTGTGTTGATTCCAGTTGCTACCTATAACAGCAAGTTTAAGGAGCCATTGAGAGGGCATTTATCTTTAAGTGTTGACTTACAATCTGACTACATCTGGGAATTAACAGGTGCTCAAGCGTTTTGCTTTTGCTTCGGAAGTCATTTCTTGTCTTTATTTCAACCTTTTATTTCCAAAGTTCTTTTTCTGTCCTTCTATGGAGAGTTTTCCTGAGGAAAACAAAAACAAAAGCCTCCTGATTGTGTCAGGGTTATATTATGCCCGATCACTTCTATTTTGGGTTGTGAGCCTTTAACAGCTCAGCTGTTTCTCCAGCCTTGCCTGATCACTCAGATCCCTTCAATCACAAGAGAGGGGGAACTGGTTTTTGTGTGAGGAAATGGTCGTCCTTAAGAGGAAGAACACAGGCAGAGGAAGCATGTATTTTTAATTTGGTGCAGTGGTACAGATGATGAGTTGCCTACTTGGAGTCTCTTCTAGTCTCTGATTAAACATAGACTAAGGTTATTGTCTTATGTGCCTGCTCACTTATAGTAAGGAAGAGAGGAAATGAAGAAAGGAAAGAGAACCGAGTTTATTCTATTACTTTTTAAGCAAAATCCAAGCATGTATTTGAAGAAAAACAGGAAAAGGTATTGTTAAGTTAAATATAATCACTCCCATTGTTAGGGTTTACATTAGAAAAGACACAGCTGTTATACCATGAATATTTTAACAATTCATTGAAGCTCAGGAACTGCAGCCTTCCCAGGAATGTAAGTGGCATATCTAAGTGCAAGAGAAAATCCAACCATTGCTTCAGTGAGGTGTGTGTGTGTGTGTGTGTGTGTGTGTGTGTGTGTGTGTGCATATGAATATGTGTATATGTGTGCATGTCTGTGTGTGCATATGAGTGTGTGTTCACACATGCATGCAGTGTAGTATGGTTTGTCTTTTAGGATTCCCTAACAAGAGACTAATACTAACCTTAGGATAATTTCTATATGTCTCTTCATTGCAACTGTCTTTTATAAGTGATAATAAATATCTTCTCACATTAAGTAGTTTTCTTATCAATGCAAATTCCTCAAAGTCTAACATGTGTCAGGAAAATCAAAGCAATTTTTTAAAATGAAGACATTTCACGAAATATACCATTGGCTCACTACATATATGCTATAATGAGACTGATTGCAGCATAAACATAGTAACTATAATGTGGTTGTTAATTGAGATTTGGGGCATTGTAAATATTTAAATTATTGTGAAGAACTAAGCTAGATTTCCATGAAAGTGATTAAAAACAAGTATTTCAAAAGGAATATGAATAGTTTGCCAATGTAATTATTACTTTTTGATCCAAAATCTCCCAACTGTGGAAATTATGTTGTAAGCCTAAATTCAATAATAATTTCCATACACATTTGAAACTTTGATTTAGGTTACTATCCTATTGAATTAATTTCATATATCTGTCAAATTTCTTGGCATTTGTAGATACCAACACAGATCAGTTACAAGTAATATTCCATTTAAATTAAAAAAATCAGAGAGTCTGGAAGAGGTACTACTTTGTTAACATTTATTACAAAGATGACAAGAGAGTTCAGAGCATGAGAAAATGCCTTGTGTTTAAGCTAGATTGTCCTGAGGAGGTGGGACAGAATGTACCTTATGAATATTTCCCTGGAGATGAAAGCAGTGAAAATGTTCTGTGCAGAACATTAAAATTAAATGCATGATTGTGATATCATAGTGGGGGTGTTCCAAAAAATTATCTCTTTCATAAAAGCAATGGGAACATAGACAAAAAATGATTAAAGTTAAATTTTTCAAAATTTCAGTAATAAATACACTTAGAGCAATCCAGGGAGTATTCATTTAAGAAATAAACCTATAATGGGTGACCTTTCTGCCTAGAGTAAAACAGATGTCCCTGGTTAATCTGGGCTAGTCAAAATACACAACCAATGACATGAACAACAGAGATGTGGCCAGGGAGGTGACTGAGGTTGGGAGAATGTGGAGGTGAGAGTGGCCAGTGTGCAAAGTGTACATATTTGAAATTATAAAACATTAATAGTAATAAAAATGAAAACTAAATAAAGCTAGTAATTTCATGTTATTTCAACTCCCTTTACTTTCTGCCCTTAGGTTCAAACTTACTTTGAAAACTATGGTTTTGGTAACCATTGGCAGTGTAATAGACACCAGAATAGGTGGGCGACATTGGGGATCTAAGAAGCTTCTTGGAGAATGATCATCACTGAAAGGCTTTGATTCCTTGGGAATCTCCAGGAGACTATCTTTATTTGACATAATCAGTCAGTTAGTGATAACAGATTTTTCTTCAAGGATTTGTAAAATTAAGAGTAATAATAAAAAACAGCATTATTAGTTTAATATTATTGTTGTTTCACACTATATATAGATAATGGTATAGGTGATTAATAACCATTAGAAATTTTAAAAATGGAAAAACTTGACCATAAGATGTTTAAATGGCTACTGGGAGAGATACAACCTTTTCTAAATTCTGGAAAGGCATACATAGTACACAGTTCTCTGTAAGATTCTGGTTGTGTGGTTGCTCTGGACAGAACTGAGAAAGTCCAAAGTTTTCACTTGGTGGCTGTTGAAGGCCTGTGTACATGGGAAGTAATACCAAAGGCAGATTCAGGCAGAGCTATAACATTATAGGCTTTGAAGACACTTGAGGAACCTCTAGCCAATTAGTAGCTGATCAATATACTAGCAGAGCAGAAACTTCAGTGGCCACACCTCATTCCACACCACATTCCATACCTGAAAATTAATTCAAGATGTATTAGAGGGGGCTTTAACCTTCCAACTAAAATTATACAACCTTAGAAGAAAACAAGCAAGAATATTGGCAATGAGTTCTTTTTCTTTTTTCTTTTTGGTTTTTCAAGATAAGGTTTCTCTGTGTAGCCCTGGCTGTCCTGGAACTCACTCTGTAGACCAGGCTGGCCTTGAACTCAGAAAATTGCCTGCCTCTGCCTCCCCAGTGTTCTTTTTCTTAATATTAATCATTCCATTTGTTTACATCTCAAATGATATACCTCTTTCCGGTTACCCTTCCACAAAACCCCCATCCTACATCTGCCTTCTCCTCCCCTCTCCTTTGCCTCTATGAGGGTGCTCCCCAACCAACCCACTCTCTCTCATCCCACTGCTCCAGCATCCCCCTATGCTGTGGCATCAAGCCTCCACAGGACCAAGGGCCTCCCCTCCCATTGATGTCAGACAAAGCCATCCTCTGCTACATATGTATCTGGAGCCATAGATCTCTCCCTGTACACTCCTTGGTTGGGATCTAGTTCCAGGGGACACTGGGTGGTCTGGCCAGCTGTTGTTGTTCTTCCTATGGGGTTGTAATCCCCCTTTGCTCTTCCAGTCTTTCTGTCAGCTCCCCCACTGGGGTCCCAGAGCTCAGTCTGAAAGTTGGCTCCAAGCATTCACATCTGCATTGGTCAGTTGCTGGCAGAACCTCCGAAGGAACAGCCACACCAGGTTCCTGTCAGCAAGTGCCTCTTGGCAACCACAACAGTGTAGGGGTTGGTGTCTACAGACACAATGGATCCCCAGGTGGGGCAGTCCCTGGATGGCCCTTCCATCAGTCTTTGCTCCATTTTTTTCCCCTGTTCTTCCTTTGGATAGGTACATTTCTGAGTTAAAAACTTTGAGATGGGTGGGTGGCCCCATCCCTCCACCAGGGCCATGCCTATTTACTGGAGGTGGGCTCTACAGATTCTATTTCTTCTTCTCTGCACATTTCGGCTAAAGTCATGTTGGGTCCTAGGAGCCTCTTGTTTCTCTAGCATCTGGGACCCTCCAGTGTCTTTACCCAGTTCCTCTATCCCCACTGCTACATATTTTTATTCAATTTCCTGACCCTCTGTACTTCTCTCCTGTCCACTCCAGTACTTGATACTGCCTCCCTTATTTCTTCCCTCTCCTCTCTCCCTCACAGGTCCCCCTTCCCTCCATCTCCTGAGATGACCCTCTTCCCCCCTCAATGTAGGACTGAAGCATCCTCACCTTAGTCTTCCTTCCTCCTAAGCTCCATGTGGTCTGTGGGTTGCATCATGGGCATTGTGAGCTTTTGGGCTAATATCCACTTATCAGTGAGTACATACCGTGTTTGTTCTTTTGTGACTGAGTTACCTCGCTCAGGATGATATTTTCTAGTTCCATCCATTTGCCTCCAATTTCATGAAGTCATTGTTTTTAATTGATGAATAGTACTCCATTGTGTAAATGTACCACATTTTCTGTATCCATTCCTCTGCTGAGGGACATCTGGGTTGTTTCCAGCTTCTGGCTATTATAAATAAGGTTGCTATAAACATAGTGGAGCATGTGTTCTTGTTATGTGTTGGAGCATCTTTTACGTATATGCCCAGTAGTGTTATAGCTGGCTCTTCAGGTAGAACTATTTCCAGTTTTCTCAGGAACTCCCAGATTGATTTCCAAAGTGGTTTTACCAGCTTGCAGTCACCTCACACAAATCAGAATGGGTAAGATCAAAAACGCAGGTGACAGCAGATGCTGGAGAGGATGTGGAGAAAGAGGATAACGAGTTCTTAGCTAGGGCATCAGAACTGTAAATGGTGAGGGTTTTTTTTATTTTTATTTTTTACAAGCTTAAAAGCTTCTGTATTCCAGTGGGTCTCTGAAGAGAATGATCAGATTGGTCACAGAATACAACAAAAATACAAACCAGTAAAGGTCTAACTTCCACAGTATAAAGAATTTTCAGAATTCAACAGTATGAATGTAAACACCATGTTAAGGATAGGGAAAGGATTTCAATACATATATCTCCAAGGAATAAATAAAAATTTTAAAGGATGCTCAATACCATTAATCATAATTCAACCCAAAAGCTGCAGTAAATTATTATTTCAAACATTTCAGTATGTTGTCAAAACAGAAAATAAGAAGTGTTGGAATGGATTTGGACAAAGCACAACCTGTAGTAAGACTAAGTTGGCACAAGAAAAACATGAATAATGTTAACAACAGAAAGATGAATATAAGTCCATATACAACTATTCATAAATGCTTATTTATAAATTAATTATACATAATGATCATTCACTGGGAAATTTGTACATGTCCATGCACCAATGAAAATACAAACTATGCATATATGTATTCATACATGTAATATCACTCAAACATAATGAAACACCAACATTTTTCATAGTATAGGTAAACTTTGAAAATGTGTTAAGAGAGATCCTGCATCAGGGACCCCAGATCTTAGAATGAGCGATGTCATGTTAGAGTCACTATTCTGACCTTAAAATCCATAGCATAGGCCTCAATACCTGCCAAAATGGGAACAAAACCTAATCCATTAAAATCCTACTCCATAGTTCCAAGAAAGTCCCTAAATGTATGTATCTTGCTTTTTGGCTATTATAGTTCTGCTTCTTGGTAACTGAAGTACGATAAGCAGATTGTGGTGCTTTTATGTGTCTGTGCATAAAAGACAAGGGACTGTAAGACTCTGGGATCCATGATTTGGGCAAGTTTCCTACATGGCCACTTCCTGGCAATAAAGATTTTCTTGTTGGCTTTAAGAGTGTCCATGTGGTGGTCTCTGGTGAGCTTACTTCACAACAATCTATCACCTAGAAATTACATGGATATATAATCTGAATATATAATAATGTATAACATTTGCCACACAAAAGCATATAGTTCTATATTATGTGGTTATAGATTAATATTAATACATACATAAGTATGGATAATTATTAACATTAATGTCATTTCTGGAGTGATGGAATGTTTTAGTACTTTTACAATCTTGATGGTTGCAAAATGTCTCAATGACATCTGAATGCATTGAGTTATATACTTTAAATGGAGGAGTTATATGGTATGTGAGATATATTTCAAAATAACAAAAGTAAAGTGACTATGTAGAGATCATGGTCTGGAAAAACTGTGAATAGCTCCACAGAAGCTTTCTCTGAGAAACAAAAATTCGATAAAAACCTTGTGAAGCTAGCCACTTGAGAGCACCAGAGAGTCACAAGAAGGCAGTGGCCCATTGTTCCTGCCTGCATCTGTAGGGCACTGGGAACAGATTCTTCTGGTGGGGAGGCTTTTTAAAGCTTTCAAACTCTGACAGGACTAAGTGGAAGTTCATTGTATAAAACAATAGGTATGGTGAATAGATAAGAGAAGCTCAATGGCTGTATAATATTTACTAGTGACAATGTAGATAAACAAGAAAATAACTCTGAAAATTAGAGAAAGAGCCCTGCTGGGTTGGAGAATTCTTACATTAACAAACCCCAGTCAGTATGAAGCTGACTTTAACCAGATCATATTGTACAACCCTTGAGTCTTTGGTGTTGTAGCAAAGAAGAGAGAAATCAGATGGCAATTAGTGGATACTAAGAGCTGGACATGAAATCTACTGTGGTAGATCAGCCAGAAATGTAAGAGAGGGATGACAGAGGGTGCAAAATGAACTCTGCTCAAACCACAGTCATCTCAGGAAGATTCTGAATTTTCAGCGTTGTCTTCTGAGAAAGAGCTCAGAAAATGCACACTTCAAGAGACATCAACATAAATGAAATACTACAGGTAAATCATAGTTCAAAACTACAAATGGGAAAGCAACTAACCATGAAGAGCTAGGCATGAGTATTCAACACCTATATAGTATATTATTTGCATGTTAATTCTTCACCAAAACAATGTGCTATACTCAAAGAATTAAGAAGGCGTGACCAATATACTATCTGCAAAAAGAAAGGCAATAGCAACTGCCATTGAGGAAGTCACACAGTGAATTTAGTAAATGAAAGCTTCAAAGCAGCTATTACACACACATCCAAAGAGCCAAGGGAAACCAGGGTAAAATAAAAGAAGTCATCTATGATGACCACATCTCACCACAGGCAAAGATAGGGCTCAAGATGATGTAAGAGAAAGCAAATGTGGAGTTGGAAAGTGTAGTAATCAAGATAAGGGACCCATGAGAATGGCTCAACGGTGCATTTGAACTATTAGGAAGAAGGATCCATAAACATAAGTATTATATTACTAGAGATTTTTGCATTCTGAAGAATAAAATATAATGGGAGTTTGAAAAATCCATCTCTTTATGTTTTAATATTAAATATACAGTCGGTCAGTAACTATATTACCAAAACTGTAATAGTGAACAAAAACTCAGTGCTTACAGCTCAAGAAGACCAGTGACCTAAAGACAAATTGATATAAGAACAAAACATCTATTTTGAAAGCTAGGACACCAAAAGCATAGGTGTTGTCACCCACAAAGGCCATCTTCCCTTGGGGCTGGAAATGCAATGCTGGCACAGGGGTTTGTTGAAGGAATATCAGAAAGGCAAGCACCAGGATATCTACAAATTCCAGGGTAACTAAGAGTTTGGGGTGGGCTGCTTTCCTGATGCCTGGGATTCAGTTTTCCACTGGCCAGAAATGTTGGGTTCTGTTAAGACAGTGAAAAGTTATCATTATTAACTATTAGACTTAGATCATTTCTTTAGGAAATGTTAATCCATAAGTCAGTTATTAGGATACAAAGGGGCTCTGCTCCACAGAGGCCAAGGAAAGCTGGGGAAAAGGATGAACCTTGAGATAGAGGACCATGACCTTTACCTAAAAAAGTCAAGAGGTAACTGAACAACTGCAGTTGGTGGGAAATATAGTAAAAGGCAATTCTTTACCAAGGAATTTGAACTGTTACCTGGCTACAATAAAGAGCATGGTCCTCGGAGCCAGCAGGAGCCTTCATTAGGTTGCCCAGATGTGTGACCTCCAAAATGAATGACTTTAAAAACCAACAGATAGAAAGTGGAGCTAGAGTGTTGACTCAGTTCTTCATTCAGCAGCACTGCATTAATAATCTCATCGAATTTTATCACTGGCAGCTATCTGTACTTATATAGACCTTGATCAGCCTCTCCTCTCACTCCCAAGAGGCACAAAGCAGGTTGACACATTTAATAGGCTCAAATGAAAGCTTGTCAACCCAAAATCTTATATTCAGCAATACAATCTTCAAAAATGAAAGCAAAAGTTATGTTCAGATTGAATAAAAACTGAGACCTTATTGCAAGAAAACTTGCTTTTCAGGCAGAAAAGAAAGTGATTCCACAGAGTAATTTATGTCTGTGATAAAGTGAATAGGTAAAATTAATTCATAGAAAACTAGTAAATCAGGCATTGTTACCTATTTTCTCCTTTCCTAACTGATTTAAAAGCAAATATATAAGAATACATGTCCATAACTATATTTTGGGGCAGTAGCATATGGAAATATTATCCCACAATAATGTAGAAAAAAAAAGCAAGTTAGGCAAACTTTTTATTGGCACAATGAAATAACCTTCCAATACACAAGAAGAAATAAAAAAAGAATGAAGGTTATTACAAACAAACTGTAATATACAAGCACTTTCCTCTCAAGTTTCAATGTCTGTAATCTGTTACAATATGCAGACTACACCACTGAGTTTCCAGGATTTGTATATAATGATAATAAAGGGTCAGTGGGGAATAGAGTAAAATCAGAGAAACTTTTGTCTCTCGGGAACTGTTGTTGAACTTATGTAGATCTTGACAAGTTGAAATCTGTACTGTGAACCACAAAATCTTTAGTTTTAAAAGATAATGCTGCATGTAGTTAAAAATCATTACAAAAGTGAATATTTACTTAATGCAAAATATTCATTTAGACGGTATCTGTATAAAAAAGAAGACAGTAGAAGAGAATTGGAGAAACAAAATTTAACAAACCAAAATTACTCATTGGGTTCATTAGAAAACACAGCCAATAAAGGGCTTACTTAGAAGAAGCACAAAGGCCAGCGTCTGAGCCACAGAATCTACATTTAAAAAGTTTGGAGATGATGACAAAAATTCTGATTGCTGAGAAGGCAGAGATAGATGGATCTCTAGAGCATCCCCCAACCAGAACTTCTTGGTGAGTTAAAGGCCAGTGAGAGACAGTACTTCAAGAAACATATTTTAAATAAACAAAACAGGTGGCTGATATCCAAGGAACAAAACCTTAACATCGTACGTTTTTGCCTAGCCTCCACCTGTAACACCTACATGTGTACCTGCTCTCTGAACACACATGTATGTATTTGCTCTCTCTGTCTCTGTCTCTGTCTCTCTCTCTCTTTCTCTGTCTCACACATACACATACAAAAGAAAAAATCAAAAGAAAATAACACACATATTTGTACTTATGATATTAAAAGCAATTTTAAAAAATAATCCAATAAAAGGATTGACTGTGTAAAAGAACACGTTTTAAGCTTAATAAATTTTTTAGCTTAAAAAGCTAAATAAATAAAAAACTAAATAAAGCTTAATAAATTTAGCTTAAAAAGCTAAATAATGTTGGAAATACAGTTTTGACTCAAATATGCAGGTCTATTCAAACTAGAAGGCTAGAAAAATACATATCACATGTACAGCATGTACAAAGGAGCTCAAATGCCTATCCTAAAATCAGTTCATTAGCCAAAATTTACAATTACTTTCTAGCAAGCAGTAAATGGATAAAGACTCTGTGATCTAGGCATACAGTTGTGTATTGTTGAATTAAAGGACTGAAATTAATTAATAAAAAGAAAGATTATAAGATGTCACATATTATATAATTCCTTAACTGATATGTGCAGAATTAGATCAGTAGGTGAGAGTTTGCTTACAGTTCTATGTATGGAAGACAATAGGGTGATTGTTAGTGTGGTTAAGGCTTCTTTTGGCATAATTAAAATGTTTCATAAGTAAAGTGTAAGATTTTGGCATTTTTACAACTTTATAACTATACTAAACATTAATTATACATGTTATTCAATGCTCTGTAAAGAATATGAAGTAGAATTTGTATAACTTGCGAGTTCTAGGGGTGATAAGATGATATACTCATCACATAGGGACCTGATGAGAGACCAAAGTACAGAAACTGCCAAAGTCCTACCTCTGGGCTTTAATGGGATTCCATACAGGAATATGGGTAAGGGGTTAGTTACAAGACAAGAATGCCTCAAAGACACCTGCATCATCAAAACCCCAGAATGGTTGCAAGATCCTGTAACCGGAAACCAGGAGGGTGTTGTACAATCTACATGCCACTCAGCAGCTTGGAGATTGGCCTTGGCCTTGCCAGGTTACTCACTTGGTCTGAAACTCTTTTAGGTAGTTCAACTGCTTTCTGCCTCTTCCGGGTGATTTAGCTGATCTGAGCCTCTTCAAGGCAACTCAGCTAGTCTGAAAGTGTCTCTCAGAATTCATTGCTGCATATATATATGTATATATATATATATGCATATATATGCATACATACATAAATACATTTATACATACATTTGAAGTTTATTGAATCTGGTCAGTTTTAAGGTCTTCCTGAGGTTTTGACTTATTTACTTCTTGAACTTAAGGATCATCCCTGAAGGATAGAATGTTTTATTTTGGAGGTTATTCCCACATAACATATCTCAAAAAAACAAAAAAAAAAAACAAAAAAAAAACAAATAACAACAGATGCATGACAAAAACAAACAAATGGAGAGAAGCTCTGTTTATGAAAAGAAACACAATATTATCAGTGTATCAGTTTTTCTGAACTTACTGTGCAGGCAAAATACAACAAACAAAAGTATCAGCAAGTTACTTGTGGACACAAAAGATTACATTAAGACAGAAATAGCTTAGAATAGCCATTTTTATCCTATTTAAATATTTTTAACTGCTAAACCTCTGGCTGGGTAGTAGACAGATAAAAACAGTGTAATTCTATAACTCAATAATTTTTCATTTTCCTATTATTTTATTTGAAATGATGAACATTACATTCTGTGACACATTACCCAAATATATCCTATAGTATAACCATACAATATTCAAAAGTATGAATATGATTTTTAAAATCTTATAATGTTTTGAAAATTATTTCTAATGATTGTGTAGTCATGATCTCTTGTGTGAGAGACTTTTCTTGGGGAGATGTAACACACACACAGAGAGAGAGAGAGAGAGAGAGAGAGAGAGAGAGAGAGAGAGAGAGAGAGAGAGAGAGTTCTAATTACTCTGGAATTAAAACACAGACTCAAGTAACGATTGTACTGAAGTCCAAATCACGTTTTTGTTGGAGTTACTCACAGGAGTGGGATGACTCAAAAGCAGATTCTTCACTGAAAAGGCTGCCTCAGCATTGGCCACAGCTCAGGAAAGCTGCATCCCTGGAGTTCTGATTTTCTTGCAGGTAGTTTTCAGGTCTAAAAATCTTTTCTCCGCTGCTCCTTCGGTCAGAGTCTGTTCCCCAGAGTTGTTTCCTGATTCTATAAACTGAGGAGAGAACTTTCAAGTTTTTCTAGCATGTGAAAATCTGTTTACTTTCACAGTCTCACGAGCCTTCTCTTCCCTGCCCTGTCTTCCAACCCAGCCCCAAGGAATGTTTCAGTTTCATGGGACCCGATACACAGCACGGCCATATTCCTGAAGCATGTTTTCTTCACTCATAGCATTCTCAAATTACTTCCAAGTGCTGCTGACCCTGTCATAAGGCTCTCCCGTGGCTGTGAAGCTGGTCAGTGCACCAACTTTCTGCTGCTGCTGCTGCACCTTGCCCCATTGCTGCTTTGCATAGCTCTTTGCAGCTGTTCTGTAGTAAGCTTCCCAGCTGATGCCTGGGAACAGTCACCCCTTACACTTTGGGAGGTACTTTGCACATTGGCCTAAATTTTCCTGAGCCAATTTGCTACTTTATCTTCCTGGGGACTTTGTGCCAGAGCTTTCTGCAAACTATTCTCATGAAGTCCTGATGCCCATGACTCCCGTAGACCCTGTGGCCTCGCTCATGCGCAGACAGCGTTCAGTTTGGATTTAGACAGTACAAAATGATTTTGCTGAGTGGGTGCAGGTGCGTATCACATTGGTTTGTGTTTCCATATCTGTGCTTACTGCAAAATCCCCCCAAATGACTCTGTATTGTGATGAACTCAACCAGCGTTTTCACCTGCGACTTACTGACACAAGAATGGAACTTCAGGAAGGGCATACAAACACAGACTGTGATCCTGAAGCAAATCTCTCAGCGCGCTGGCGCAGGACAGGGAAAAGCTTCTGCCATGTTGCTCTGCTCACTTAGAAGCTTCACTGAAAGCGGTCTTGTTGGCTTCAAAAGACAGAGGCAGAGTTTATGTGAGGAGCTGCTTCCTTGTGCTCTATATTCTAATCTTTCTGTCCATCTTCGACCCATCTCCCCAGGTTAACCTACCTGCCGAGCAGGAGCAGTTTTTTCCAGAAACAACTGCACACCCTCGCTGTGGGGCTTCAGGACTAGGAGGATAGTTCTAAAGGACTTGCTTTCCTTATCTGAGCACTGTGGAATGACAGCTTGGGAGAAATATCACTTCTTAGTATTAAGAATAAATTTACAATAACAATTTCTCTCAGACGGAGGATAACAAGCCCTGTGCACTAGCACGCAGGTGTTCGCAAATGAGACCACTGGCTTAAGACGGCTGAGTCACTACACATTAGATTTCCAGGGGACAGTGTCAGCATTTAGATCTGCCCAAATGGTAAATTATATAAAAGCTGGGAGAAGTGGCATTTATTGTTAGCATCAGTAGGTTACAATCACAGTGGCTTTTAACTAATCCTCCCCAAAACACAATGAGTCAGGTGTAGTCATCCCTGGTTTATACTTAAGAATCAGTCCATACCAGCTGAAGTCCTGAGTCTGTGTTACCACATAAAGCAAATAATACAAGGATGGAACACTAATAAATCTTGACTCCATTTATATTCCCAACTTTATTTAAACAATGAATAAGATAAACATAAAATTGAAGAATTATTACTATGTTACAGGAAAATTATCTCTTTCTGTATAATTGCCAGATTTAAATGTCATGAAGAAAATGCTCGGCACAGAGAATGGGAAGACTAGAAAAGAACATAAGAATACCCAAAAGAAGAATACTTCTTTTTTGAAATTACGTTCCTTATTTGCAAGGTAAAGTTATAACCACAGTACAAATCTAGAAAAAAGACTAATGCTGGTAGAAAAGTCAAGAAGATCATTTCATGTTGAGACTAAGTCAAGCGTTCTTGGGCAAACAAATTCGTTGCTAGGAAATAAGCAGGTATCAACAAGAGAATCAGGATGACGGACCAATTACAAAACACATTACATCAGATCTAAAGGGAATAATCAGCACTATCCTTGCTAGTGGGTTTTCAATGACAACAGAGAGGATCTGTGATTTATGTGTTTGTGTGAGCAAAGTAGGTTGTAGCATAAGCAAGGGAAGTCTGTGCTTAATTGCCTGTCGAGGTCAGATTTGAAATAACTGGGGTTCTATGGGCCACTGAGATTGAGCTCTGTCTGGACAGTCTCTTCCCTGATCTAATTTTACCTCTCTACAGAACATTTAAACTAATCCTTTATGGACACGGATTGGAAATGCACTGGTCATATGGCATATGATCCTCCTGGCAATAGATATATTTATTTTCCTTTTAGAACCACCTCAAAATATGGTATGAGGTAAGGATGCAAGTTTCATTTTATCTCTTAATTGATAACATTACAATTTGTTAAAAAATCTTTTAGTTTTCTAATGGCATTATCAGATACTACATGGACACATGTTGGTATGGTTCTTGAATTGTGCTCAGTATCAGTGTTTCTAGGAGTGATACACATAATATTTTAATGATTTCACATGAGGAAGAAGGAAAGAGGAGGAATAAATAAATTAAGGATGTTGGTAAAAGTCATAGGGTTTATATTATTTAATGGCTACTTAAAATTATATGTAATATAATATATATGAATGTATTTATTAATCGAAATTACACCAATAGGAGTAACAATGTTCTCCCCCCTAAAAAAACCCCACACTGCTTAACAAAACCCCAGTGCCAGTCATGAGAAACCTTTCAAATTGTTGATCCCACAGACCCCTGGAACAATACAGGCTGTTGGTATGGCCTTTGCTGACTCTTAGAAAAGAAAGCAAGACCCTATTGATGAAGATATCACACATATGAGACAGGATTTTTAATCGACCTGGATCTTACATGGGAGCTGGTCTTCCTTGCTGAGGAGTAACCCACCTAGCTTCAAAAGGAGCCATATAAATGGTAGCCAAGTATTCAGAAAGAGTAAAGCAATGAATAGTCCTGTCTGGCTGTAATAGTGACCAATTGCAACAATGCCCACTATGGTAAGATAGTCTGCAAAGTGCAGTAGTGGTACTTACATGCTGGAGGTAATCAAAGCCACATATTTGGAATTATGGCCCACATAATAGGAGGGAATTCATCCCTGGCATTGTAAATGTAGCCAATTACCTGTGGTTTGTGAGGCCTTGGAATCAGGAACAGAATCTACTTCTGCCAGTTTCCTAAACCAGTGTAATCTATAAGTACATTCTAAATATCACTTTTATTTCCATAGATAAGTGTAGCTCTCATTCATCATCCAAAAAACATCTTTTTGCAACAAATGGAGACTATTACAAACAAACACTGAAACAGAACAAAACAAAACAAAACAAAACAACAACAACAATAAAACCATCCAACCAACAAACCAACAAGCAAAAAACACAAGTAGTCAAACTGCAGAGATCAATTTACTGTGGGGTGCCTGCCTCCAATCAAAATACATTTACGAAACAGCTTGTTCACTTAAGACTAAGAGAACATCTTGGACGATGGGGTGGAACTATTGTAAGAGCAAGAGAATAAAGATTGCTGTTGCAAATTTGATTCTTCTTTAAAAATGACTGCATGACGTGAGGGATGAAAGGTGGGTCTGGGAGGAGGTTGGCAGTAAATGATCAAGAGACACTACAGAAAGTTCCTTAGGAATTAATAAAATCATAAAAAATACCTTAAGTATAATGATTTAATGTTAAAACTTTCAAATTGGAAAAGTATATTGCTAATATTCACTCATTCAAGAATTTGCTCTGCCTTTTAGGAATATTCAAATTTTTTTATAAAGGTTTTGAACATTTATGGTAAAGTTCTTTTCCTAGTAACTTATATTTTTGTAACTATTGGAATTGATAATTTTACATTAAATTTTAATTGATTATATGCAAAGATTGCTCTCTGTATATTGATATTATGACTTCTGACTTACCAAGATTTATTTTATACTCAAGTATATAAAGTTTTATATATATTTTGACTTTTTTGTAGCTTTACTATATCTCATTTTATTTCTAGTAAAAAGTGAGAAATAACCTTTTTCATAATTTAATTAGGAAGTCTTTAAATGCTTCTTCTCTGAGGACAATGCCAGAATCTTGATTCATCTCTTTTTCTCTCTCAGCTCTCTCAATGTGTGTGTGTGTGTGTGTGTGTGTGTGTGTGTGTGTGTGTGTGTGCATGTTTATGTATGCATATGATACTTGGTGAAAATAATTAATCTATAACTTTTGGTATGGATTTTCAAAGTGACTCTTACAACTCTAAATGAAATTGATTTAATTTAAAAGGATAGTCTCAGGAAATGAGCTCTCCATATCAAGAAAAAGACATTCCTATTGGTTCCTACTGGTTGACACATTTATGTCAGAAGGTGTAAAGATCTCCCATGCTCATGGATTGAGAGGATTAATATAGTAAAAATGGCCATCCTGCCAAAAGCAATCTACAGATTCAGTGTAATCCCTATCAATATTCCAACTCAATTCTTCATAGACTTAGAAAAGGCAATTCTCAAATTCATTTGGAACAACAAAAAACCCAGTATACAAAAGCTATTCTCAACAACAAAAGAAGTTCTGGGGAATCAGCATCCCTGACCTCAAGCTGTAGTACAGAGCAGTAGTGATAAAAAATGCATGGTACTGGTACAGTGACAGGCAGGTAGATCAATGGAATAGAATTGAAGACCCAGAAATGAACCCACACACTTATGGTCACTTGATTTTCGACAAAGGAGCTAAAACCATCCAGTGGAAAAAAGACAGCATTTTCAACAAATGGTGCTGTTCAACTGGTGGTCAACATGTAGAAGAATGAGAATTTATCCATTCCTATCTCCCTATACAAAGCTCAAGTCCAAGTGGGTCAAGGACCTCCACATAAAACCAGA
>CM052706.1:38527371-38608565 GCA_028551405.1 Uromys caudimaculatus | reverse complement strand
CGAGAATTCTCAACTGAGGAAATTCACAGGGCTGAGAAGTACCTAAAGAAATGTTCAACATCCTTAGTCATCAGGGAAATGCAAATCAAAACAAGTCTGAGGTTTCACCTCACACCAGTCAGAATGGCTAAGATCAAAACCTCAGGTGACAGCAGATGCTGGTGATGATGTGGAGAAAGAGGAACACTCCTCCACTGTTGGTGGGATTGCAAGCTGGTACAACCACTCTGGAAATCAGTTTGGCAGATCCTCAGAAAAATGGACATAATACTACCTGAGGACCCAGCTATACCACTCCTAGGTTTATACCCAGAAGATGCTTCAACATGTAATTAAGACACATGCTCCACTATGTTCATAGCAGCCATATTTATAATAGCCAGAAGCTGGAAACAACCCAGATGTCCCTCAGCAGAGGAGTGGATACAGAGAATGTGGTACATTTACACAATGGAGTGCTACTACTCAGCTATTAAAAACAATGATTTAATGAAATTTGCAGGCAAATGGATGGAACTTGAAAATATCATCCTGAGCGAGGTAACTCAGTTACAAAAGAATGAACATGGTATATACTCACTGATAAGCGGATATTAGCCCAAAATTTTGGAATACCCAACTTTCACTTTACAGTAACCGCTGGACTGAGAGTGAGGTCCCAGATGGAGGAGTTGGGAGAAGGGACTCAAGGAGCTGAGGGAGTCTGTAGCCCCATGGAGGGTGCAACAGTGTCAACGGGCCTGACCCACCTCCCCTCCCCAGTCTTCCTGGAGGCTGGACCACCAACCAAAGAATACACATGGAGGGACCCATGGCTTGGACCACATATGTGGAAGAGGAGGGCCTTCTTGGCCATCAGGGGGAGGAGAAGCCCTTGGGCCTTAGGGTGTTAGAGGCCCCAGTAAAGGGGAATGTCAAAGTGGGAATATGGGAGTGGGTGGGCAGGTGGGTGGGAGGGGGAATACCGTCATAGAGGCGGGGGAGGGGGAGGGGATAGGGGGTTTCCAAAGAGGAGACCTGGAAAGGGGGAAACATTGGAAATGTAAATAAAGTATCAATCAATAAATAAATAATTTAAAAAGAAAAAGACATTCCTATTGGTTCCTTTTGGTTGACAGATTTATGTTCTGTTTTTTTTTTACATTCCAGATTTTAATTCCCCTCCCAGTCCACCCTCAGACCACATCCCATACCTCCTCCCTGCTCCCTGTCTCTCAGCACCCACCCTGCCAGAGCTCTAAACTCCCTGGGGCCTCCAGTATCTTGAGGGCTAGGTGTATCTTCTCTGACTGAACCCAGACCTGGCAGTCCTCTGCTCTATATGTGTTGGGGGCCTCATATCAGGTGGTGTATGCTGCCTGCTTGGTGATCCAGTGTCTGAGAGACCTCAGGGCTCCAGGTTAATTGAGACTGCTGGTCCTCCTACAGGGTAGCCCTCCTCCTCAGCTTTTTCCAGCTTTTCCCTAATTCTGCCACAGGAGTCAGCAGCCTCTGTCCATTGGTTGGGTGCAAATATTTGCATCTGACTCTTTCAGCTGCTTGTTTGGGTCTTTCTGAGGACAGTCATGAATGATAGATCCCTTTTTTGGAGCTTTCTTCAGATAGACATTTCACTCAGGTGACCTTTGTCTCTTTGTCACAGATCTGATGCTTACATTCCAATCATATGACTAATTCTGAGCTACTTTTGATGGTGCTTTAAATTTTGTCTAAATAAAACACTGGTTTCTCTTTCATCAAATAGTGCGTTGTTTTATGCCAGTTTTCTTCCAGTGCAAGCTCCTGCAACTGTTATGGTAAGTTTTTAAACATTACCTTCATTTTTGAGCCAACTGCTTATGTGACTGTGCTAGCTATTTTTCCTAACTTGTCACAAACTAGAGTAACGTGAGAATGGGAAATCTCAGTTGAGGCATTGCTTCTATGAGTTTGGTCTGTGGGAATATCTGTGGGGCATTTATTAATTGTTCATTGATGAAGGCATGTCAAGCTCACTCTGGTTAATATCACTTCTAGACAGCTGGACCTGGGCTATATAAAAGCGGATGCTGAACGTAAGGCTAAAAGTAAGTGACCAATCCATTTTCCTCTGTGGTCTCTGCCTCAGCTTCTACCTCCAGGTTTTAACTTGAGTTCTGGCCCTGAGTTCCCTCAAAGACTGACTGTTATAAAGGAGTTTAAGGTCCTAAGTTGGTTTTTAGAGTGTTTCATTAAAACAACAAAATGTCAACTAGGACAGAATTAGTTAATAGGACCACAGGTGTGCATAGCACCCCATTCTCCTATTTTGTCCGTTTTCAGAACACTGGTCAGATTATTTTCATTTTTACATATTTTCTTTATATAAAATTTATAGAAGAGATATGTTGAATAATATGGTCACTTTTGTTTTCCTGCATCTTCTGCTTTGAAGCTAGTTCAGTAGCATCCTCATCAGTCTCTATGTAGTATGTCCTTAAAATCTTCTCATGACTTAAATGCACTTCAGTTGCCCTTCAGTGCTTCACAAACCCCATTTCAGCCATTAGCTCTGTTTTAGACATCTTTTGCTGACTCATGACTTACTTCCTTAAGATCTAGCACCTTCCCAGGGCAGCTGTAAGACTGTCACCATGGAATCTCCCTAATGGCCTACTTCTTTTGTCTGACTAATTCCTTTAATCTCCTATTTTCTGAGTCCTATTCAGTCCCTTGTTTTTGTTTGGGTTTCTTTTTTAGATAGGGCCCATTGTAGATAAGGTTCTAGGGGCAGTACATGTCTAAAACGAAGTTCTTGTCACTCTGATATTTTTATATACATTCTGTTCAGGGTAAAAAGATTAAAGAGGAGCAGAGATAGAAGGAAAGGCCATCCAGAGACTGCCCCATCTGGGGATCCATCCCATACACAGTCACCAAACCCAGACACTATGGTGGATGCCAAGAAGTGCTTGCTGACTGGAGCCTGATATAGCTGTCTCTGGAGAGGCTATGCCAGAGTCTGACAAATAAAGATAGGGATGCTTGCAGCCAACCATTGGACTGAGCACAGGCACCTCAATGGAGGAGTTAGGGAAAGGACTGAAGGAGCTGAAGGGGTTTGCAACCCCATAGGAAGAACAACAATATCAACCAGGGATTAAACCACCAACCAAGGAGTACACATGGAGGGTCCCATGGCTCCAGCTGCATATGTAGCAGAGGATGGCCTTATCTGGCATCAATTGGAGTAGAGGCCCTTGGTCTTGTGAAGGTTCGATGCCCAGTGTAGGGGAATGCCAGGGCAGTGAGGGGGGAATGTGTGTTTGGGTGGGGAACACTCCATAGAAGCAGAGAGAGGGAGGATGGGTTAGGGGGTTTCTGGAGGGGAAACCTTGAAAGAGGATAACATTTGAAATGTAAATAAATAAAATATCCAATTAAAAAAAAGAAAAAATAATGAAAGAAAAACAAAGAGGAAATAATCTTTATTTCTTGAAAATATTACAGGTGTGATTACTATGGTAAGGTTTCAGTTTCTAATCTCACTACACTTTATTCTGGGTTCCTAAATCTTTGAGTGGCCCGGCTTTAGTTTTCTTCTATGTAGGAGGTTGATTTCCTCTGTACTGACTCTTCCGTGGGCCACCTCCTGACCCCAGTCCTGGTAAGTTTCCCTCATGAGTCAGTCTATCATTTTGTTTCCTTTCTAGAATTCTGATCGTTCTTTTCACCACATTTCATTATTCTCCTTTTAACTGTTTCCCAAAACATTGTCCTGATTTATCTGCCAATTGTTTTGCTTTCTTATTTTAGTAAACGTTTTTATGTCTTCCCAAAATTCTTTTAAAAAATATCCATTTATGAAAGAGTTTTCTTGTCTTGTGGATGCACAATTTAGAAATATTTTATAATATTCTTTTCTAAATATATTCTTCTCTTTATCTGCTTATTTGTTGTTTGTTTTGGATTCTACTTATTATGTTTGAGGATTTTCACGGACATTTTTCACTTTGGAGAAAAGGACACAAGGAAGCTGAGTGAGATTTCCATGTGTGAGTGGCCTTGTGTATTTCTTGTAGGCCTTGTGTTGTAAAAAAAAAATGCTGGTATGGGTCTGGTATGTGCTGCCAATGGGGACGATTGCACGTTCCAAATCCACACCAAGCCAAACAGTTCCACGTGAGGGGTTTATTGGGGGAGGGGGGTGGACAAGGTAGCGTCTAGGAGAGAGAAGGGAAGAAGATGGGAAAAAGAAAGGAAAAAGAGAAAGAGAGATAGGGGTCCTCCTTATATATAAAGAAAGTTACGTGGCATGACGTAGCCACAGGTAATCCCGGAAATTGTCAGGAAGCAATCCAACCTAGTACTAGGGTTTTCGAGACAGCAGAGGGGGGAATGAACTGCTTCCAAGAAGGGGGGGAGGCTTCCAAGGGCTAGGTCCTAACTCTCAGGTCAGCTAGGAGGCCAATCATAGAGACTGGGGCAATGAAAAGCCAACCCTTCAGCCCAGAAAGAGTTGGCCAGACACTATATGAGCAAAAAAGGGCCCTCCTGCCGACTGGAGAAACTCCTTACCAATTAAAATGCTGGTGTGTGTTTTCGGACTGCGCAGTCAGATAGCCAGAGGCGTGGAACTGTTTGGTGTGGCGCCATGTGGTGGAAGATTTTGAGTTTGGCTGAGGCTAGGCAGAGCAACAGTGGTGGGGCAGCGGCAGCAGCAGCTGAGCAGCAGCAGGGAGTGGCAGTCGCTGTAGAAGTCTATGCAGTGTATCAGCAGCTTGTGGGCGATGCTGGCGGTCAAGGTAGCAGCAGTGGCAGACTACGTGGGCAGCTGGAAGGCTGCTCAAAGTGGCCCCGCCTGGACCCTGTAGCAACTTGCGTTGAAGTTCCCAGGTTTCGGCACCAATGTTGTAAAAAAAATGCTGGTATGGGTCTAGTATGTGCTGCAGTGGGGTCGCACATTCCAAAACCACACCAAGCCAAACAGTTCCATGTGAGGGGGTTATTTGGGGGGGGGATAAGGTAGCAACGAGGAGAGAGAAGGGAAGAAGGGGGAAAAAGAGAGGAAAAAGAGAAAGAGAGATAGGGGTCCTCCGTGTATATATATAAGGAAATTGAGGTGGCATGACGTAGCCACAGGTAAAGGTGGGCAGTGGGCCCAGGTGAATTCTGGGAATATGGTGGCTGTTGCCTTAGCAACAGGTGGGCGGGTCGCACTGTTGCCTGGGTGCAAAGTCACCAGTTTTGCGGTCCTGATGCCAACACCTTGTCTTTTCAAAATAAATTCTTGAGAAAGAATGTTATTTTCTGTCACACCCCTCACTCAAATATATAAAGCTAATAGCATTGTATATTTAGAGAAAAAAAGATTAATTATTTATGTACAACAGAAGTCCTAATGCTGTAGAACTTGATTTTCCTATGGTCTGGGAAGAATTGCTTTCATTTTAATGTATTTTTTTTCTTGAGTAAGATGTATTCCCCAGAAATTGATCTTCTTATCAATTATCCAGAGGGTGTGAAATAATAGCATTTGGGAAGTATATGTAGAGGTCATACCAGAATGTTCACACTCAAGTCGGTAAAGTTTCCCTGCAACCTCTATTTACTGAGTAGGAGGCCCTCTTCCCCAACTTTGCTGGTGGTTCCCAGACAGAGAAAACCCTCAGTGTGTGTCTAAATTAGGGTTTCTATTGCTTTTAATGAAGTCAAAAGTGATTTGGGAAGAAGTGGGTTTACTTTTTCTTACACTTCCAGGTAGCATTCATCACTTAGGGAAGTCAGGACTGAAACTCAAGCAGGGCAGGAACCTGGAGGCAGTTACCTCAGCAGAAGACATAGGGGAGTAATACATGCTGGCCTGTTCCTCCTGGCTTTATCACCTTGCTTTTTTACACATGCCAGGACCACGATCTGCTGCAGGGGCTGGGGGACAGCCCACAATGGGCTGCGTGCGCTCATATCAGTCTGTAGAAAAATGCATTAGACTTACAGACAGGCAAATCTTTTGGAGGCATTTTCTAAAATGAGAGTCACACTTCATGAATAACTACAACTTGTGCTGAGTTGGCAATAAACAGCAGGTAAGGGGTATGCTTGGAGAATGAAATTCTGGAGTCTCCCCTCTATACTCAGAAAGAAGATTTAGCTAACTATTGCACTTTAACCACTGTTTCTGCCTTCATTCTATTCCATGGGCCATGTGATGCCCTGTCTTACAGGCTTCAAAACTTCCTGTAGCATAGCTGGGCTTCACCAGAGCCTGCTCAGAGTTCAGTTTTGGAGACTCCTAATTTATATAACACTCATATACTTAGAATTTTTCTTTCAACTATTTTAAATTTCTCCTCCTCCTCCTCCTCCTCCTCCTCCTCCTCCTCCTCCTCCTCCTCCTCCTCCTCCTCCTCCTCCTCCTCCTCCCCCCTCCTCTTCCACCTTCTCCTTCCTCATCCTTCTTCTTCTTCTTTCTTAAAAACAAAATTAAACAAAAATAATTTTTTTGTTGTTTCAAGGAGTTTCAGTAAGGAATTAAAGAAAATTTACTATTTATAATCAGAAGCTACTCATTTGGACTTCAAATTACCTTGTAGTGTTCTACATGGATAAGATGATCTCATTCTTTACTATCATAGGAAACAATTTTACTCCTGTTAATTCTTTTCCAATGAACTTCAAATGATTAACTATATCTGTCATCTATCTGTCTATCTATCTATCTACCTACCTACCTATCTATCACCTATCTATTTATATATATGGAGTTTATTTTGTAAGTGTGTTGAATATTTATACATATTTACTGAAAAGACTCCAGCAAAATTACTGCTTAAATTTTCAAGATAACAAACACATTTTACATTTTTATGTCTTCTTATAAGACTTCTTGGCAGGAAAATTTTAGTTATTGCTTTTTTTTTTTTTCATTCATGTTAAGATTGCTACATGTTGCTTTAAACACCAATACATTTTAGAAGGCAATAAATTATTGTTTTAAACTTTATGAACTTTTCCTACAGTATAAATAAACTTTAATAAATTGAATTTATAAAGATGCTTTTTGTAGGCTGACAGCTAACTATATGCTTTGTTTTAATAAAAATTTTTATGTATTTCTTTTATTCTTAGCAAACAAATACCATAAATGACAACTTTCTCACTCTTTACGATAATCATTCTTAGTTTTGAATCTCTGAATGAGTCTTCTTAAGCTCTGTCCTTTCCTTTCCTTTTCTTACCTTACCTTACCTTTATTTCCGAACTCACTTAGCTTTCCTTCTACTCTCTACAATGCCAATGTTACTTCATTTAAATATTGTTTTCTTACTTTAATACTTTTATGAAATTATTTTAATAATTTATGGAATAATTTTGTTGTTGTTTAACATTGACTTCATAAACCATCATCTCTGTAAATACTAATATTGTTATGGCTTTCAGAATTATTATAGTTGTTTGAGTCTTGAGCCATTAGTTCATAGGAATAGAGCTCTGTTTTTTTAAAGCAATTTAGAATATGTATTTGAACTTTCCTTATTACATTTGCAAATTATTCTGTGGAGTAGGTGTCTTAGATCAGTGGCCTCAGGGTTACATTCCATCCATAGACGTATTATGTTTAGAATCTTGTTATATCTATGGATAGTCTCCTTAAATGCAATGTAGCTATGTAGGTGTGTAATTGATTATTTGTCTAGAAACTCAGTACTTATTGTGTTACCAAATTCACTTAGCCTAAACAAATACTTTTCCTTTCAAGGCATAGTTTAGAGGACACATTTGTAATGAACTCATAGTTACACTCAAAATTATCTCATATTTACTGGCAAAGCAAACAAACTTAGAGCTTTTTCATGAATTATCAATGCATAATCTTTGAATTTGTTTATGAATGATACCATTGGAGCCAAAAATTCTATGAATTTCTTGCAAAATGATGAACCAAATAATGTTTTGACACATCTAACTTTAATTATGCAAGATGAAAGAATTTTGATAATAAAAACTCAATCTCTGGTTTTAAATGCAATATATGGAAACGAATAGTTTGTGGTAGGTGTAAAACATAAAGGTTCTGGAGAAGGTGTCACACAGTTTTTGATAGCCTTGTGATCCCTATGACAGCAGCACAACTGTGCTGTTTTAAGAAGCCACCGGAAGCCTGTAACTAAGTATGCACAGCTGTATTACAAGAGGCTTGGTTTTGTCTTTGGTTTTTTTAAACTAACATACTAAAATTGGCCTATGTTTCATAGTTTGCCCATTTTTGGAATAGAGCAGTTTGTCATATAGAGATAAAAGTCATAAAACCCCAAACCCAGAGCCTGTTCATGTGTTCCAAGATGACTATGCTTAATCAGCTGTCCGTTCTCATGGCAACTAGTGATGAGAAGTTGTTAAAACAAAATTAAAATATATTTTCTAACTTTGTTCTTCCTTTCCACCAGAACTTATGAATTTTTAAAATCATATTTATATATTTTATATGCATAGGTATTTTGTCTACATGTGTATTTGTGCACCTTGTGTATGCCTGGAGCAAAAAGAGGCCAGAAGAGGGCATCAGATCCCCTAAGAGTGGAGTTAGAGATGGTTGTGAGCATCCCCATGGTTCCTGGTAATTGAACCCAAATCTTTGAAAGGCAGTGCCCTTAACCATTAATTCATCTCTTCAATCCCATGGTTTCTTTTTAACTTTATGGTTCTAATGTAAGGAGAATGACTTTCATCCAATTTTTAGTATTTTCTTCAAATCAAGGGTGAATTGAATTTAGGCTTCTCATTTATTTTTCTACGTGAATTTTTCTTTGTGGGTAGGAGTGAATCTTTTCTACCTATACATCTTGTAGATTATATATATATTATATTTTATATATATATATAAAAACAGGTGGTGAAAGGAGGGCAACGTAAAGGAAGATGGAGGAAGGATAGCTAAGGATGTTTAAAAAGACTTCAGGAAAATATAGATTATAAGGTTAATTAAAGACATACACACATATATTTGTACACAGACATATGCATTTATACAATTATATAGTTTAATTTTGTTCATATTTTTGTGTATTTGTGTATTTGTGCAACATTTGCCATATTGAGTAATAATATTCCCCTCAGGAACCATAGAGTATCTAACAAAAACCCCGTTCTATGCAAAGTAACTCTTTCCCTTTAAGTCACTAGTCAGCTTGAGTTCAAGAGACCCACAAAACAATATTGGTAACGGCATTGCTCTTGGCTGATTCCTAGCACATGAAGATAAGACAGTAGAACTGAAGAAAACATACCCTTCAAACACAGGACTTAGAAGAATTGAACTGGTACTGATCTGGAAACCAGCCTAAGTGTGAGCTCTCATATGTCCAGGTGCCACAGGAGAAGAGAAACCTACAGTTATACTTAACTAGTAAGTCTGTTCACTGCAACAGTGACTTCTTGGCAAGATATCTTTAACAGTGCAATAGTGGCAGTTGGATCTTGTGGATTACCAAAACCTGTGAATTGGGCTTAAGGCTCACTCAATACAAGGTATCTGATGCCTAGGACTGTAAACATAGCCAACTATGTATGGATGGAGTTTTGGTGGAACCTACAGAAGAAACTATAACTACCAATGTACTAAACCAATATAATTTCTAATTCATTCCTAATACTTCATATTACATTTACAGATAAGTGTAGTTTTGTTTATATGTAACAAAATAGTTATGGAAGAAGACATCATGAATCAGAGAAGAAGCTTGGGCTAAGGGAAGACATATTATGGTTTTTGTTTGACAGTTTTATGCAGGATTACTCTATTTAGTGTCTATATCTTCCTATATATTGCCATAATAACATTTTATTCTTCAATTAATATTGCTATATATATTTGGATATATGTATAATGTACTATGTTCATTTAGTGTAACTCCTAAAAACATGTGATTAGGTCTGATCATTTGGCATTGGATAACTAATTAGGGTATATGTCACTGGGGAAGGCTGATTCTCTTGTCAACTGTTAAAGTCATTGTTCAGGCCTTGTTTAGGCAGCCATATTAGTGTGTTTTCCTGTATGTAGCTCCCTGTCATATATAAAAGATACTATCTCATAGTAGTTCTCTTGGTTTGTCCTCTGGCTCCTACAATTTCTCTGCTTCCTACTCTAAGTTTTTCACAGAGACCTTGAAGTAAGACCTCTAAAATAGATGTATCAATTATGACTGGCATCATATGTTCACTTATTCTGTGCATTTTGACAATATGTGACTTTCTGTAAGGTCTCTATCTGCTGTAAAAAGTAATGTCTTTGATGAGAGTTGAGAACTACACTTATCTATGAGTTTAAGTATTATATTTAAAGTAAAGTTAGAGATTATACTGGTATCTCTTATGCATCATATGACTTCAAATATGCATAGAAACAATAGCCATCCATGTACACAGTATATGTATTAGATACACATATATCATAAAAGAATACAAAAGAAAAATACCCCTTTCAAATTTTATTTTACTTCACTACATTCTTTTATTTGCTGATGTCTCAATTTGGAAACATTGTATCTACTATACTTACATAGCTTTGTGTTCTGTGGATGCATATTCAGAATAAGCAGTGTGAATATGTACTTATATCTAGATAATGTGGAGGAGTGATGTCAGTGCATATATATTTAGAAACCTTCTATTTGTATATCAAGGAGTGTTGTTGGCTGTTCTCTCTTGTAGGCTGAATTCATCTGAGATGAGAGACAATGATGCTTAAGAGAACTTGTGCTAAGACTTCTTCTTTTCCCATAAGACAAGAGAAGAAACATTTTGTTCAGATCTTCCATCTTATAATCATGGAATTATGGAACAATTCTGAATTGTTGTCATCTTTTTTATTTCTTCTAAAAAATATTCAGACAAGAAGAAGGACAGCAGGTATTTTTTCTTATGAGAAACATGAAGGTATTTAGAATTATGCTATTATATAATAAAAGGGCTATCATGGGGACTAAAGCCCACTTAGGATAACCTAGTATATAGAAGAAGAGGAAGAAGGAGGAGAATGAGGCAGAGGAGGAGGAAGGGGAGGAGGAAGGGGAGAAGGAAGAAGAAGAAGAGGAGGAGGAGGAGGAACACACTTGACAGGTTGTCTAATCACTGACTGTATGAAGTGATTCTTTTTTTTTTATATTTATTTTATTTACATTTCAAATGTTTTCCCCTTTCCAGGCCTCCCCTTCAGAAAACCCCTATGCCATCCCCCTCCCCCTGCCTCTATGAGGGTGCTCACCCACCCACCCACCCACCCACTTCCAACTTCCCTCCCTAGCATGCCCCTACACTGGGGCATCTAACACCCTCAGGCCCAAGGGTCTCTCCTCCCACTGATGGCCAACAATGCCCTCCTCTGCCACATATGTGGCCAGCACCATGGGTCCCTCCATGTGTATTCTTTGGCTGGTAGTCCAGTCTCCTGGAGCTCTGGGGGATCTGGCCAGTTTACACTTTTGCTCCCCACATGAGGTTGCAAATCCCCTCAGCTCCTTCAGTCCCTTCTCCAACTCCTCCATCTGGGACCCCACACTCAGACCAATGGTTGGCTGCAAGCCTCTGCATCTGCATTTGTAAAGTGATTCTTAGAGCACTATTTTGCAAAGTCACCCACAGCCAGATTTCTAAGCACAGACATTGTAATTCAGCAGGAAAAAAATTCCAAAAGTCATTTTCTGTACTCTGAGGTCAGATGAAAATTTCCATTCTGTAGAAATATGTCTCTGTATCTAATGGATGCTATCTGCTCTTTGCCTTGAACACTGAAAAGCGAAGTTGCTGTCTTAATTAAGGAATTCTAATGAAATATTTACACTAATATGAAGTAATCAAGTTATTATTATTTGCCTTGACATTTGGTCTTTCCCATCTTAGATCTTTGACTATGTTCTCCCCTCCTCCTTTTCATATTATGTGAAATGCCTCACAATGCCACGATAAGAAAAAAATCTTTCTTCTTTCTCAGGAATAGGACTACTGAGAAACAATTTAGCAACAAGAACTGGATGTAACTATATCAATGTCATGGCTTGTATATACTTGGCCCAGGGAGTGGCACTATTAGAAGGTGTGGCCCTGTTGGAGTACATGTGGAGTAAGTGTGTCATCATGGGTGTGGGCTTTAAGACCCTCATCCTAGCTCCCTGTAAAGTCTTCTCCTAGCACTCTTCAGACAAAGATGTAGAATTCTCAACTCCTTCTGTACCATGCCTGCCTGGATGCTGCCATGTTCTCACTATATGATGCTTTATGATACTGGACTGAACCTCAGAACCTGTAAGCCAGCCCCAGTTAAATGTTGTCCTTAAAAGAGTTTCCTTGCTCATGGTATCTCTTCACAGCAGTAAAACCTTAACAAGGACAATCAACAAGTATAAAATTTTAGAAATAAAAACAAAAGGAGCACATGATTCAAGAACACATGTGTGTAATACAGATTTAAACTTATAACATGGTGTAACTTTTCTATAACACAGGGTGCTTCCATTTAGCCACTGCTGAGATTATATAAGCCATTGCTACGCTGGCACAATGAAAATGACTTGCATATCCTCTACAGATATTATCTCAGTAATATTACTCTATAAATATTTAGTGACTTTGTCTATCTTCATGTAAAGTGTATTACATTGTGGAGTATTGAAATAATTGAAGCAAGAAATAAAACTAGCATTTTGAAAAGTTAGTGAAATAGCAACCAAGTATTGCAAACTGGCACTCAGTCATCAGTGGCCCCCTGAGTTGGATTGTGTTGATATAATTATGAAATATTCTCACTGACAGAGAACATTTACTAAGTAAAAATGTTTAATAACTGTAATCAGAATAAAATTATTATATAACTTCATATCATTAATTCTCTGCGACAGGCAAATATTTGCTTCCCATTTACAGAGCAGGCATTTGTGGTTGAGGATTTAGTAGTGGTAGAACATTTTCCTAGAAAAATCAAGGCCTTTAGTTGAGAAACCCATGACATAAATATATACATAATTAAACTTTTAATATCTCTCAAGTAATAAAGACTTTTGACATTTTTCTTGGTTAGGCACTGAGTAAATTAGATAGTAAGATCTAATTACTGAAGACATACTCTATATATGATTTCATCTTATAGAGCTACGAATTTCTCCTTGCTAGCTAGCTTTCATAATTCTGGAAGATGCTATCTAGTTTATTTACCCAGATGTAAGCCATGTGGACTGTGACTGCCATGCCAATGAGATGGATGGATCTACAAGGGCAATAGATGTTTTATTGTTATGAAGGTAACCAACTGCTCTCCAATTAGATTTTTTAGTTCTATTCCACAGGAAAAAAATCCATGCTTAATATGTAGATCTAGTACAATATTCCTGACCCCTCTTCATTTCTCTCCTGTCTCTTCCCATACCTGATCCAGACCCCCCTTTATCCCTCCCCTTCCTCTGTCTCTCTCAGGTCCCTCCCTCCCTCTACCTCCTGTGATTAGTTTGTTCCCCCTTCTAAGCAGGATTGAAGCATCCATACTTTGGTCTTCCTTCTCATTAAGCTTCATATGGTCTGTGATTTGTACTGTGGGTATTCTGAGCATTTGGGCTAATATCTACTTATCAGTGATCACATACCATGTGTGTCCTTTTGATTCTGGGTTAACTCACTAAGGATGACATTTTCTAGTTCCAACTATTTGCCAGCAAAATTCATAAAATCATTCTTTTTAATAGCTGAGTAGTGCTCCATTGTGTAAATGTACCACATTTTCAGTATCCATTCCTCCTTTGAGGGACATCTGGTTTGTTTCCAGCTTCTGGCTATTACAAATAAGGCTGCTATAAACATAGTGGAATATGTATCCTTGTTATATGTTGGAGCATGTTTTCAGTATATGCCCAGTAGTTATATAGCTGGGTTTCAGGTAGAACTATTTCCAATTTTCTGAAGAACAGACAGATGGTTTTCCAAACTTGTTGTACCACCTTGCAATCCTATCAGCAATGGAGGAGTGTTCCTTTTTCTTTACATTCTTGCCAGAATCTGCTATCACCTGAGTTTTTGATCTTAGCCATTCTGATGGTATGAGGTGGAATCTCAGGGTCATTTTGATTTGCATTTTCCTGATGACTAACGATGTTGAACACTTCTTTAGGTGCTTCTTGGCCATTCAAGATTCCTCAGTTGAGAAATCATTGCTTATCGCTGTACCCCATTTTTAATAGGGTCATATGGTTCTTTGCAGTCTAACTTCTTGAGTTCTTTGTATATTTTGGATATCTCCCTCTATCAGATGTAGGGTTAATAAAGATCTTTTCCCAATCTATGGATTCCCTTTTTGTCCTATTGATAGTGTCCTTTGCCTTACAGAACCTTTTCAATTTATGAGGTCCCATTTGTCAATTGTTGATCAGAGAGCCTGAGCCACTGGTGCTCTGTTCAGGAAATTTTCCCATGTGCCAATGTGTCTGAGGCTCTTTCCAAAATTTTCTTTTATTAGACTCAGTGTTTCTGGTTTTATGTGAAGGTCTTTGATCCACTTGGAGTTGAGCTTTGCACAGAGAGATAAAATGGATCAATTTGCACTCTTCTACCTGCAGACCACCAGTTGAACCAGCACCAGTTCTTGAAAATGCTTTTTTCCCCACTAGATGGTTTTGGCTTCTTTGTCAAATATCAAGTGACCATAAGTGTGTGGGTTTATTTCTGGGTCTTCAATTCTATTCCATTGATATAACTGTTTATCTCTGGACCAATACCATGTGGTTTTTAATCACTATCGCTCTGTAGTAGAGCTTGAGGTCAGGGATGGTTATTCCCCCAGAAGTTCTTTTACTGTTGAGAATTGTTTTGCCTATCCTGTTATTCCAGATGAAGTTGAGAATTGCTCTTTATATCTCTGTGAAGAATTGAGTTGGAATTTTGATGGGGAATGCATTGGATCTGTAGATAGCTTTTGGTAAGGTGGCCATTTTTATTATGTTAATCCTAAAGATCCATGAGAATGCGAGATCTTTTCATCGTCTGATATCTTCTTCCTCTTCTTTCTTTAGAGACTTGAAGTTCTTGTCATACAGTTCTTTCACTTGCTTGATTAGAGTTACACCAAGATATTTTATATTATTTGTGAATAATGTGAAGAGTGTTGTTTCTCTCATTTCTTTCTTAGCCCATTTATCCTTTGTGTGGATGAAGGATATTGAATTGTTTGAGTTAATTTTATATCCATCCTCTTTGCTGAAGTTGTTTATCAGCTGTGTAAGTTCTCTGGTAGAATTTTTTGAAGTCACTCATGTATATTACCATATCATCAACAAATAATGATATCTCGACTTCTTCATTTCCAATTTGTACCCTTTTTGTTATTTAATTGCTCTAGCAAGAACTTTAAGTACGATACTGATTAAACTAGGGAGAAAATGGGCAGCCTTGCCTTATCCCTGATTTTAGTGAGATTGCTTCAAATTTCTCTCCATTTAATTTGATGTTGGCTGTTGGTTTGATATATATATATATATATATATATATATATATATATATATACACACATATATATATATACACACACACACACACACACACACACACACACACACACACACACATATATATATATATATATATATATATATATATATATATATATATACATGATGCTAAGGTATATGCTTGAATTCCCAATCTTTTGAAGACTTTTAACATGAGGGGTGATGTATTTTGTCAAAAGCTTTTTCAGGATTTAATGAGATGATCATGTGGTTTTTTTTCCCTTTGAGTTCATTTATATAGTGGATTACATTGGTGAATTACCATATATTGAACCATCCTTTCATCCCTGCAATGAAATTTGCTTCATCATGGTGAATGATCATTATGATGTGTTTTTTGATTCAGTTTGGGAGAATTTTATTGAAGATTTTTGCATCAATATTCATAAAAGAAGTTGGTCTGAAGTTCTCATTCTTTGTTGGGTCTTTGTGTGGTTTAGGTATCAGCATAACAGTGGCTTCATAAAATGGTTTAGGTAGTGTTCCTTCTGTTTCTATATTTTAAAGTAGCTTGAGAAGTATTGGTATTAGGTCTTCTTTGTAGGTCTAATAGAATTCTGCACTAAAACCATCTGGGCCTGGCTTTTTTTGGTTGGGAGATTTTTAATGGTGGTTGCTATTTCATTAGTGTTTATGGGACAGTTTAGATGGATTTTCTGATCTGGATTTAACTTTGATACCTGGTATCTGTCTAGAAAATCATCCATTTCATCTAGATTTTCCAGTTTTGTTAAATATAGGCTTTTGTAGTAGGATATGATGATTTTTAAAAATTTCCTCAGTTTCTATTGTTATGTCTCCATTTTCATTTTTGATTTTGTTAATTTGAATACTGTCTCATTGCCTTCTAGTTAATTTGCCTAAGGGCTTATCTATCTTGTTGATTTTCTCAACAAATCAGCTCCTAGTTTTGTTGATTCTTTGTATAGTTCTCTTTATTTGCACTTGGTTGATTTCAGCCCCGAGTTTGATTATTTCCTGTTGTCTACTCCTATTTGGTATATTTGCCTCCTTTTGTTATAGTGCTTTCAGATGTGCTGCTAAGTCACTGGTGTAGGATCTCTCCAATTTCTTTATGAAGGCACTGAGAGTTATATGTCTTCCTCTTAGCACTGCTTTCATTGTGTCCCATAAGTTTGGGTACATTGTGCCTTCATTTTTGTTAAATTTGAAAAAGTTTATAATTTCTTTCTTTATTTCTTCCCTAACCAAGTTATCATTGAGTAGAGAGTTGTTCAGCTGCCATGAGTATGTGGGCTTTCTGCTGTTTTTGTTGTTATTGAAGATCAGCCTTAGTCTGAGGTAATCTGATAGGATACAAGGGATTATTTCAATCTTCTTCTATCTGTTGAGGCTTGTTTTATGTTAGATTATATGGTCAATTTTAGAAAAGGTACCATGAGGTGCTGAGAAGAAGGAATCTTCTTTTGTTTTAGGATGAAATGCTTTGTAGATATTTGTTAAATCTATTTTCTGTATCCATTTCTCTGTTGAAGGACATTTGGGTTCTTTCCAACTTCTGGCTATTATAAATAAAGTTGCTATGAACATAGTGGAGCATGTGTCCTTGTTATATGTTGGGGAATCTTTTGGGTATATGCCCAGGAGTGGTATAGCTGGGTCCTCAGGTAACACTGTGTCCAATTTTCTGAGGAACTGCCAGACTGATTTCCAAAGTGGTTGTACCAGCTTTCTCCACATCCTCGCCAGCATCTGCTGTCACCTGAGTTTTTGGTCTTAGCCATTCTGACTGGTGTGAGGTGGAATCGATCAATGGAATAGAATTGAAAACCCAGAAATGAACCCACACACCTATGGTCACTTGATATTTGACAAAAGAGCTAAAACTATCCAGTGGAAAAGACAGCATTTTCAACAAATAGTGCTGGCTCAACTGGTGGTCAGCATGTAGAAAGATGCAAATTGACCCATTCTTATCTCCTTGTACAAATCTCAAGTCCAAGTGGATCAAGGACCTCCACATAAAACTAGATACACTGAAACTTATAGAGGAGAAAGTGGGAAAGAGCCTCGAACACATGGGCACAGGGGAATATTCCATGAACAGAAGATGAATGGCTTACACTCTAAGATCAAGAATAGACAAATGGGACCTCATAAAATTACAAAGCTTCTGTAAGGCAAAGGACATTGTCATTAGGACAAAATGGCAACCAACAGATTGGGAAAAGATATTTACCAATCCTACATTCAATAGAGGGCCAATATCCAATATATACAAAGAACTTAAGAAGATAGACTCCAGAGAACCAAATAACCCTATCAAAAAATGGGGAACAGAGCTAAACAAAGAATTCTCAACTGAGGAATGTCAAATGGCCGAAAAGCACCTAAAGAAATTTTCAACATCCTTAGTCATCAGGGAAATGCAAAACAAAACAACCCTGAAATTCTATGGATTTTTTTTTTAAAGTCTTTATTTCTATCTTCCCAGATACACACAGAGATTTCCTTTCTCAGAAACAAGCTATTGATTTTTTCTTCAGTTTTCTGTTTTATTAAATGTTTATCACACAATATATATATATATATATATTTGAAATTTTTACATATTCATTTGGCCCATTCTGTTAATACGTTTGTTTTTAGTTCATTTTTGCTTATTTGTTTGAGGTCCTGGGGATTGGATTTAGGACCTCATATATGCTAGCCAAGGGTAAGTCTCTAAGCTGTAACCCAGTCTAACACACTTTTTAGAATTTAAAACAAATTCTAACTAAGTTAGTAAGACTGGACTTTAACTTACGCTGTAGACTCTATTGTTGCTTTTCTTACTAGTTTTATATCATTGGTGAGATTACAATGTGGCATAACAATCTTAAAAGTCACTAAAAGCTATAAGGTAACATATACTGTCTTCTAGATGAGCAATTTCAATTTTAGATAATTACCCAATAGAAATGTACTTACACAAATACATGTAAGAAATATATGACATAGAGTAATTTTCATATTTTCAGACTTTTATTATCCAGTAAATAAAATTTTAATATCTGTCATCTATCATCTAAGTATGTACCTATATATTTATATGATATAATGATACAGATGATATAGGTGAATATATGGTCATAGAAATAGATAGATATAGATTATGTGTATAGATATAGACATAAATATAGATGTATGGTAGGTTATATAATGTAATTCATTTATGGTCTACTTATCACACAATTTCATTTTTATTTGGTTTTGGATGCCAAGAAGGTTTTACATATTCTATGTTCAAATCCTATGCCTGAGCAGTTTATTGTTAAATATTATCCAATAATACCTGTCTATAGCTTATGAAGTCATGAATAAAACAGAACAGGTTCTACATGGTATAATATATTTAATCTACTGGGATCTGATATATAGGAACAAACTATAATCAGATATATGGAAAGAATCTACACTGCAAAGGTCTGCCTCTATAACAAAGATGTTCCTGACAATATCTCTAGAGTTAAGAATCCTCAAGCTTACTGAAGCATACCACTGTCCCTGCAAAAGCTCCCAGTTTCCCCATGTTTATCAAAGTAAATTGTGATCCATGCAACTAACTACAGATGCCACCTCATCCTGTGTCTATCAGTCTCTAGACTCCTGTCCAGTATCACTCCAGTGTTAATTTTTTTCCAATAGAGATTAACTCTCCTAACTGCACTGATGCCATTTCCTATACTTTAGTACTTGGATAATTTTCATGACAGAAATTCATAACTTCTAGAATTGTATACTTACATCTTACATATTTCAGACTTATTTACTTCTTAAGAGAATAATCATATTCAAAAGTTAACAATGTACTTTCTTTTTTGTGTTAAAGTATAATTATTTTTTTTACCAGATGTTAAACCTAATAAATCCATGCTTTTATTTTAATAATTCTTTTATGATAATCTTTTTCTTTCTTGAGGTATTGGGGATTGGATCTAAGGCTCATCTTAGACTTTTGATCATCCTGGCTCAGATTCCCAAGTAGGTGGTACTATAAGCTTGCAAAACCAGGCTCAGCTCATCTTCTTTTGCTATGTATGTCTCTGCATGCATGCTTACACAAACTTGTACATAAAATATGTATATTATTTTATTTTATATAATTTTTATTGATTATTTGGAAATTTCACATAAAGTACCCCAATCACCCTTATTTCACAATCTTCTCACATCTGCTCTCTACATATGTGGATCCCACCCCCCCCCAAAAAATGGTTTAAAAAGGAGAACAATTTGTGTTGTTCATATAATCAGTCACTGGAGCATGCATGGTCAAACTCCCAGGGCCAGCTTCTTAAAGAAAAATGAGTCCTTCCCCACTTCCACCCCAGCTAAAATAGCCATCTATTTTAGAGAGCTACACTTTAGTATCCTTATCACAATTTTTAAGACTGCTCTTTGACAGTTTCCTGTCTAGGTTGTTAATTTGGGGGGAGAGTAAGGCTTGTTACAGAAGCCTTCTATGTTCCTCTTTCTCAACTGTGAGTGCAGTCATTGTTACTACTGCAGGAGCTTCCTTGTCCTTTATAGTCAGCGGGAGCATGGAGTGTCAACTTCCACATGATATCTAGTAACAACATAGACTTTGGACATCCTCCTGCCTCGGGTTTCAAAAGGTGCCACAGACCTTTGCATGGTCTCCAGTAACAGTACAAGCCACAGACACCAACATGTCCCTGGTAATAGACCATCCCACATATATCAACATGGCTTCAGGCAGCAGCACAGACCACAGGCATATGCACGGTTTTTGGTAGCAATGTGGGCCACGGACATCAACTCAGCTATGACTACAGCAGGATCACAGATGTCAACATAGCATTTGGCTTCAGCATGGGCTACTCACATTTGTGTGGCTCCAGGAGGGATCACAGCCCATGGACATCATCAGGGCAAACCATACTAAAATAAAACATACTAAAATAACCCCTACCCAGTAATTATATTTATATACAAACATGTTTATAAATATACAAAGTGTCATCGCCAAATAGTGAGATAGTTAGAAACATTCCTTGTTTGTAATTTATATTTCCTATTTCTTTATGAGGTGCTGTCACACTTCTGCAATAGGAGAAATAAATGGATGATAATTCAATAATAATATCTCAAAATATGTTATATAATCTTAAATATTATAGCAAATATTAAGGTTAGATCCAACAGCCTTTAAAATGCCTCAAGAATCCTTTGGGATCTATTTCAAGAAACTGTTTCAAATCCAGTGGGAATGATTGTTCCTGGTACCACAGGCATCCTGCTCTGTTGTTGTTGCTTTCATGGAATTATACATAAGTACTTGTCAGGATACATTTCATAACAGTACCATAGTTCATCTTTAGAACCACTAATAACACATGTTTATTCCTTACATAATTTGACATGTCACTAAAGATGTTTAGTACTTCAGAACCAGTTTAAAGATTTTAGAAAACTCAGTTTGCTTTTTATCAAGCAAATTGTTTTAATAGAAAATATCTACTGGGGATAATTTTACATGTTTGCTGAAGAGGTGCTTAGTTTTCTCAGGATATAGATCACCATACAGAAGAAGAAGAAGGAGAAGGAGAAGGAGAAGGAGAAGGAGAAGGAGAAGAAGGAGAAGGAGAAGGAGAAGGAGAAGGAGAAGGAGAAGGAGAAGGAGAAGGAGAAGGAGAAGGAGAAGGAGAAGGAGAAGGAGAAGGAGAAGAAAAGCAACAACAACTAAAAACAACAACAAAAAATCTATTTAGGAGACATTAAGATCCAGGAGACAAAACAGAACAAAGTCAAAATGTTCAGGATAATAAGTGGCTTTCCCAGAGTGGCACTTGTACAAACTGAAGGCATTAGAAACTCAGTAATTTTCAAGCTTGGTTTGGAATTGCAGGCAGGTGTTGTTAATGTCATGGGACTTTCATTGGTTGACTATGTGCCATGAAGGTTCCTTTCCTCCTGCTGTTGTTATTGCTCTCCCCTTATCAAAAAAAAGAGTAAGGCTTACTTCCAAGATAATATAGCCAGCAATATCAAAATCCTTGATCCCAACTGGAAGTTGAAGAAGCTTGATTTGAATTTTGGAAATCGTCTCTCAATCATCTTGTCTGTAGTTTGCCTGCATGATGGGAATGAAAGAGGAGTTGGAAATGAGAAAAGATGTACAAATCCAAGAGCACAGGGCATCGTGTCCGGACACTCTTCTCAGAGCCTTTCCTAGGCTCAGAATGTCAGTCCTTTTTCAGTTACTCTCATTTGTTATGGGCAGTGAAAAGATTTATTTTCCTTTTGGCAGATTTGTCTGCCAAACAAATAAACAAGCAAGTACAATCCACCTGTTAATCCTTCACATGAAAGCATTTTGCCTGTGTTTTGCAAACTTTAATCCTTCCAGGCCTGGAGGAAATTATCTTCCTGGAACTCAACCTTCCAAGGGTCCAGGAATTGTTTTTGAAAATCTAAAATGCCCTTAGAAAGCTAGTGTAGTTTTGTCAGGATTATATGGTGACATTGGAGGTTAAAGGCATTTATGTCCCCTTGGCTGTTTTCTTAAACTTGAAAATCTACACCAAGCTGCTAGGAGTGGGAAAATGCTTCACACTGCTTACAATAAATTAAAAAAAAAAAAAAACTGTCTCTGATTGACCCTGGAATTCTTCCCACTGACTTTTTCCAGATCCCAGGGAGGCAGGTGCAATTGTGATATGATGCAAAGATATAAGACTCAAAGAGAGAGGATGGGCTGAATTTCACCATAGGGGAATGTAGAGTGAAAAAACTGAATAGGTTCTCTGCTTTACAGAGAGTAATTTAAGTGAGGAATCTATTGCTTGATTTGTTCTTGCTGCGTATTTTCAATTGTAATCATTTGATTAAAGCATCTTAAATACAATAGATATCATAGATATAAAAAATATTGCAAATCTACTACTTATCCATTTACAGAATGAATGCTGGTTGAGTAGTTACTGTGAAGCAATATAGGATAATACACAAACTGAAAGAAAATGGATTCTATCTTCATGAAAATCTCTTCCAGTAAAAGAGAGAGATGACCACACGGATGATGCCATCTGTGCCAGGATGAATTCTGTAGGTGTGAGAAGAATCAAAGTTAGGTCTATTAACAGTGGAAAATATTTAAAACACAAATTGGCTTTAGTCACCACTATCATCTGTTTTACATTGGTGGGGAGTTAGTTGAGTTTGGTATGTGATTATCAGCTGTCTGGAAACATAGGCTAGGTCTTAGCTGATAAAGACTCCTCTAGTTTTACAGAAGTCCCATTATATTATAAGGGAACTATAAACTGTGCAAAGACAGCTTCCTGGTTGTCATGCACCTTGAAATTGAGTTTGAGCTGAGAAGAGAAAATCTGGATAATTTTATACAAAATAATTTAAAAGCATAGTGATTTAATCTCAGCTTTACAAGGCCCATGTTTCTCCTCGTGGTGTGAGTGTACAGTTATATAATTTGCAGTTTGAATTCTTGAGCTATTGCTAGTTTATAGTCACTCTGTTCACCAACAAGCATTCTGTTGGCCCATGCAGTAGCTTCCATGTGAGCCTTTCCACCTCTTTTTCTCCCAGTAGAATGGGGTTATTGAAGCACTACAGCTCCAAATAAGGCCATAATGGAAAGGCAGTTTGACATTTTTAAATGTGTTTTGACAGATCAGGTAGTGCTTTTGAAGTGAATTTGAGAAAGTTATGAATTTTTTATGGTTAAACTGCATGCAGCATGCTCTGCCTACCAAAGATAAACACACTTACAGAAAAACCACTAGTGAAATGGAAGAAAGACCTGCCATACAATGCAAGATCTTTATATTGCCCTCATTATAACTGCAGCAGGGCAGGCATATAGTAAAGATGCATTTGAAATGCAGAACTTGGGGATAATAAAAAAGTCAATAATCTAACGTGGCTCTCCAATTAGTACTAACTGTATTATAGAACCAGCATCAGTCAAATGAATAATCAATAGCCATGCATAAGCACAGCAGATGTGATGGATCTGCAGACAGACATACAATGGTTCCCCTAACTTCTCTGACTCCGTTCTCCTGCCCATGCTGGTGTGCTTTGGAAGATGGCTAGTACGCATGCTTTACAATGATATTTAGTTACACTGTCTTTTCTCTGACAATTCATCCCTTTGCCTCCCTCCATTAGCTACCTGCAATACATCTCCCTCAATATATTGTCAACTTTTAGACGAGGCTTACTTTATTTGCTATATATAGGAAAACAAAGACATGAGCTCAACTATTTGAGGCTAGTAACAATAACTGATGTGTTTATAAAAAGATAAAGAGAGAGGGGATATCTTCTATGGGGGTGTGGTGAGGTGTGGGGGAAGGGTGTGTCTCCGAGGGCCCATGCCAAGGCATCCCCCTCCCCCTGAGGGACCAGCCCCACGATGGTATAGTATAGAATAGAGTTTATTCAGAGCATGGGAAGGGGAGTTAAGAGAGTAGTGGAGGCAGAAAAAGTCAGAGAGAGGAAGAGAGTAGAGAAGTAGAGGCTGGCCAAGAACATGTGGAGAGAGGGGGAAGGGAATGGGGAAGGGAGGGGGGAGGGAAGAGGGAGCAAGAGAGCAAGAGAACAAGAGGCAAGAGTAAGAGTAAGAGAGGGAGGAGGGGGCAAGCAGTCCCTTTTATAGGGTCAGGCCTACCTGGCTGTTGCCAGGTAACTGAGGGGTGAAGTTTAGACAGAATGCTAACAATAACCATTTTCAAAAGAATATCAGAGAGAAACAAAAGAAAAGAGCACCATCAATTTTTATAGGTTTATCTTCAGTTTTAGAGGAAAAAAAACCCTTCTCATTATCTATTTTTTATTTTATTTATTTATTTAGAGGGACAAAACCCATTTTATTCAATGCAATATTTTCATGGTTTGGCAAAGACTTTATTTCTAAATACAATCTCCATAATGTTAAATGAATAGACAAGGTATGGGTGGGCGAATATAAGAATGGATCGATGGACTAAAGACTAGGAAAAGAAATGGATAGATGTTGGAGGGATCCACATACATCGTGTTATCCGGACTTATTTTAGGTAAACCTGAGTTTCTATGACATAGTGGTAAGCTAACCATATCTAACCTTATCCAAATAATTCCTTTTCTTTTATCTCTGTTATTGTTCATTCATTAGTAAACACAAAAGAAAAAAATGTCATCCCTGTTTTTATTAATTCAATACAATGAAACAAACCACTGTTAAGCCGACAGGTCTACCTTAACACTTTATTGTGAGTATTTCACACACCAGGACTGGCTTAGAGTTGGGTTCATTTGTGATCTGCTTTGGGATATCACTTTCCTGTGAAATCAGCTTGAGAAGTGATGCTCGGGCATGAGTGGTATGAGTGGGGTATGAGTTGGTATGTCCATGCCAGTTTCTTCTCATGGCCAACAGTGTACTACACAGCTTAAATGTATATATAACATGATGCCCAAGGTCTCAGTGGCACCTGGATTTTCAATGGGGATAGGAAGCAGGTGCCATGCTCACTGTGGTCTGTACCTTGAGAAGGATCTTTCAACACACCTATTTTCAAAGAAGTAGTCACATACTTCAGATATTGCTTTAATCTGATACCTATCAGAATACATATTATTTCAATCATTTTTACATTTATCAGTATTCTAAAGCTATAATATTGAGTGTCAGGTAATTAGTAATTAGTAATACTAATTATTCAGTCAATACGTTATAATATGTATTAGGCTATGGATATATAGTGCATATTATAATAGATGGGTTACTATGATTTACTCTTTACATCTCCTTTTTTATAACTCATGGAAGCTTTTGGAGAATGACTAAAATTCATGATAAATTTAAAATTTAAAGTTTCAACAGAGGAATGGATATAGAAAATGTGGTACGTTTACACAATGGAGTACTACTCAGCTATTAAAAACAATGAATTCATGAAATTCTTAGGCAAATGAATGGAACTAGAAGATATCTTCCTGAGTGAGATAACCCAATAACAAAAGAACACACATGGTATGTACTCACTGATAAGTGGATATTAGCCCAAAAGATCAGAATACCCAAGATACAATTTACAGACCAAATGGAGCTCAAAAAGAAGGAAGACCGAAGTGTGGGTGCTTAGTGCCTTCTTAGAAAGGGGAATAAAATACTCATGGGAGCAAATACGGAGACAATGTGTAGAGCAGAGACTGAAGGAAAGGCCATCTGGAGACGGCCCCACCTGGGGATCCAACCTGTGTACAGTCACCGAACACAGACACTATTGTGGATGCCCAGAGGTGCTTGCTGAAAGGAGCCTGATATAGCTGTCTCCTGAGAGGCTCTGCCAGAATCTGACAAATACTGAGGCAGATGCTTACAGCCAAGCATTGGACTGAGTATAGGGTTCCCAATGGAGGAGTTAGAGAAAGGACTGAAGGATCTGAAGGGATTTGCAACCCCATAGGAAGAACAACAATATCAACCATCCAGACCTCCCAGAGTTCCCAGGAACTAATCCACCAACCAAGTAGTACACATGAAAGAACCATGGCTCCAGCCTCATGTGTAGCAGAGGATGGCCTTGTCAGGCATCAATGGGAGGAGAAGTCTGTCATCCTGTGAAGGCTCGATGGATGCCCCAGTGTAGGGAAATTCGAGGTTGGGGAGGTGGGAGTGGGTGGGTGGGTGAGGGAACACCCTCATAGAAGCAGGGGTTGGGATACAGGTTTCCTGGGGGGGGAATGGGAAAGGGAATAACATTTCAAATGTAAGTAAAGAAAATATCCAAAAAAAAAAAAGAAAAAAAATTAAAAGCCTGTCCTCTGCAAGAATCAATCCAATACTGTGAACCAAAAATGACAGTCTACCAATAAATGTAAACTTTAGAAATTCTTAAAATAAAACACATAGGCTAATAATGTTACAGAATAATAGAGGAGAGGGATACTATGGTAGAAAACTTTCTTTGAGAAGATTTTTTTTTTTTTTTTTATTTCAACTTAGAGAAGAATCAGAAGAAGAAGGCTACTGATACTGTTTGGACTAAAATGTCCCCAAATGGCTAGGTTCCTAGCAACATATTATTGTGAATTGAAAAGACATCTAGGATATAAGATTTAATGGAAGTTTTTTCATGTGACTGGTGATGTCTTCTTGAAGTTGAAACAGACCTTAGTTCTTCCTCTTCATCTCCTCTATTTCCCAGCCATAGGCTGTAGATTGCTTTCCCTTGTACATACGGCATCATGATAGACACAAGCAATACAGCCAACCAATTATTAACCAAAACTTCTGAATCACTGGGTCAAAATCACATTTGTCCCCATCAGTCAATTTTGCCAGGTGTGTGTTATAGCTACTCAAAGCTTATTAATACCCTAACCATGCAAAAGGGCCAGAAGCATTTGCTTAATCTCAAAGCAAGTTAAAAGAAGCTGACACATGATGGATAGTTCCAAGTAATGAGAGAATCCAGTGAAGCTGAGAAAATATTTGTTAAGATACAGAAAGCTAGAGGGAGAACAGTCTGTAATCAGATCACATGCTTAGCAGCATGTTTGTACTTTATGCGGCCAGAAGCCTACTATCAACTGTAACTTAAGTGAAAATGATTGTATTTCAAAAGTATCATTTCAGATGCTTTGTAAAGAATGGGTTGAGGAGGTAAGAAAGGGAGCAATGAGAAGAGGTAGAACACTGTCATAGTTGCCTAGGAAGGAAATAAGTATGGGTTGCATGTATGTATGGAAATAGAGAGATAAGCCAAAACATTTAGAAAAGGCTTGAAACTAAATGAGGGAGAAATAGTATGGTTCTCTCTCTCTCTCTCTCTCTCTCTCTCTCTCTCTCTCTCTGTGTGTATAGGTAGGTAAGTAGGGTCAATTTCAGGTGTCATTCCTTAGATGTAGTTCACCTTGATTTTGAGATAGGGTATTTCATTGGCCTAGAACTGACCGATTAGCCAGATATGCCGAGAATCCTTTGGATCTGCTTGTCTCATTAAAAAGCTAACTCTCATGATATTGAAAGGTCCTGTGCAAGCCTTCTGCCAAGAAAGAAGAGTAATCATTGGACCTAGCAAACTATTAAGCCTGTGAACCATAACAATTACCATCCTTGTAAGATAATTCAAAGTTGTAGCAAAGGCACTTATGGTAATCATAATTGTCTAATTGAGATTATTGTATGACAAACTTGTCCAAGGGAGATACACACATACACGTGCATGCGCACATACACACACACACACCTACTAACTGCAATTAGAGAGCCCATGACAAACCAAAGTATGAATACATCAAAGTCCAGCTTAGTAAACCAATGAGTTTTATTTAGGTCACTTGTAGGAATATGCAGAAATGATTCAGACATGTGATTCATCAAAGCCCAGTCAACATGGATGACAGTTCAGAAAACCTGGGAACCTGGAACATGTTCTGTATCCTGTAAGCAGCTCAACAGGTTGCAGAATGTCCTTTCTGGGTAGCTGGGTTAGATTGAGCTTCTTGAGGCAGCTCCTCTGATATTTTTTTTTTCTCTAGGCAGTTAGTCTACTCTCTGTTATTTTTAGATCATACTATTGATTTTTTTCTATCATAGGTCTCTGAGCTATCCAACTTCTGATTCATGATTATCTAGGCAATATGGGATCTCTCTCCTGGCACAGGCCTTGAATGATACTAGTCATTAGTTGGCCACTCTTACAAGTTCCATTGCCCCAGCAAGTCTTACAGATGGGATAGATTGTAGGTCGAAGGTTTTGTGGTAGGATTGGTGTCATAGTCTCACCACTGTAAGCCTTGCCTGTTTACAAAGGATGGTCAGCTCAGGCTCTACATCCTCATTACTAGAAATGCCCCCTAGAGTCACCATTGAAGAATCCTGAGAGTTTCTACTGCACCAGGTTTTCCCATCATGTTCCCCTGCAAAGGTCCTCCAATTCCAGTTGTCTTTCCATATATTTTCTCCATCCATCGGATCCCTCTTGTTCCCATACTCACCTGTGCCTAGTTCCCTCATGAATTCTATTCTATTTCCCTTTTCCAAAGAAATCTATGCATCCTCATTAGAGGCCTCTTGCTACTTAGCCTTTCTGGGTCATCCCTTTAACCTGTCCATAAGACTGGCATAGAGTTTAAATTCTTTTAGTTACTATTTTGAGTATGCTAATTGCAATGTTCATTAGAAGGTAGAACATGGTCCCCAGCCTGCAGCACTGCTTGCGTCTTGGGAGATCTGCTCCCACACAGGACAACCAGGTGAGACATCCACACCCCAATCCTTTGCCTGCTCATCCCCAGCTAAGCTGAGAAACTATGAGGTCTGCCCTAACCTTTCCTAGCTCCATCTTCTGGTCCACACCTCTACCTGCAATTGATGATCTGCAGTCCACGCTCCAACCCACAGCTCTGTCTGCCTTTTGAGTAGCCTGCTGCCACCCGGTATAACTAATCTCAGAGGCTAGCTACTCCCAGGGACTACCAGGCCAACACCAGAGAAAACCAGATGGTTAAAGGCAAGCACAAGAATAAAATCAATATGGCATCATCAGAATCCAACTCTTCTACTACATCAAACCCTGGATATTCTAATAAATCTGAGAAGCAAGATCATGACCTCAAATGTCACCTTATGAAGATGATAGGGCCTTTAAAGAGAAAATACATAAATCCCTTAAGAAATACAGGAGCATACAAACAATAAGATGAAGGAAATGAATAAAACTGTTCAAGATCTAAAAATGGAAATAGAATCAATAAAGAAAATGTAAACAGTGGTTACCCTGGAGATCAAAAACCTAAGAAAGAGAAGAAGAACTACATACTCAAGCATCACCAACAGAATACAAGAAATGGAAGACAGAATCTCAGATGTAGAAGATACAACAGAAGAAACTGATAACATTGGTCAAAGAAAATGCCAAATCTAAAATGTTTCTAAGTCAAAACATCCAGGAAATTTGGGACATTATGTAAAGACTAAACAAGAATAATAGAAATAGAAGAGGGAGAAGATTCTTAGTTTAAAGTCCCAGAAAATATCTTCAACAAATACATAGAAGAAAATTTCCCTAACTTAAATATATAAAAATATAGTGACAAACATTCTAGAAGCTTATAGAACACCAAATAGATTGGACCAGAAAAGAAAATCCTCCTGTCACATAATAATTTAAGCAATAAATTTATAGAGCAAAGAAAGTGTAATTAAATGCAGCGAGGGAAAAAAGGCCAAGTAACAAATAAAGGCAGACATATCAGAATTACACATGCCTTCTCAACAGAGACTCTAAAAGCCAGAAAATCTTGGACAGATAATCTTGCAGACCCAAGAGAGCAGAGATGTCAGCCCAGACAAATCATACAATCACCATATATGGAAAGACCAAGATATTCCATGACAAAATCAAATTTAAAAAATATCTTTCTAGTAATCCATCCCTAAAAAGGATACTAGAAGGAAAACCCCAACACAAGGGTTGGGGGGGTGGAGAACTACATCCAAGAAAACACAGAAATTAATCATCTCACAGAAAAACCAAGGAAAAGAATCACACACACAGTACTACAACCAACATAAAGTCTTACTTCAAAAGCCTGTACTCCCCATAAGTGGAAAATTTCAATGAAAATGAGTGGTTTTCAAGACAAATACACTTGCTAAAGTTAAATCAAGGTCAAGAAAACTATCTAAATAGTCCTATAACCCTTAAGAAAATATTAACTGTCATCAAAAGTCCCCCGACCCAAATAAATAAATAAATGAAAGAATAAAAATAAAAAGACCAGGGACATATGGTTTTAGTACAGAGTTCTATTAGACATTCAAAGAAGAGCTAATACCACTAGTGTTCAAAATATGCCAATTTTATTCCATGAGGCAACACTCACTCTTATACACAAACCACACAAAGACTCCACTAGGAAAGAATTTCAGACCAATTTTGCTTATGCACATTGATGCAAAGATACTCAAAAACTTCTTGCAAACTGAATCCAAGAACACATCAAAAATATCATGTACCATGATCAAGCAGGGTCATTCCAAGGTTGAAGGGATGGTCCAATATCTGAAAATGAACCAACATAATCCATCATATAAACAAACTGAAAGAAAAAGATAACATGATCATCTTATCAAATGCTGAAAAAGCCTTTGACAAAATTTAACCCCCCTTCATGTTAAAAGTCTGAGAGATCAGGGATACAAGCACATACCTAAGCATAATAGAAGCATTATATAGCAAACCAATAGTAAACATCAAATTAAATGGAGAGAAATGGAAAGCAATTCCACTAAAATCAGGGACAAGATAAGTCTGCCCACTCTTTCCCTATCTATTCAATACAGAACTTGAAGTTATAGCTAGAGCAATAAAATAACTAAAGGAGATCGAGGGGATACCCTTTGGAAAGGAAGATGTTAAACTATCTCTATTTATGGATGCTATGATAATATACATATGCGACACACGATATTCTACCAGAGAACGCCTACAGCTGATAAACACCTTCAGCAATGTGGCTGGATACAAAATTAAGTCAAGAAACCAATAGCCCTGCTTTGTACAAATGATAAATGGGCTGAGAAAGAAATTAGGGAAACAACACCTTTTACAATAGCTACAAATAATGTAAAATATCTTTGTATAACTCTTAGCAAGCAAGTGAAAAATTCATATAAGAAGCACTTCAAGTCTCTGAAGAAAGAAATTGAAGATGTCAGGAAATAGAAAATCTCCTATGTTGATGGATCAATAGGATTAACACAGTGAAAGTGGTCATGTTACCAAAATCTAAAGATTCGATGTAATCGCCATCAAAATTCCAACAAAAATGTGTACAGACCTTGAAAAAGCAAATCTAAACTTCATATGGAAAAACAAAAACAAACAAACAAAAACCAAGACAGCTAAAACAATCTTGAAAAATAAAAGAATTTTTGGAGGAATCACCATCCTTGATCTCAAGCTGTACTACTGATCAATAGTAATAAAAACTACATGATATTGATAGAGAAACAGACAGATTGATCAATGGAATAGAATAAAAAAATCCAGAAATAAACCCACACATGTAAGGACACATGATTTTTGACAAAAAACTAAAACCACACAATGAAAAAATGAAAGCATCTTAAACAAATGGTGCTGGTCTAACCGGATGTCTACATGTAGAAAAATGCAAATAGATCCATATTTATCACCCTGCACAAAACTCAAGTCCAAATGGATCAAGTACTTCAATATAAAACAGGATACACTAAATCTTATAGAAGAAAAATTGGGAAACAGTCTTGTACACCTTGACACAGGAGAAATTTTCCTGAACAGAACACCAATGGTTCAGACACTAAGGTCAAGAATTAATAGATGGGATCTCATAAAACTGAAAAGCTTCTTTAAGGTAAAGGACACTGTCAACAGGACAAAAACGGAAGCCTACAGGTTGGGAAAGAATCTTTTCTTACCTGACATCTGACAGAGGGCTAATATCCAAAATGTATAAAGTACTCAAGAGGTTAGACTTCAACAATTCAAATAGCCCAATTTAAAAATGGGTTACAGAACTAAATTGTGCCCGAGACCTGGGATTGGGGAGGATTCCAAGAGTCAATGCAGGTGATCTTAGCTGAGCAGCTAATCACTGGGGATACAGAACCTGAAAAGACCATCTCCTGTAACTAGGCAGGAATCTCCAGTGGAGGGTAGTGACACCAACACACTCACAAAACTTTCAACCCAAAATATGTCCTGACTGAAATAAATATGGGGACAAAGATGGTGTAGAGACGGAGAGAATGGCTTACCAATATCAAGCCCAACTTGAGACTCATTCATGGGTAAGCATCAATCCTTGACACTATTAATAATACTCTATTATGCTTGCAGACAAGAGCTTAGCATAATTGTCTTTGAAGAGGCTCCACCCACCTGCTAACTGAAAGAGATGCAGATACCTACAGCCAAGCACTGAACAGAACTCTTATGGAAGAGTTGCAGAAGGATTGAAGGTCCTGAAGGGGATAGGAGCCCCCTACGAAGACCAACAGAGTCAACTAACCTGTATCCTTCCAGGCTCTCAGAGACTGAGCCACCAACCAAAGAGCATGCACAGGCTGGACCGAGGCCCCCAGCACATATGTAGCACAGGTACAGCTAGCTCAGTCTTCATGTGGGTCCACTCGAACAACTGGAGTGAGGGTGTGGGGCTGTCTCTAAAGCTGCTAATTGTCTGTGGAATCCTTTCCTCTAACTGGGCTGTTTATCTGGCCTCAGTGGGAGAGGGATGAGCCAAGCTGGGGGGGAATCCTATGGAGTTTCCCTACCCTTCATAGGAGATGGGGAGGGATATGGGGAGAGGTATTCTGTGAGGGTAGAATGGGTGTGGTCCAAGATTAGGACATAAAATGAAAAACAAATAAATTAATGAAGAATAAAAAAGAAAGTAGAACATGAACAGTGCTATAATACTTATATTATTATGTATTTACTTTTTCCATCTACAACAGCTGAACTGAACAGGCAATCTTGCAGTGAAATTGTACTAGATGACTCAGAAATCTGAAATATGTTTACTAACTCCAGTTGGAGAACCAAGAATATTCACAACTTGGGGTTCAGTGAAATCTTTTTTAAATCATGAAAATTATTGAAGAGATAAATTGCAGTTTTATCCCAAACATTAATATTTATTACTTCATTTTGTTATTTGATAAGACACTGAATGCTTCTCTGTTATGTCTGTATGAAAAATAATAGAGGAAGGGAAGATACTCTGTAAGGTAGTCAGGAACAAAAAGTCTCTGAACTCAAAAATTGTAGACGCATGGGATAAGGCAAGGTCTTGAGTAATAAGATCAATTTATTTCAAAGGTAATGAAGGAAATTGTTCGTTTTTAAAGGATTTGCTGTTTTAATATTACCAATTTTCCATTGTTATAATTCATTTTCCTCCTATGACTGTAACTGCAAAATAGTACAACATAAAAAGAAACATTGAAATCTAAATATTTTTCAATTTGTCATTTGTCTTTATTCCTTTACTTGTCTAATTTCTGCTCTCTGTGTGTATGTGTGTTTAAGATTTCAGTTTAAAAATCAAGCCAGCAAGTTGAATAAACTGAGAGAAAACTCCCAACTTTCTGCCAGCAAAAGCCGACTTATCAATGCGAAATTCTTTCTCAAAACTTTCTTGTCCTTCAGATTCAATTGGGAATCTATTTACTCTTCTGCTTACTTCTAACAGGTAAAAAGAATGAAGCCCATGTTTGTCTGTTAGACTGCACATTAATCCAACCTATCTAAATAGCCACTTGTGCCTGCTCTGTTTTTGTGCTATTTTCTCTCATCCCTTTCTTATGAAGGAAATGCAACTTTAAATTATTTTTTCCAATTTATATAGATATGTTTGTTGCCAAGATTTCCAGGCTGATAACTAGTTCTCATCCATCAAAGACACAATCAAGACTAGCAAGCCATATTATTCACAGTGTTAAAACAGTTGTTGCCCTTACAGCCTGGGCTCTATGTAAGCAACATCAATAGACAATGCTTTTTTCTCTTGTAACTGAATCCAGATGTGGCAAATCCACAGTGGGAGAACTTCATAGGTCTGTGCTATGTAAACTCAGCATGAGAGTTCTCTGAAGGCCAGCTCATTCATGCACCTCCTTTGTCCCTTCTTTTTAGTGATATTTATTGAAAAATCTTGGTATACTAGTATACTTGGCAATGTAGCAAATATGTGACATTTCTTTCTGCTTCCTCCTCCAACTACAGAAAACATTGTAAACATTAAAAGTTTAATAAGAAATTAAAAGAGAAATGATAAAAATGGAATAGTCATATTGTAGAATTTGTATGAGTCTTCACTAACAGATTTTTTTTACTTAGTTGAAGAAGATTGTGAGCAAGTATAATTGTAGAAGCCTTCATGTAGAGTTACTCACTAACTTGAAATCTGTAAAAAATCTAGGAAGAACTAATTTTGCTTTTGTTTCTTGAAAACTGAATCATGCTATGAGTTGAAGTTGGCCTCAAGCTCAGGATCCTCCAGCAACAACCTTCTGAGAGATAGAATTTAAGATATATGCCATCTTGCCCAAGTTGAACATTAATCTTAAGGAGGGAGAAGACATACTCCAAGAAAGAAGCAAGGCAAAATTGTTGCCAGAAGGGATAGAACCTTCCCAGAACATAGAACAATCTTAGGCTCACTAATTGGAAGGTTGCAGCCAAGCGTATCTTCAGGGAAGTAGCATTAGCAGAATGAAAAACACCATGCAGGCTTTCTCAGAGCATTTATTATTCACAATGTACTGTAAGAACCTGACTTCCAAATAATCTACATATTTTTCCTATTCTAATTTAACCAAACTAAAAAAACCATGCTAGATTATTATTTAGAATGGTGAAATATTTGTTTCCCTCTGGATTGCCTCTTGTAATGAAATTCAAATAACATCTTTGGTGTGACAATGTACTCTGAGACTACATCCCCCAAATAAGCAATGCTTACTAAAGATGTATTTTGCACTATTCTAAAAGTTGTGTTTTGACTTAAAATTCCTGGAAGAGACATTTTTTCATAATATTTATTTATTTACTTACTTATTATTTATTTATTTATTTATTTATTTATTTATTTATTTATTGTACATTCAGTTCATTGCCCCTCCAGTTGGTCACCCCCTCCCAAAATCCTTCCCTCATCTGCCCTCCTCTTCTTCTCTGAGCATGTGGTGGTCCCCTTGGAAACCCCCTTTCCTGGCACATCAAGTCTCTGTGAAGCTAGGTGCATCTTCGTCTACTGAAGCCAGACAGGGTAGCCCCGCTAGAAGAACATATCCTGTGTACCAGCAACAGCATTTGGGATACTCCCCATGGAGCAGACATTTTTATGACGGCAGAACGATTTTAATAAATTTCTTTTTCATGCTCTGAGATAACTAGGAATAAAAAATAAGTCTTTGGAGGCTACTGATATAACAAAGAAAATGCAAAAACCTGCTGTTATTGCAGAGGTCCTGAGTTCAGTTCCCAGTACTGACACAGGGAGATGCACAACTGACTAGAACTACAGCTTTAGTTGTTTTGGCCTCAGTAGGTTCCTGCACATACATGCACACACCCACACCAATTAGACACACAGACCCACATACATTTATACAAATGAAACACACTTTAAAAATTGTCTTCAAAGAATAGTCTTGCTTGCATTGGACTTTGATTCACTGAGCAGTAGATAATTTCCAAATAAGATATCATTTCTCAAAACTGTACCTAAATTCACTGAAATACAGATTGTTACTATGCATTTTGCCCAATAATTTAGTAATTTATTTGATTGTGTATAAGTAATTTTTTATACCTGATACCAACACAAGGTCTTGTGTTACCTAGGGTGATATAGTACTCAACTGATCTCTTGGACTACTGACTCTTCTACGTTCAGCTCCCAAGTACTGAGATTATAGATTACAGACATCTACCATACACACAATTTTAAGAACTATCCACTTTGACTGCAAGTAGCTGAAGAATTATGTACTTATTGTTATTCAATATTTGTGTCTATAAGAAAATAAAATAACCTTGACTGTAATTTAATTTTCAATTTTTAAATGCATGAATATGAAATTGAATATATCTTCTTGATGAAAATATTGACTTATTGATTGAATATTAATAGAGCATTAATTTTAAAGTTATTCTTTACTTAGTAACATTTATGATTTTCTTGAAAAAGTGATATAATTTTAGAAAATATACATACATTTAAAAACATTTAATATCTGAATTTTCTTTCCAAACACACTAGGTATATTATGAAGTATATTGACAGTGACATGTTACTTTTAAATTTTAACCAGACTAGGGTATTAAAAAGTCAGTAAAATTTATCACCAGGAAAATATTCAGGCTCTATATTCCTACACTTTATTAGTTGCTGTGCACAGCACATTGGACAGGCATAGTCTATGCCTTTGGAATTTACTATACAAGGCTAACAATGCTGACAAAAGTCCTGTGAGTCAATTCATGTTTAAAATACTCGCAAGCATTAAACAGACTAATACACTGGTGAAAGTTAAAAACAAATTATTAGTAATGTAACTTATCCTCTGATTGTCCTAATATTAACTTTCAGATAACTCAGTCTTAGAAGATCTGTGTTAGGTTATATTTAAAGACATAGAAGCACAAAAAAGACTGAAGTGGTGTGCTTGGCTAGATGGACTTTAGAAAGAGAAAAATAAACAGGGTGCAGGAAATTTCAAGGAAGAAAAAGAAAGGGCTCAATGTCTTAGTGATGAATTAGGATTAGCTCTGAATATGTTTCTTCAGATTCAAAGAGGAATTGAGTGTAAAGTCATTATCTATTCTCAGTTCCCATTGAATGTTATTTATTTGAAGAATTAATTAAAATACTAAAAATAGAAAAATACAATTCAGTTCAAATGACGATCTTAGCAACTTGATCTGTAATTGTCAGTCTTTCTACACATCAAATCAGAAAATAACTAAGATATCCATGATCCAAAAATGATGTATTACTTTATTATAGGTTGAAGATTGTTATAATAAAATAATACAATAAACATCAATCATTTGCACGTTTCGTATGTCTTTTATTCTAGTAGTGTGCTCCCTAAACAATATGTTTCTATATTGTTCAGGAGAATACAAGCACGCTCATACAAAAATATGTGTGTCAGATAAAAAGAAAGAGATAAATGGTGGTATACAACAGATAATAGTTGATAAATAGAAATAGCTAGATGGCAGATCAATCAATATATCTTGCACATTGAGTGATATAATCTTTCTTGTATGAAACAACAGATTGAACAAGCCAGGAGTAGCAAGTCACCAAGCAGCATCCCTTCATGGCCACTTAGTAAGTTTTTTCCTCCAGGTTCCTTCTTGCCCTGAATTTCCTTCACAAAAGATCAGAATATGGTGAAATAAACCCTTTTCTTTTTCAAGTTGCTTTAATCAGAGCAAAAGAGAAGCAATGTAAGGCACCCAGGCAAATATGCGGGATGCCAGTTGGTAAAGGCTTGCCACTCACTTTGCTATGAATGAGATTTCTGTTCAAAACAGAAATTGCCTATGTCCTTTGAAGGCACACAGTAAAGCATAAAGAGATGAAATGATGAGATGGCTGAAATAAATAATGAGAAAGAAAAGGAAAGCCAGAAAATAAATCAAATAAAATATTAGGGTTTATTTTGCTTCATCCTTTATTTATTTGTAGTATCTCTTGTTTCTCACTATTTTGTTTATATATTTTAAAGATCTTCTTAAGAGAGCAGCTTAGGATGATGTTTTTTTCCCCACCTGCCTAGAGTTGTCAACAACCAAATCTAGAAATCAAGTCTTAGTTTGCATGTTTTAGAAAGATACATGAGTAAAGCAAACCAACTTCTGAACAGAATTGTCAGGCAAACTCAGAAAATATATTCCACCAGGAGTTATATTAAAAAAAATTACTGTCCAGTTTGGTACAACAGTAACTTTAATTAATGCCAGTTGTAAACAACTGTATGGTTCAGATACAAATACCATGCCCACTTTTACTATCTATTAATGTAAAGGAAGGTCAGGAAAGCAGATGGCACCAGTGGAATGTAATTCTCACCAAACTAAGAAAAGAAGTACTTCATAATGTTGAGATAGAGGGTGGTGTTAATAATGGGACTCTGCAAACTCCACATCCTCACCAGCATGTACTATCTCTTGAGTGTTTGATCTTAGCCATTCTGATGGGTGGGAGTTTGAATCTCAGGGGGGTCATTTTGATTTGCATTTACCCGATGATTGAAGACTTTGAACATTTCTTTAAGTGCTTCTCATCTATTTGAGATTCCTTTGCTGAGCATTTTCTATTTAGCTCTATACCCCATTTTTATTTGGGTTATTTGGGTTGTTGGTGTCTAACTTCTTGAATTCTTTGTAAATTTTGGATATTAATCCTCTGTCAAATATATCGTTGATGAAGAACTTTTTCCAATCTGGAGGTTGCTGTTTTGTCCTATTGACAGGGTCCTTTGCCTTACAGAAGCTTTTTGGTTTCAGGAGATCCCATTTATTAATTGTTTTTATTATAGCCTGAGTCATTGGTGTTCTGTTTAGAAAATTATTTCCACATGCTGGCAAGGATGTGCAGCAAGGGGAACACTCCGTCCATCATTGCAGGTGGGAATGCAAACTTGTACAACTACTTTGAAAATAATTTTTGTGATTTCTCAGAAAACTGGGAGTAGTTTTACCTCAGGACCCAGCTATATCACTCCTGGGGTATATCCAAAATATGCCTTACCATACCACAAAAACATTTGCCCAACTATGTTCAACTTTATTCATGATAGCCAGAAACTGGAAACAACATAGATGTCCCTCAACTGAAGAATGGTTAAAGAAATGTGGTATATCTACATAATAGAATACTATTAAGCTATTAAAAACAAGGACATCATGAATTTTATAAGAAAATGGATGGATCTTGAGAATATCATCATGAGTGAGGTAACCCAGGCCCCAAAGGGCGTATATGTTATGTACTCACTTATAAATGAATATTAGCTATAAAATACAGGATAGCCATGCTATGCTCCACAGAACCCAAAGATACTAAACAAGAAGGAAAGCACAAATGAGATGCTTGAATCTCACTTAGAAGTGTGAATAAAACTCTCATAAGAGGCAGATGGAGGGAGAGAACTAGGAGGGAGAAGGGATGGGGAGAAGAATGGTGGGGGGGTTCAGGATCAGGTCTGGGGCCAGAAGAGATGGCTAAATAGCCATCAGAATGAATGGAAAAATGACAAGGGTGGGGAGTTGAGGGGCATTGCCATGATGAGACAGAGACTTGGGATAAAGAAGGCACCCAAGAATCAATGGGGGGTGATCTTAGCTGTGATTCCCAGAATTAGGGACATAGAACCTGAATAGGCCACCTCCTGTCGCTAGGAAGAAACCCCAGTGGAGCAATAGAGACTTCAACCCAAACACAAATTTTTCAACCCAAAACTCATCCTGTCTACAAGCAATGCAGGCATGGAGATGGAGCAAAGACTGAGGGAATGGCCAACTATCCCATGGACAAGCACCAGTCACTGAGACTATTAATGATACTCTGTTATACTTGCATACAGGAGCATGTTGTCCTCTGAAAGACTCTACCTAGAAGCTGACTCAGACAGATACAGACACCCACAGTGGATGGAAATTGGAGAATCTCAAAGAATAATAGGAGGAAGAATCTCAGGCCTCCACAGGAAAACCAACAGAATCACCTAACCTGGATCCTTGGAGCTTTCAAAGACTGAACCACCAACCAAAGAACATGGATGGGCTGGATCTAGGCCTCCTTGTACATATGCAGCAAATATACAACTTGGTCTTCCTGTGGGTCCCGAACCACTGGAGTGGGGCCTATACCAAAAGATGTTTCTTGTATGTAGGATATGTTCTAGATGGGTTGCCTTGTCTGGGCTCAGTGGGAGAGGAAGTGCCTAACCCTGCAGAGACTTAAAGTGCCAGGGTTGGAGCGATACTCAGAGAGCCCCACCTGCTCAGAGGAGAAGGGGAAAGCTGGATGAGAGAAGGATTGTAAGAGTAGGTGACCTGGAAGGGGGCAGTGTTAGTGAATAAGTAAAAACATTAAACTAAGTTAAAAATGTAATGGCTTCCGGCTTTGATTTGTTCATTGACTATGAATGGTCATTTCTAGTTTATGAAAGCAACATCAATAAAATAAAACAAAATAAGTTTACTTTGTCATAGAAAAAAGAAAGAGCATTAAAGTTAAAGACTTCTGAAAGGTCCTGGGAGATTCACGTTCATAATCCCATTATTTGCCTGACAGAAGGGATGAGATTGATAGAGTACTTGCCAGTACAGCCATAACATGTTTACCTAAATAATGTATGAAGTAGAGGACAGTTCAGAACAATTAGACAGGGGCCAAAACTTTAGGAAAAGTCTTTCTGGTGTCCAAATCAAAATCAGAAGGAGTAATGCCTATTTTACCAGAAAATTCAGTCTTAATACCTCAATCCCCGTGTAGGTCTTCAACACTTTTATTCCATCTTCTCTTGTTCCTGTGTCGTCTTGTCGATAACATTTCACTGTATCTGTATTTCAGCATCCCAAACAATCTTTAGGTTTATTGATCTTCTGCATTCTGTTTCTAGTAATGAATGCTCTCTCTCTTAATGCTTCTCCACATACTAATCCATACATCATAGGTTCATATAAATTATTTAAAAAATTGGCCCTTTTTGGATATTTACTTTATTTACATTTCTTTTTTTTTATTTTTATTTTTTGATACTTTATTTACATTTCCAATGTTTCCCCCTTTCTATGTCTCCTCTTTGGAGACCACCTATCCCCTCCACCTCCCCCACCTCTATGAGGGTATTCCACCTCCCACTCACCCGCTCACCCACTCCCCTATTCCCACCTTGACATTCCCCTTTACTGGGACTTCTCCTCCCCCTGATGGCCAACAAGACCTTCCTCTGCCACATATGTGGTCCGAACCATGGGTCCCTCGATGTGTATTCTTTGGTTGGTGGTCCAGCCTTCAGGAGGACTGGGGTGGGGGGTCAGGCCAATTGACACTGTTGCTCCCTCCATAGGGCTGCAAACTCCCTCAGCTCCTTCGGTCCGTTCTCCAAATCCTCCATCTGGGACCTCACTCTCAGTCCAGCGGTTACTGTAAAGTGAAACTTGGGTATTCAAAAATTTTGGGCTAATATCCACTTATCAGTACATACCATGTTCGTTCTTTTGTGACTGAGTTACCTCACTCAGGATGATATTTTCAAGTTCCATCCATTTGCCTGCAAATTTCACGAAGTCATTGTTTTTAATAGCTGAGTAGTAGTACTCCATTGTGTAAATGTACCACATTTTCTGTATCCATTCCTCTGATGAGGGACATCTGGGTTGTTTCCAGCTTCTGGCTATTATAAATATGGCTGCTATGAACATAGTGGAGCATGGGTCTTTATCACATGTTGGAGCATCTTCTGGGTATATGCCCAGGAGTGGTATAGCTGGGTTCTCAGGTAGTATTATGTGCATTTTTCTGAGGATGCGCCAAACTGATTTCCAGAGTGGTTATACCAGCTTGCAATCCCACCAACAATGGAGGAGTGTTCCTCTTTCTCCATATCCTCGCCAGCATCTTCTGTCACCTGAGGTTTTGATCTTAGCCATTCTGAGTGGTGTGAGGTGGAATCTCAGACTTGTTTTGATTTGCATTTCCCTGATGACTAAGGATGTTGAGCATTTCTTTAGGTGCTTCTCAGCCCTGCGAATTTCCTCAGTTGAGAATTCTCTGTTTAGCTCGATTCCCCATTTTTTGATGGGGTTATTTGGTTTTTTGGAGTCTAACTTATTGAGTTTTTTGTATATATTGGATATTAGCCCTCTATCGGACATAGGATTGGTTAAGATCTTTTCTCAATCTGTTGGTTGCCTTTTTGTCCTATTGACAGTGTCCTTTGCCTTACAGAAGCTTTGCAATTTCATGAGGTACCATTCGTCAATTCTTAATCTTAGAGAATAAGCCACTGGTGTTCTGTTCAGGAACTTTTCCCACGTACCCAGGTGTTCGAGAGCGTTCCCCACTTTTCTGTTAGATTCAGTGTATCTGGTTTTATGTGGAGGTCCTTGATCCACTTGGACTTGAGCTTTGTAAAAGGAGATAGGAATCGATCAATTTGCATTCTTCTACATGTAGACCGCCAGTTGAACCAGCACCATTTGTTGAAAATGCTGTCTTTTTTCCACTGGGTGGTTTTAGCTCCTTTGTCGAAAATCAAGTGACCATATGTGTGTGGGTTCATTTCTGGGTCCTCAATTCTATTCCATTGATCTACGTGCCTGTCACTGTACCCATACCATGCAGTTTTTATCACTACTGCTCTGTAGTACAGCTTGAGGTCAGGGATGCTGATTCCCCCAGAAGTTCTTTTGTTGTTGAGAATAGCTTTGCTATCCTGGGTTTTTTGTTGTTCCAAATGAATTTGAGGATTGCTGTTTCTTAGTCTATGAAAAATTGAGTTGGAATTTTGATGGGGATTGCATTGAATCTGTGATTGCTTTTGGCAGGATGGCCATTTTTACTATATTAATCCTCCCAATCCATGAGCATGGCAGATCTTTCCACCTTCTGAGGTCTTCTTCGATTTCTTTCTTCAGAGACTTGAAGTTCTTGTAATACAGATCTTTCACTTGCTTAGTTAGAGTCATACCAAGATATTTTATATTGTTTGTGACTATTGTGAAGGGTGTCATTTCCCTAATTTCTTTCTCAGCCTGTTTATCCTTCAAGTATAGGAAGGCTACTGATTTGTTTGAGTTAATTTACATCAAGCCACTTTGCTGAAATTGTTTATCAGCTGCAGCAGTTCTCTGGTGGAGTTTCTTTATTTACATTTCAAATGTTTTCCCCCTTTCCAGGTGTCTCCTTTGGAAACCCCATATCCCATCCCCCCCTTCCCCTGCCTCCATGAGGGTGCTCCCCCACCCACCCACTCACTCCAGTCTTCCCTCTCTAGCATTCCCTTATAACTGGGGCATCTAACACCCTCAGGTCCAAGGGCCTCTCCTTCCACTGATGGCCAACAAGGCTATCTTCTGCCACATATGTGGCCAGCACCATGGATTCCTTCATGTGTACTCTTTGGTTGGTGGTCCTGTGTCTGGGAGCTCCAGTAGGTCTGGCCAGTTAACATTGTTGCTCCCTCCATGGGCTGCAAACCTCTCAGCTCCTTCAGTCCCTTCTCCAACTCCTCGATCTGGGACAAAATTGGTCCTTTTAATGGGAAGTAGTACTGCTAGTTCATAACTTGGCAAATAGAGAATGAGATAAAATTCATTCTTTTAAAAACAATCTTTTCTAACCTCCTGGAATTTTAGTAAAATAAGGAAAAAACAAAAAGAAAAACCAAAAACCAAAATGACTCATCACACAAAACAGGCATACTAAAAGAAAATACAGCAAAAGCAACCCACTCAAATCACCTTCACAAGAAACCTTCAAATTTACAGAAAAGCATTTTATATGCACCAAAGAAGAATTTATATTAGTTAAGACAAAAATCATTTACTTAATTGATTGCTAAATTGATCATTGGAAGATGTTTTATGATGCGCTTATTCCAGCAAATTAATATAAAGAAGCCTTAAGTACGAACACAACTTCAGAGGTCAAAGGGCGAGTAAGAGTAGGAGGTGAGTGTGATGAGTCCCTGAGCTTACCACTCTATCCACGGTAATTACAGGTGAACCAGACAGAAGAATTACATTTATAGTGAAGACCAGCCTTCCACAACAATAATAAATCCACTTAAACAAGGAAATAAGAGGCTCTCAAGTTTGTTTTAGAAACCCTTAAGGGAAAGATTATTTAGCTACTACATTTAAGGCTAGGAGAACACACTTAAAAGTCTAAGATTCCTTTATGAACCAGAAGAATAGTTTATAAATGGAAACAAATGTGTTTTGGTCACCTTTAGTGGAGTAAATTTTAAAAGGGTTTGCAACAAATATTTTATATAAGTGTACCTTATTTACTAAACTCTTCACTGTAATAGAATATCTAATTTGTTTATAATTTGAGAATTAAGCTTCATAAGTAATTAAAGCAATTAACTAAAATTCATGGTGTTTCTGTTTGTTAGTGTTAATGTTGATACAGGGTGATCTCTTGTTTTCTAGGTCCATTCATACTTTGATTAGTCATTTACACAGTTGTTTTGACTCAGATTTTACCATGATAGAATGCTGTTATGTGCATCCACCCACAATATACAGATAACATTGATGCCAGTGCCCAGTGGAGTAAGATATTTTCACATTTCTAGATTTTCATAATTATGGTAAGAGAATCATCTATGTAATCAAGTATTTTGCTTATATTATAAAATCCAATGGATAGGCATTATATAATTTAGAATTAATCATCATCTCATATCTTGTATTTTAATATTTAATGCTTAATTTTCTATTACCTAATTGCTGTTCATCCCAGACTTAAAACTTCTAAGCATTAAGTCCTGTCTTCATTTCAATTAATTTAGTCCAGTGATATCTATACAATTTTTTGAATTTGATTTGTTCTTTGGAAATGTATCTAAGAACATGAACTTAATTTTGGCTTATAGTGTATTTAAAGTGTAGCTCTCCTAGGTTCTTGTCATGGAAATGTCAAAACCATACCAAGTTTTGGTAGAAAACTTATAACTTTATCTCTGTTTCCTAATTAATCCCTTTGCTGCTCTTCCCTTTATAGAATTTCTGTGTCTATCACTAACAGCATAGAATGGAGAGAATTCATTCCTCATTTGGCAGTTGCAACCTTGAGCCCTCTAATCAATACTCATGTCGATTCTTCCAATTCAACTTTAAGCATCTATTTACTTAAAATACCCAGTGATTTATTTAGAGGTGTGCTATATGGGGGAACATACAATTTGATAATTACTCCAACCTTATTCTGCAAGTGATTAAAAGGTTTCTATATTTCATGGTCAAGATGCCTAGACAAATGTTTTCTAGGCTGGAAGAATGTGTGTTACACTTGGATAATTCTCTGTGTAATGCCTTCTCTCTGCTTCTTAACTTCCTCTCGCCTCACTAATTCCCTTGCTTCTCAGCCTTGGTATTCTTCCAGTTAAAAGTTAACATCATGGATACCAGATATTGCAGGAAAGATAACTAAACACATCACAAGTTCTAGAAAACTTTTTCTAAGTAAGTAATATTTATTTCTAGTTGAACCAAACTCACATTTAAGGAAATCTAATGACTTCTTAAAGCGCAATAATATGAGTACCATTAGCATTAGCCCAAGAGGCTGTAGTCTTTTGTTATATTGCTTTCTCTTTAAAAAAATAGTAATATTAAGTGTACATATTTGGCTTATTGGTTAATAGTACTTTTTGTTCTTGTAGAAGACAAGTGTTTGATCCCTAGCCCCATATGATGGTTCACTACTGTCTCTAGCTCCAGTCACAGGAAATTGGCTCTCTCTTCTGTCTACAGCCATCAGTTATGCATGTAGTGAACAGACATGCATGCAGGCAAAATACTCATGCACATAAAAGAAATAAATCTAAAACTGCAATAATGAACATAGGAAAAAGAAAAAGAAAGAAAGAAAGGAAAAGAAAAGGAAAAACAGGAGCTAACCCCATGAAAGCTTCTGTTTGAAGTCCTTATGTTTCACAACTCACACCCACCCAGACTATTTTGCTCTGATATTCTCTCTTCAGCTGTGCTCTTGAGAGAGGCACTTCTGACAAGCTTTGAAGAAGTGCCAGGAGAGGATGCAGAGAGCAAGGCAGTGGCAGCAATCTGGCGTTATGATGACCTTGGGTTTTCTATCTTCTATTTTGGTTATCTTGAGTATCTAGGTAGATCAGTAATATCTTAAATGCTCTAATTAATCTCTTCTCAGGGGGTGACTCCCGCTGGCTTTTCATGTAGAGTCACAGTCCTCTAGGCATTGTAAAATCGACCTCATCATGCTCACAGAGTCCCAACTGGATAAGACAGACTTTCTAATGTTGAGTCTTTTTCAGCTCTTTTCTGTTACTTTGCCTCTGTGACCTATCCTACCCATGAAGGAGAGAGGCTTAAGGGGTTCTTTTCCCTGCTTATGTTGACAGCTGGATGTGCTGAATTGAGAGTTTGGAAATATATTGTTTAAGGTTTTCTTTTAGCTCTTTTTCATTACAGGGGCCTGCATTGGAGGTCAAAACAAAACACACACACACACACACACATACACACACACACACACACACACACACACACACACACACACACAGGAGCAAACAACAAGGAAACCAAATATACAGAAGATGTTTTGTTTCTTTTTCTTCTTCCCTAGAGAATAGGTAATGTCAGTGACAGGGCACAAAACAGAAGCTCATAGAGTGATGGTCACCCAATTTGAAGGAAACTGCTTTTTTTGTGCTACCCATTTAAGATGGCAGAGTCTTAGGAATGACGGCAGTCTGATTTTCAAGTCTAAAAGTAACCAGAGCCATGCACAGGAATTGACTTTGACATGTTAGATACATGGGCTACAAAGAGCATAGTATCTTTTTAGATTGGTATGCCATTGAGATATTCTATTGTATTTGCTCATGTAACATGTATTCTCATCAACATGGTCCTATATGTACAAATATATGTATAATTGGTGGATAATTTTATACACTAAGTTTGTCCACAAAGTCAGAAATACGTAAAATGTGAGTATAAGACTTTACTAATAATGTCATAGAGCTCAGGAGTAGGGAGAAACTGGAGATTTAGCAGCATTTTTGATCCATGTATCTTCCTGTAGTGGACTGAGATACAGAAGTACTATAGAAGGACTCCATACAAGGAACTTGGATAGAAACTAGTTACACAAAAGGAATGTTTTTAACTGTGTTAATAACTTTTTAAATCTCAGTATTTATAAAGCCTATGTGACACTTTCCAGGGAGTTTTTATCATAAGTCAAAGATTCCAGGTTTCTTCTCATAAACATTATCATACTGACCTGGCAAATTCCAATGAAACAATCCATAGATACAGACTGTCCAGTTATCTACAGCAGCAAATGCCATCAGTGTGCTTTCCAGGAAGTCTGCAGGCTTGTTGTCAAGTAGATGTGGCTGCAATTTCTCCCTTTCTCTGAGATTAAGGGGAACAGTGAATGTCACTCTCCTTCTAACTTTCTGTGTCACTGAAGCAGTGACAGGCACTGTGACAATGTCTTCTCATGTGTCCTTTCATTTGCTGTTCACAGCCCTCCCGTGACACCTGTCATTGTATTGGCTTTTCCTTTGGAGATGAAGACTCTGATGCTTTTAATGAGCCAATAGTTCTCTTATGATCACAGGAATAGCAGGTATTGATGTTGGATATCAAACACCCATTTTCTGATTAGAAATTTACATCTCTGGCCATGAGTTTTCTGATAGTTTTTTAAAGAAAGTTCTAGGACTGACTTCTCCTCCTATAAATATGGAGCATGTGTGTACCTCCTTTTTATCAGGATTACTAAAACTAGGAGTTATGGGCACTATATAGAAAGCAAACATATGGAGCTTGAGGGGTGATTCAGTGGTTAAGAACAGTGGTTGCTTTTTCAAAGAACCTAGTTTAAACTTCCAGAATCTATGTGGCAGCTCACAACCAATTCTAACTATAGAGCAACTGGAGATCTTTAGATTTAGATTAGAAAAACATCATGATGGTGGATTCCTTGGGTTATTTTGTTTTGGTTATTGCCTGTTATATCTCATACTGGGTAATGGAAAGCCATCAACCTATAAAGGTGAATGGATTCACACACACACACACACACACACACACACACACACACACACACACACACACACACACACACACACACACTGACCTCTCTGTTTAAATAACAGTCTGAATTATCCAGCTTAGTACTAAAATTTTTAAAAATAGCTATTATTCCACAGCCAAACCCCAGTTACAGTATAAACTTCACCATCAGATAAACTGGCAGTCTCAGTATCAGGCAGTATAAGGTAGATAACATGGTACAGTACACTAAAATAAAAGAATCCTCATGAGACAGTCTAAGCTGTAACTTTATCAAAAAAGTCTGAAGAGGAAGTATTGATTATGTCCACACAAAGAAGTCTCAGAAGAAGCATGGGCTATATCCTCATTAGGATAGGGAAACAACTGTCCATGGAGACCATATAGAATGCCTGCTCTTCTACCAAAATAGACAGTAATATAATTCTTTCATTTAAAAATTGTATTTATTTATTTATTTATTTTTATGTATAGGGTTGCTTTGCCTATATCTGTCTGTATAGCATGTTCATCCTTGTGCTTGTGGAAGCCAGAGATCTCCTGGGACCAGAGTTACAGACAGTTGTGTACAGCCACGTGGGTGCCAGGAGTTGAACTTGTATCCTCTGGAAAAGTAGTCCTTGATCTTAACTTCTGAACTCTCCATTTAGCCCAAGGCCTTTCTTCAACATTCCAGGCAGGTCCAACTAAAATCAGGACTTTTGCCACATTATTTTTACCAGAAGACCACCAGTTCACCTCCACAATACCGGATGAAATAAGTGAAAGAGCCATGGCAAACCACTTCTACAGGTCCAAGCCACTAATGCATGATGGGGACATGCATGAGAGTCTAATATTTGAGACTTAAGGGATAATTTAAAATTTCCAGCTTAAGTATCAATAGTGGAAGAGAGTGGGGAGACCTAATTTATAAGCCCAAAGAACAATAGAAAAGAAACACTGTCATATCGTCTGCCAGAATAGAGTCAGAAAAAACCATCAATAAAGTTTAATAAAAACTCAGAGTCTCATAATATAGAATCCATAAATTTCAGATATACAGAGAAAGCCCTTCATCACACTAAGTACCAGGAAGATCTCAAGCAGCATTGACAAGGACAAGAAATAAATGTTAACATAAAGTTTACAAAGATTTGAGATTTAACTGAAAAAATATTTAAAGGCCATCGTAAATCTCTTTCAATAAGCCATTAGGAACACATCTGAAACAGCCAAGGGTAGTGGAATATACCTATATTTCCAGTATTGGTGTTTGAGAGGCAGGAGAATCGTAAATATGAGAGCAGCTTGGGTTTAACAATAATACTGTGTCTTAACAAACAAGCAACAAAATCACACATTTAACGTAATAGAAAAGATAAAGCCTCACTATAATGACATAAAAACAAGCCACCAAATGGGATTTTTTTAAATGAAAAACAAAACAATTTTAATTTTAAAACTCAGCAAGTATGGGAAGGAGAGGTTGCTCAGAGGGGAAAGGCCTTTGCTGACGAACCTACTGTCTTGAGTTCCAAACATAAAACCCATGTATAGGAGAGAATTGACTCCACAAAGTTGTTCTATGACCTTTACATACACACCATGCCAGGTGTGGTGGTTTCTATAGGCATGGTCCCCACAGACTCATGTGTTTGAGTGTTTTGCACTGTAAAGGTTTGGCCTTATTGGAGAAGATGTGGCCTTGTTGGAGGATGTGTGTCACTGTAGAGGTTTTATATATGTGCCCAAGTCAGGCTAGTGTGACACAGTCTCCTCCTGGCTACCTTCAGATCAAGATGTAGAACTCTCAGTTCCTCTAGCACCATGCCTGCCTGTATGCTGTCATGCTTCCCACCACAGTGATAATGGATGAAACCTCTAAGACTGTAAGCTATCCCAATTAAATGCTGTCCATTATAAAAGTTGCCATGATCATGAATGTCTCTTCACAGCAATAAAATCCTAATTAAGACCGAAGTTGCTACCAAGAGTGGGGTAATGGTATGATAGGCCTCACCAAGCTTTTGTTTGGATGAATGGATTTTTGGACTTTGGAAGAATGTGGCTGCTTTTTGCCCATGTCTGAAGAGTCTTCCTGTGGCTAAAGAGATTTTAGATTAATTGTATTGATAAAGGGAATCTTAAAACAGTCTAACATAGTCTCTGACTTGTTGTTTAACTCTTGTAAAGAGTGCTTTTATGAAAGTTAACAAGCTTAGTGTAGAAAAAAATGCAAAATGTGTGGTTCAAAAATTAAAGGGGCACCAGGCACTGTAACAAACTAAACCCTCTGTTCAAGGAGATAACCAGATTAAAAGAGATACAACCATCCTTACTTGGGCCTTGATTCTTGTTTAACTTCTTTGGCAATGTGGGATGTATCATGGGTATTCTGTACTTTTTGGCTAATATCCACTTATCAGTGAGTACATATCATGCATGTCCTTTTAGAACACTCTGGATGATATTTTCTAGTTCCATCCATTTGCCTGCAAAATTCAGGGTGTCCTTGAATAATATTCCCTTGTGCAAATGTACCACATTTTCTGTATCCATTTTTTTTTTTTTTTTTTTTTTTTTTTTTTTTTGTGCAGGGACATCTGGATTGATTGCTTAGGTTTTCTGGCTGCCATAAATAAAGCTGCTATGAATATAGTGGAACACATGTCCTTGTGGTACATTTGAGCATCTTTTGGGTATATACCCAAGAACAGTATAAATGGGTCTTCTGGTAGAACTATAACCAATTTTTCTGGGAAACTGCCAGATTGATTAACAGAGTGGTTGTACCAGTTTCCAATCCCACCAGCAATGGTGGAGTGTTCCCCTTTTACCATATCCTTGACAGCATGTGCAATCACTTGAGTTTTTGATCTTAGCCATCCTGATGGGTGTAAAATGGAATCTCAGTTTCCTTTTGATTTGCATTTTCCTGATGACTAAGGAGGTCAAACATTTCTTTAAATGCTTCTTGGTTTTATGTTGAGGTCTTTAATCCATTTGAATTTGAGTTTTGTACAGGGTGATAAGTATGGATCTATTTGACTTCTTCTACATAAAGATTGCCAGTGAGACCAGCATCATTTGTTGAAGATGCTCTCCCTGTTCCATTGTATGGTTTTGGCTTCTTTCTCAAGAGTCAAGTGTCCATAGGTATGTGGGTTTATTTCTAGATCTTTGATTCAATTCCAAGGATCTACCTGTATGTTTCTATACCAATATCATGCAGTTTCCTCTGGCACATATATAGTAGAGACTATATCTAGGGTGGAATAATACAAGGGAGGTGCCATCTCAGAGACAAAGAGGAAGGGGGCTACTCTGAGAGGGGGAAGTAAGTGGTAGGGGTGGCAGCATTTGGGATGTAAATAAATAGATAGATAAATTAAGTTATAAAGATGTTTAATGGAATTAAGGGAGTGATAACCTCAGGACAAGATTCCACCCAGCTAAACTTCCAACTTGTGAAAAGTAATTAAATTAAAGCTTAGATCCATATTTTAAATTACAGCACTCAGAAGACAGTGTGTTTATGCATACCTACTACTGCCATTTTCTTAAACCAGTGTACTTCTTATAGATAAGAGTAGATCTAGCTACTCATCATAAAAGCTTCTCTTGGCAGCAAAAGACCATTACAGATAAGTACAGTTAGTCAAAATATAGAGAAAAACACAACTTCTGTACTCCTGTAAATTAATGTTAGCAAAAGTAAATGATCTCCAATGAGAATAACTTAGGTGAAACACAGGACATAGAATATAAAAGAATAATGATAAAGTGTATCAAAAAATCAAGGAGATTAAAGAACAGAAGTTTAAGAAGTTCAATGAAATTAAAGGGACTAGCAATAAATACCCAAATAAACAAAACAGATATCAGAAATGATGATAAAAACCATCAAAGATCTGAAAACTGAACTCAATAAAGAAACAAAAATATTATAAAACCTTGAGGTAAAGTGAAAAATGATTTGAAAAACTCCATACTTCAATTAGGAAACTCAGAGGAAAAGCCTTGCAAAAGTCAGAGTCAAGGGGAAGCTAAAATAGAGAGGCTCAAAGATATAGTAGAGGAATGAGACAGCACAAAGATTATGAAAATTTCACATAATATGCAGAAATTTCATGACACTAAGAAAAGACCAAATCTTCAAACAAAACACATGCGTTAGAAGAATCTCAGGTCAGAGGCATAAGTCAGATCTTCAACAAGATTATAGAAGATCTCTAAATTAAAGAAAGACATAACTATAATAACTATACAGATGAAAATAATACACAGAACAGCAAATTGAAAGAACTAGAAAGAACTCTTCCACATAGCATATGATAGAAATATCTGAGGGGGAGAGAGAGAGAGAGAGAGAGAGAGAGAGAGAGAGAGAGAGAGAGAGAGAGAGAGAGAGAGAGAACTGAAAGTTGCACAAGAAAATCAACCAATCATATATAAAGGGAAGCCCATTAGAATAAAAGCTGATAACTCAATGGACACTTTAGAAGCCAGAAAAGTCTGGAGCAATTTACTCTATATCCTAAAAGACTACAAATGTTAGCTTAGACTCCTGTACCCAGAAAAACTACTAGCCATAACTGAAGAAAAAAAAAAAGAAAGCTAAAACAAAACAAAAGGAAGGAGAGGGAGGAGGAGGAGAGGAAGAGGAAGAAGAAGAATTACAAGGAGAGGAGGCAGAGGTAGAGGAGGAGGCAGAGGCAGAGGCGGAGGACAACAAGGAAGACGACAACACCAACAGAGACTACTGGCAGCAATACTTTGGAGAGAAGAGAGGAATGAATATAGTTAAGACAATCTTCCTGTAATGAAAAATAAGCAACCTTATACAAATAACACACACAGCGTGCACAGCATTACTTTCTCATCCAAAGCACGGAGAGACAGAAACTTCACAGTCTGCAAATGCTGAAAGGGAAAACTAGCCCAAAATCCTACAGCCAGTGAAAATACAATCCAGAATCAAAGGGGAACATAAAGACAGTATCAGATGAGAAAAAAAATGTAAGAGTTTGTAACAGAATATTTACAATTAGTGGAGTGATCAGGTGAAGTTTTCTTAATGCAGAAATACATCATGAAACATTAGGAAAGAATTGAAAATACAAATGCATAGAGAAATACTTTTTGTTTTGTAACTTTTAAAATAAATGTGATGTTTGGAACAATTAAATGTCTCATGTGGTCACAAATACAATTGGAGAAAAGACTTAAGCTACTGGCACAGAAGTGTGATGATAAAGGAAAAGAAACAAAAGTTGTAAGCAGGCTGGATTTCAATGGTTGCAGCGGTGGTGCCGGTGACAAGGGTGCACACAAAGCCTCATAGATACCTAAGTTATTCCAAAAGACAGCGTTTATAAACAAAGAGAAGTGAAGTTATAAAGAAAAGGATCAAAGAAGCTGTAGAAAAACATGAAAATGGAGTCAGAGAGGAAAAATAGAATGAACAGAAAACAAAGCAAAATGTCAGGTTTAAATCCTAACAGTTCAATTGTGTATCTTTTCCCTTTTATTGGTATTTTCTTTATTTACATTTCAAATGTTATCCCCCTTTCCAGATATTCCCTCCATAAACCCATATTCCACGTCCTCTCCCCTGCCTTTATGAGGGTGCTCCACACACACACACCCAATCCTGTCCTCCTGCCCTGGCATTCCCCTGCACTGGGACATCGAACCCCCACAGGACCAAGGACCGTTCCTCCCACTGATGTCCAACAAGGCCATCCTCTGCCACATACACAGCCAGAACCATGGGTCTCTCTTTGGTTGGTGGTCCAATCCTTGGGAGCTCCGTGGTGTCTGTCCTGTTGACACTGTTGCTCCCCCCATGGGCTGCAAACCCCCTCAGCTCCTTCAGTCCCTTCTCCAACTTCTCCATCAGTCCAACGGTTGCCTGTGAGCATCCTCCTCTGTATTTGTCAGGTTGTGGCAGAGCCTCTCAGGATACAGCTATATCAGGCTCCTGTCAGCAAGTGCTTCTTGGCATCCAGAATAGTGTCTGGGTTTGGTGTCAATATATGAGAGGGATCCCCAGGTGGGACAGTCTCTGAATGGCCTTTCCTTCAGTCTCTGCTCCATACTTTGCCTTCATATTTCCTCCTGTGAGTACTTTGTTCCCCTTCTAAGAAACAATGAAGCATCCACACTTTGGTCTTCCTTCTTCTTGAGCTTCATGTGTTCTGTGAATTGTATCTTGGATATTCCTAGCTTTTGGACTAATATTCAATTATCAGTGACTGCATATCATGTGTGTTCTTTTGTGACTGGGTTACCTCACTCAGGATGATATTTTCAAGTTCCATCCATTTGCCTATGAATTTCATGAAGTCATTGTTTTTAATAGCTTTTAAAATACATTCTCAAAATACATATTTCAAAAAAGGCATAGTGGATTACAAAGCATGTTACCTATTAAGTACAATGAAATAGACAGGAAAAATATCCTACAACTATTAAATGAAGAAAACAAACGCCATATTAATGTCAAATTAAACAGATTTCAGAACTAACAAAATGATCAGAGACAGAGTAGGACATTACATAACAATGAATAGTTTGGTTCTCTGAGGCAAGAAAAAGCAGAGGCACCAAATAACAGACCTTCAAAATGTATTAACCCAAACTGAATGAACATGAAAGATGGCAAAAACATAAATCAGTATTTGCATTTGAAAGTTTCAATATTCCTCTAGGCAACTGAAAGACTACTTAGACAGTAAATTATACTAATATAGGTGTGTGTGTGTGTACGTGTGTGTGTGTGTGTGTGCAAAAATAGATATTAAAAACTTGACTTTAGAATAGCTCAAAACCATAAAACAAAATCTGTATGAAGATAATAACAATTATCACTGTTTTTAATAGCAGCAAAATACAGTCTTCTAGGCCACTCTGTGGATAAATTTAAGTTACACAAAACTAAAATGAAATATAATGACAAAATTTGTGTGACCCTGTTTAGACAGTGCTAAGAGGAGAATTTATAATACTAAAATAGAAAGATGTAGAAATCAGAATAAAGCATTTCTTAAAAGTTTAAGGTTTACTCACAAAAGCTGAAGCTCTCAAGATGGAAGTATTAATAAAAATAAGAGCAGAAATAAAATTGCAACAAAAAATAAAGTTAGTGAAAAATAATCTTGTTCTTTGAAAACAAAATAAAATCAAAATGTCTCATGGGACACTGGCAAAAGCTAGACAGAAAATACAATTCTTCAATATTAGAAGTAAAGCAGAGATCACTTCACAGAGTCTTCAGACATCAAACTTGTAGGAAGGGACTCCAACAAGAAACTTCACAAATAAATACAACAACTTAGAAAAAACAACATTTCCTCAAGATGTATACACAAGTCACATGGTATAAATATACACAGTTTTAAGTTATCATTAAGTTATGTGAAAACAAAGTTGTAAACACAAATATATATATGTAAATGTATTTTTATTAATTTTATTAGTATGCATTTATTGCATATATGATAAGTCTATTCATAAAGTCTATTTGATCCAAAGTGCATCTTGTACTTTTACTGTATTTACCCCTAAGTAATCCTCTTTGACATCCATTTTACCCTCTATCCAGTTTTGTCAGAACCATGTGTTGGGAGGCTATCATTTCTCTAATATGAGTTTTTATCATCTTGATTTAAAACCATATGTGAATTTAGTTGCAAGGTTCCCATTAAGTCCAGTCTTCTATGTATTATCTGTATTGGTGACATTCCTATGCTACCTTTCCTGTTTAAAATTATGAAACTATAATTTAATTGTAATGTTTTTCCTTTCCCTTTCTTCCCTCCAAACTCTCTTATATATCACTCCTTGTTCTCCTTCAAATCTATGGTCTCTTTTTTCATATATATATATGTGTGTGTGTGTGTGTGTGTGTGTGTGTGTGTGTGTGTGTGTGTGTGTGTGTGCTCTAAAATATAACTTTCTCAGCATATATTATGTTACTTGTATGTTTTCATACAAATGCAGAAAATTGATCTGTTTTGCTCTGGGGAAGATTGCATCTACTGTTCCCAACTTCCTTCTGCTGCCTTTAGTTCTTTATATAGCCTCATGGGATTTTCCTGGTCCAGTTTGGTATGTTCATTGGTGTCATCCTTGTTCAGCTCATGTTTGGACAGAGATGTGGCTGAGAGTTTTTGAACGACTGTAAGAACCAGAAGATCATGGATTTCGCTGTAGGTTTGTCTTCTCGTAATAACAGAAGCTATACCTGTGCTGCCTTCCTTTGCCACTGCCCTGTGACATAATTTTAAATGAAGTACTGTCATAACAGATTCTCAGAATTTATTTGGCTATAAATATTGGGTCTTTTGTTCCATCATAATTAACTATATGCTTATTCCCTTAAGAGACAAAATCATAGGGATTTTTGGGAGGGCTCATTGAATATGTAGACAACTTTCAGTGATTTAGTCATTTCTACACTATTCATTCTGCTGGCCCATGGAAATGGGAAGTTGACATCTTTTGGTGTTTTCAGATTCTTTCTTGAATGTTTCAAATTTTCATTGTGGAGGTATTTCATTTCTTTGGTTAAGTTTTTTAGATATGTTTCAAAGCCTTGTGAATTGAGTTGTTTTCTTCATTTCCTCCTCAGGTTGCTTGTAATCAAGACATTGAAAAATTTACATGTGTTTGTTTGTTTTATATTTTGTGATTTTGTTGAGATGTTTTCTTAATCAGGTTTAAAAGTTTGGGGGGCAAGTCTTACAAGGCTGTTACATGACTATATTATCTGTAGGTAGTGATAATTGGATTTCCTTTTCTATTTATAACTCTTGATATGACTATTTGATTTCTACCTGTGTGTGCATTAATATTATGTAGTACATTTACTGATTTGTATGTGATGAATCATGGTGCATCCCCATAATGAAACTAAAGCAATCACAGTGAAAGATATTTGTGATGTGGTCTTGAATTCCTTTTGCAAGTATTTTATTGAGAAGAATTGGTATCTGTGTTCATCAAGGAGAATAGCCTGTCTAACTTCTTAGTATTTAATCTGTCTTACCAAGTATTGCTATAAAGACAATACTAGATTTGGAGAGTGAGTTGAGTATCATTTGTTTATTTTATATTTTGTGGAATAGCTTGAGAAGATTTAGTGTTAGCTCTTCAAATGACTGGTAAAAATCCATCTGGACATAGACTCTTTTTAGATGAGAAACTGTATTATTATTATTATTATTACTATTTCATTACATTTGGTTGTTGTAAATATAACATCTTGATTTAATTTTGATATGTCACATGCTTCTATTTTTTTTTTTAATTTTTCTTTTAGATTGTTTTAGTTACAGTTTCCATTGCTGTGGTAAACACTGTGACCAAAAGCAACTTGTGAAGGAAAGAGTTTGTTTTAATTTTATAGTTTAAAGTCTATTATCCAAGAATACCAGGCAGGAACTCAAGGCAAGAGCCTTGTGGCAGGAACTGATGCAGTTGTCATTTTGAGGAACACTGCTGGCTAGCTTGAACCTTCTGGTTTGCTTAGTTTGCTTTTTCTATATACTTTGGTACCTTCTGCCCAGAGATGGAACTGCACATGGTGGGCTGGACCCTTCAACATCAAGCACCAAATCCAGAACATCCACCAGTGGCTTTACCACAAGCCAATCTTTAGGAGGTATTTTCTGAATTTAGGGTCCTTCTTTCTAAGTGACTCTAGTTTGTCTGTCAAGTTAACAAGACAAGAGCTAGCACATAGATTTTTCAAATTTATCAGAAATTATGTTTTAAAAAGTATGCCTGAGCAATCCTGTGAGTTTACTTGTCAGTGTGTAACTCCTCATTTCTACTTTTATTACTGTCAGTGCTTACTCTTTTTATCTGTTTTTTATTTTTTGTTTGTTTGTTTGTTTTTGAAATAGTTGGGTATAGATTTGATCATTCTTTCCTTTGGTGACTATTCAATTATTTTCTTTTTATTTATATTTCAACAATTTCTGCCCTGGTATTTCTTATTGTTTTCTCATTCCTTTACTTGAATAACACACATATGCAAGCTAAGTTACTTGAGGCAACAGATAAAAGGGTCCTGCCGTTCCATGTAATCTGCTGACATGTTTCTTTTGATTAAAGAGGGGAAATCATCAACACTTATACTCATTATGACAAGTTATCTATTAACTCATGTGCTTTGTTTTCATAATGTTTGGTACATTCTATTTTTCATTTCCTAAATTACTGATTGTGTGTGAGAGGGTGCATGTGCGTGTATGTATGTGTGTCTGTGTGTTTTCTTTCCTGAAGCCACAGGATATACTTATTATTCTCTTCAGTGTGTAGAATTCCTTCAAGTTACCTTCTTGTTGTTCTGATGTTTGTGTTTTGTTCTCCTTCAATTCTGAGGGCAGTTTGGCTGGTTATTCAAAATGATATCCTTGTTTATAAGTTATCATTTTCCAGTCCACTGTCAGACCAGATTTCTACTCAGGAAGCAGTATATTTTTCATACCCAAACTCTTTTCTCATGCACCTAGATGTAATATCCAGGCCAAGTCTCACAAGATGTTCCTGTAGAACTTGCTCTGGAGTCCCACAGTGAGCCATACAGGGGGGCACCTTAGCTTCGTGTTTAGCATGGGTCTTTTTTTTTTTTTTTTTAACTTTCTAAAATTTAATTTAGTTTTTTTTTTTTTTTTTAAATTTATTCACTTTACATCCTGCTCCCTGCTCCCCTCCTGGTCACACACTCTCACAATCCTTTCCCCATCCCCCCTCCCCTCTTTCTCTGAGCAGGTGACCCTGGAATTTCAAGTCCCTGCAAGGCTAGGTGCTTCCTCTCCTACTTGTGTCAGACAAGCCAGTCCATCTAGAAGAGCATGTCTCACGTACAGGCAACAGCTTTTTGGATAGCCCTCATTCAAGTTGTTCTGGATCCACATGCAGACCAAGCTATACATCTGCTACATATATACAGGGAGGCCTAGGTCCAGCCCATGTATGTTCTTTGCTTGGTGGTTCAGGCTCTCAGAGCTCCCAAGGGTTCAGGTGAGTTGATTCTCTCGGTCTTCCCATGGAGTTCCTATTCCCTTCAGGCTGCAACAGTCCTTCCTCCTATTCCATGAGTCCCCCAAGCTCCATCCACTGTTTGGCTGTGTGTATCTGCATCTGTCAGCTGCTGGTTGGAGCCTCTGAGAAGACAGCATGCTCCTGACTAAGGAATCTGAAAAATTCTTTTTAAGAGTGCCTTCTTACTACTGCTCCAGTTGAATACCAAGAAGAGGAGTGCTTTTGCTTGTTTGATTGTTATTTATGTGGTTCAAGTAACAAAAAATATCTGTTTGGTTAGACTACAATCCTGTTTGGTGTTGCAATCAGAGATTGTGGTTTTGAGCTAGTGAATCTTCTCATCTCTGGTCTTTATGAGTTCCACTGCTACCCTAGATGCTCTGAATTTTGCACCCATCCTCTCTCTCTGCTCCCTTCTCTCTTTCTCTTTTCCTCCCCATCTGCTTTCTCCTCTTTCTGTCTTTTTCTCCTCTTTAGGCTTTTAAAGAAAGTATAGTATGACACAGTGTGAGAGTTTGGAGGATCTTTTTCTTTCTTTCCTTCTTCATAGGTTTTTTAATTCCAATATTCCAGTGCTCTGCAGTTGAGCATACTCTACTTTGGGAATAAGAACTCCAGAATGAACCCTGGACACACACACACTCTCTCTCTCTCTCTCTCTCTCTCTCTCTCTCTCTCTCTCTCTCTCTCTCTCTCTCTCTCTCCCTCTCTCTCCATTCTACTTTATAATATTCACTTTTTTATTTCTATGAAAACTAATTTTTCCATTGTCATCCATCTCCTAGAGCGGATACTTTGTTATCATCCCTATTGATTCCACGTACATTCCTATTATTCTAGGGATATTTCCAGTAGGTAACAGGAGTTTTGGCGTAGACATCTTTTGTTGCCTTCCCTATCCTTAGTTTTTAACTAATGTAATTATTTTTATAGGAAAATATAAAAACTTTACTGTTCCCAAATACAAACTTTCAGTAGAATCTATTTTTGGGTTTGAAGTTTGAAAACACTTACTATCCCCCATCTTGTGTATTTCACTTCATATATTTATGGCATTTTTCATGTTTTCCTTTCTGTTATCTAAAACACTTTTTATTTCATACAATTTTTAAATCATGGATTTATTAAATTGTATTTTCTCTTATGCTTATCAGCAATATATATATAATTTTTATCTGATAATTTAACAGCTTTATCTTTATTATTTTAGGTCTGTTTATTATTTGTTGACTATTTTATAATTTATCATATTGTGTTGTTTTTTAATGTCTTATGATGCATTGTTAGATACAAATTTTATGTTTAGTGCATATTTTTCTTCCTTTGTATACTATGTGTTTTGTTTTGGGAAGGCATTACAACCCTTTGTAGATTACTTTGATTCCATGAAAGCTTATGTTTTTGATTCCATAGAGTTGGGCCATGATTGCCTTTTTGTTGGTAGACTGGTCCTGCTACCTGAATATGATATCTAGTATCACATGTTACAAGCATTCGATTACCTTTCTCTACTTTGGATCACAAGAACTTATCTGCCAGTATTTTTTGATCAGGATCTATTCAGCGGAAGAGTATCACTCTTTGCCTTTCCCAAGGGCATTTCATACAATATACCTTAAAGAAGCTTAAAATTAAAAACACATCAACTGTGACCCATCAGCAGGTTTCAGAAGCTCATCTTCAGTGTATACCCTTCCCTAAACTCTTATGTCCCCTGATTTTATCATTTCAGCCTTCCTATACACTATCGCAATTTTCTCTAAGTGGTGTTAGCAGTCTTTTTTGAGGTAGCTTCAGTCCAGACTGAGGATTCAGACTATAAAATCAGTGTTATCATAAGACTGCTCTTATTTCTTTCACTGTCTCCAGCAGTACACCCCAGTATGAAATGCTGTCAAAGCCTGAGAGAAAATATTTTCACATATTTTGTCTAACTTTATAGTAAGCAATTGACTAATACAAAAATTTAACATTAAATATATTATCACAGTTTTCATAGCTTTCTCAGAGATAATTATTCTTATTAAATAAAATTAAATAGTAATTATTTTTTATAATTTTGAAACTTTATTATTTCTTATATAATTAATATAAAACTCTGGGGCAGGGATAGTTAATAGCAGATAGATAACAAATACCATCAAACTAGGCACTCAAAGCATCTAAAATAAATGGCTAGGGAAATTCTGAAGAAGCAGTCTACTGAAGTTCCAAGAGGAGATATTTCTGGACGCAGAGTCCTCTCTGTGTTCTCTATGAGATTATATCCTCTCCTCACCACAACAGCCATGGTAATACCGTGAGATAAAGGATTGAGTTGTTCCAAATAATACAACATTTTTTTATTCCTTTAGCTCTTCACTGATCTCCTTTTGTTCTGGTTATATAGCTAGGGTCTGGAAAACACTTGCTTGAGACTAGGACCAGGAGACCCATCTCTTGTTTTCTGAACCAGCATTTCACAAGGGCAAACAGTACGTGACAGTTTACCAGTATAATTTATTTAATACATGCATGCTGTAAGTGACCTTACACAATATGGGGCCCTATATGTAAGATCTCTTAGAGCATGTGTAGCAGAATATGGGTCTAGGCAGTGTTGTGGTATGGGTGGGTTGTATGACTGCTGAGATGAGTAGGTGATTAAAATGTTATGGCCAGGTTGAATATCAATGTCATGAAGGAATCAACCTTTCATGGAAAACATCCCAGATGAGACCTCTATTATACTGCAAACAAATGCAGGGGTTCACCTCTTGCTGAGTGCAAAACCCAAAGCAAACATGACCAAGAAATGAATGGAGAGAGATTTATGATCTGTGACAGTTAAGCAGATCACTAAATTATTTTGAGAACAATTCTTTACTCTAACAGATATTTGTTATCTGATGTACATATATGGGAAAGGTGTTTATACATAGGAGCATACTTTAAAAATGAACATATTTCTGAACGTGAAGTTTATCATTAAAGTTCACAAGAGATAAGACATATTTTGAGGTATATTTAGCTCAAGACTGTACACACAATTAAAAGCTTAAAATTACATACAGAAACACATATGTTTAGGGTTGCATAGAGTGCTTAATAAACATGGTGGACAGAAACATCTCTGGACATGCTCAACCCTTTCTGAAAAAGCTTTTTGATGGTGAGCCACAGTGGAACCTCAAAGTGCCTGGGACACTTTCCAGCCAAAAATGTATGTCAGGCCAATAGATTAGTACACCCACTTCGTGGCATATTCCTCAGCATTCTTTACTAGTTAAGTTGATCTTTTTACTCTCTGTGTTTTGAGGTGTTTGGCAGACTACCATCTTTATTATTATACACATGCCAAAGGGAAATTTGTGTCTAAAAGACAGTGTACTTATAACCAGAATACTTTGGGATTCTCTTAAAACCAGTATCATTTCATGCCAAAACAAAGTTTGGAATTTATGGGATCATCTGATGAAGTTTATATATACAAAAAGCATACATTCACTTCCCCAAAAGATATTTCATGTTTCTATTATTCATTCAATCCTAACCTCTGAACTGTTTCTTACATATTGTTACTTAAATGATAGTCTATGAGTACTTCTATATTTTTTCTATTAAATTAACTGAAAGAAATGATTTTACATTATTTTTAGTGGGTTTACAAGTATTATTTTATTTTTCACTCTAAAGTGTTCTATTACCATTAAAGATAAATATATGATTTTCACAGTATTTATATATCTCTACAATTTTATTCTCAGGCAACAAAATTCTTTTCTTTGTCAGAAATAAAATTAAAGTGATGATGATAAGAACCTTTCGTAAATGTTGATGCTTGAAGCTGACTCTTGAGATGCCTCTACAGGTTTTAGTGAGGACACAGAATATTTGGTTCAGACTTAAAGCATGCAAAACTGAATCATAAAGTATTGCTCAAAATAGAAAAGAATCCTTAATGCAGTTATCAGATAAAATGGCTTTAAAAATCAGTGGATCTGAACCATGGGTCATTTCTAAAATCACTTTATCTTCTGTATCAAGGAAAATCTAATTTTGTGTTTTGTATAGAACTATATGAGATGCTTATATATTTGTAGTGCTATTGTTTGAAGCTCTGTTCATTTTAAGCTTTTGCTCTTTTTTAAACCAAACATTAACTGAACAGATTTGGTTCATCTTTAATGCCTACTATAATTATTGACCCGATGGGACCAAGTTAACCAGACCCCAAACAAAACACAACAACCTCCTCCTTCAAAAACAATATTTCCTTCATATCAGCCCTTAAAATCTTATTCAAGTGAAATTTTTTCTTACCTTCTGCAGTGCAGCTTGCATTTCTCACTTATTAAATAGATAGGTAATTCTTTTAGACAGGTCATTAGCTTCAACACAGATAGCACTGTTAGGATAATTTATCCACCATCTAATCCCAGGAGAAATGGACCCTCCAAGAACTGGAGGGGAATGAGAGGAAGCATTGAAGGATATTGATTTGGAAGGTGGAAAATTGATAGATTTAAATTTTTTGAATTAAAAGTAGATTTGAAAATTGTTCCTAAATCAATAGAAAATGAAGGCAGAACAGAATCCTTGGTATCATTTGGAATGTCTAGAGTGATTCATCATAGTAATATAAAGACAGTCTTCTAATATTGATTGACAGTATATGACTGATTCAAAGGAAGTGGGTAAAATTTCACAGACTATTTCAAGTCCAAGTTTAGCACTTAGAGAAATAAGATCAGATCCCCCAAATAAGTACCGTGAGAAAAAGAGAGCGAGTAGGAGAGTGAGGGGGGGAGAGGGAGGGAGGGAAGGAAGAAGGGAAGAGGAGGAATAGGAGAGGGAGGAGGGAGAGCCTCATGTATGATATTACAGAGCTTAGCTTGAGTGATCTTGGGCTGCTGAATAGCAATTTCCTCCAAATTGAAACAGTCTCTCTTGAAAGAAAACGGGGTAGCTCATAAATTAAGGAACATACCTGTAACTTAGAAGTCTGAGGAAGCCCCTAGAAGTTATAAGAGCTGCAAAGCTCCTCCCTAAGCTTATAAAGCAGTAATAATTGCTGGAGAAGGAAACTCTGATCAGTAGGAGCTACTTGCAAGATGTGAGGCATCTGTAGGCATGCCTGTTCAGTGAGTTGTAGCCCATGCTGACGCTGGCTTCTCAGTGACACTGTGACACAGATGCCTGTGAATAACCCAACACCCATAGACTCATAAAGTAGCCCAGAAAACTGGTTCATTAGACTCAGTTGAGTAAGATTGTTTTTTTATGATATACCCATTAGAGCCCTTTCTGGAGTTATAGACATTTGTTCACACTTCAGAATCAGAATAAGACAATAAGGTGTTCAAACTCTGCACATGGACCATTTAGAAACTCAGTGCCCTGTAGGGAATTCAGTCACATCAGACTACAGTTAATTATGTAGCATGTACGAACGATGTGATTGCTTTTTCAACAAAATGTTTGTGTCTCACTTGCCTATATCACTTCAGACTTTTTCAGAAAGCTATTGGCTTTCATAGGATAGAATGACCTTCCTTTCCTCAAAGAAACATAAACAAATTAAAAAACTAATGGGCACATTTTGAGGGAATCATATGTGTAGACACATGTTGTAATGGAATCATAAACTCGATTTTTGTCTGCTAGTTTTATCCCACAGTTTAGAAATGAAAGAATTATTTCTGCTTTCTATCACTTCTGGGACAAACTATATTGACGACCTAGGAGGAAATCAATAAATATATATGCATTATGAATGAAGACATATCAATATGTTCATTTGACGCTTTACTTGGGTGACAAGGGTTACTGTCTACTGATCTGTTTATGCTGTCATAAAGTCCTTATCAGAAGTTTACACTTAAGGATTACAGATTTGTTCTGTTATCTATTTGGAAGTAAATCTAACATCTCGAAGGATATTTGTCCTCAGTAACAATTTTTTAAACAGGTTCTTACTAGTCACTTTTTAAAGACTTGGGAGATGTGAGCATTTCTAAGAGACTAGTTCTCCTTAAGCCTTACCCTAGAGAAAAAACCAGCACAACTATTACTGTGGTTGGAATATGTGCTCCAAAAGCATTTGTCAGAAAATTAATTTCCATTTTGACTATATTAAGAGAGACAATTATGCAAAGGATAAATGACACCATCTAAGAAGGAGGTTTGTTATGCAGGAGTAGATAGATTCCTTATAAAAGAACATTTTCACTCTGTCCTCCACCTGCCCTCCTCTCCACACTACTCCACTCTTCTCACTCTCCTCTTCTTCCTTTTGCTCCTTCCCTCCGATTCCTTCTCTTTCCTACTTGTATTTATACCACGGGATGAGGTGCAATCTTTGCCAGATGGAAGTGACCTTTGAGCAAGCCTTTTGGCCTGAACTTATTCCCCAGGACAGATTTCAGAAAACTTTCCTCTAATGTCTTCATGTGCCATGGCAGGTATACATCTCTTCCCCAAAACACACAAGATACAACACACAGGCACACCTACCTACACATGCTCACACTTACATAAATAAAATATAAAGAAATTTTAGAAAGAAATAAAGCTTTCATCAGATGTTCTTTTAATCTTAACCTTCTGAGTTCCTTGAACTCTGATCCAAATAAAGTTCTGTTTGTGATAAATGCTCAGCTTAAGACCTTCCAAATGGGCTAATCATGACCCAAGTACTAGCAGCAGTATTCATGTATGAACAGATGGACAAATTGAAGAAGCTCTCCACAAACTCATAGCTGCTGTTTATGGTCTTGTGTGCTGAGTCACAGCATAGCATTTGTGGAACCACCTTAAGAGACAAGACTGGGGGGGGTCTGTTCTGAAAATTGGCTCTGAATATGTTGCAAGTCCAGATTGCTGGGTCCTCGATCTGGTATATTGTATTGCCCACTTTTTTAAAAGCCTTGGTACATAACTATGGATTTGTGACATTCAACTTCTTAGAATCTTGGATCCTGTATGATAAACATTTTATAGTCTGCATCTGGATGATTTCTGGGTAGAATTTTTGTGTTCAGCTATTAGAAAAAGGCTTTAGGTAGTGTCCATCCTATACAACTCAATGTAATTAGAAATGTCTAAGGAAGAGAAACAATAGTTGGAGGAAAGAGGAGCCACATTTTTGAACTCATAAGCAAAACAAACAAACAAACAAACAAACAAACAAACAAAATGTAGGGAAAAGGGCAGGGAGAAGCTTTTAAGACAAGCTGAAAAAATCAATATATTTTCTCTTCATATTGTTTTAGTGTTCAGTATTAGTATATATTTACTCATGCATTTTGAATTAATGTTCCCAGATTCCTGGGTCCTTTAACAGGTACAATGCATGTCCTTGGCAGAGAGACATGTGAATTCTGTTTCTGGCCATGAACCTACAGAAATTACGGTTTGTGGTAGTAAGTCTGGGCACAGTAGCAGGAGTGATTTGGGAACGAGATGAAAAACTCAGCAAGAGTTCCTAGAGTTCCACTCAGTCCCCATGCTGGCCCTTTCCATTTCCTTTCCACACAAGATTTGATTCATGGAAGTAATGCTACTTTCCATGTGCTGACTCTGGGCGGCCCCTACTTCCCCACACCTCGATGTGATGACCTGGTGTACGGCAACCTTTCCACAAACAGGGAAGCATTTAGAGAATAAGTACCCTGGGTACTATAGCTGTCTTGAAAATCCTCCAAAGACAGAGATGGACTGGAACTTTGGCACTTGTCAATGGCTGTCTTAGAATGCTTTGATTATCTTTCTTAGTCCTTCACCCAGGAAGGCATTTTCTTCTGCTTCAATTGTGATCTCTTGGAAAAATTTCCTCCCTTCATAAGACACATATTCCTATGTGTCTTAGTCAGGGTTTCTACTCCTGCACAAACATCCTGACCAAGAAGCAAGTTGGGGAGGAAAGGATTTGTTCAGTTTACACTTCCACATTGCTGTTCATCACCAAAGGAAGTCAGGACTGAAATCCAAGAAGGTCAGGAAGCAGGAGCTGATGCAGAGGCCATGGAGGGATGTTTCTTACTGGCTTGCTTAGCTTGTTCTCTTATAGAATGCAAGACTACCAGCCCATGGATGGCACCACCCACAATGGGCCCTCCGTCTTGATCACCAATTGAGAAAATGCCTTACAGCTGGATCTCATGGTGGCATTTTCTCAACTGTAGCTCCTTTCTCTGTGATAACTCCAGCTTGTGTCAAGTTGACAAAAAAAAAAAAAAAAAAAAAAAACCAAAAAAACAAAAAACAAAAAAAAAACCAGCCAGTTCACTATGAATTTTGCTCAGTTGATCAACCCAGATTAATTCTTCGTCATATAAAATAATCCAGTTTTCTCTTTCAAATATTGAAAAGGATATAATTGAACACTTTCTGTGTGCAAAGGCCTGCAGTGATGTCTAAAAGCTTACAAAGAAAGTAACTTTTTCCTGAAGTCTTATGAGGTATGCAGATGTAAGGAAAGTAATCCTGAGTGAGAGTACTTGACCTGAGTCAACAGCTCTCAGCTTGTGCAGAAAGGGTTGGAAGCTTCTAGGATTGTTTGAGCTAAATAACAGTAAAAACATACTCTAAAAAGATACTGATGCCTACCTTTGTTGGATTATACTATCTTTTTAATTATATATCAGACAATATAGCTTGTCTCTCCACCACTGAGACACTCCTATCAAAAAGAAGTCTTTATGTTAGTAAGCTTAAGTCTCTCCCAAGAGTAGAGAAACAAAAGAAATATGTTAATGTGTGGATCTGGGGATTAGTCAGTAGAGACTGGAAAAGTCTATGGCAATCAAATGATACCCGCACTGCTTAAAAATATTCATGTTTCAAGTTTCCCATTAATATTCTGTTTGTGTAAGCAATGTCAATACGGTATATTTGACCAGTTCGGCTGTCTGATAGAGACACTGATCCATACAGTTTCTAGAGCAAATGTTTAGAAATATGTGCAACATTTGTTTCGTGTTCTGAAAAATCAGAAATATATCTTAATCATTTTCACACTAGTCTACATTTCTGTTAACCTAATCTATTATTTAACTAATAGTATCTTTTGATATGTGTGTGTGTATTTGTGTGTGTTTGTGTTTGTACTGTAGAGTCATATCTTCTCATGATATGCTATAACAAGTTATTTTATCAGTCAATATCCAGGGTCTCATCATTTTGAACTGCAAAAAGTCCTGACCTCCAGCTTCGAGTCTACTGCTTATAAGCACGTTGAACTTGAGAAAAGAGGTTTACCACATGAGATACCTCATCTTTACAAAGTGTCCTGAGCCTTCCTCAAGCACTATGGTGCATGATTTCAATAGTGTGTTGTGTAAAACTCTTCCATATTTGACATTTTTTTTTTTTTTTGTAGCATCCATCTTTATGCTTCTTTCAGCAAAGAGGCAAGTGATTCTCTGAATCTACAAGTTGAGATTTTGGTTCTGCCTCATGGAAATTCTTAGATCAATCAGCACTGATCACCCATATTCTGAATCAGTTATCTATTTTTCTTTAAAAATAATTCATCCTGTTTTTTCTCAAAGGTTTCACAAAGACAATTTTAATAATTCATTAAAATAAAAATGCCACATTTGAAGACAACAGATTAATCCAATCTGTCTGATTCCTGTGCTTAATTAAAGCCTATATGTATTTGGTTAAGGGAAAATAAGGTTTCCTTGTCTTATTTTTACTTTGATTCTGCACAAGAAAAATCACAGATAAGATTATGTTTCATTCAGATATATGGAGTTCAATGTAGTTACAGAGTACTCTAATTGAAGTGATTATGTCAGTGTTATTATGGAATACTCAGCAATTTCTCAGGACTTTAGCATAAATCTATTTTCAATGTCTTTAAGATATATTTATTGTTTTTTTTATATCGTATATCCCCATTGAGGGACTGGAGAATAAATGTATTTCTTGACAGTAGTATTTTATTGAGTTTCCTTTTCTTAAATGTTTATTTCATGCTTGATAAAAATGGGAATTCATCTGCTGAGACTGTTGTTAAGGTTTGTTTGACATTGAAATGATTCAAATCAATGGAGCAGAAAATGTATATTTGATTGATATGCTCCCTCTTTCATTCATAAACCAGTTGTCTTCATGTTATAGTGCCCCATAAGGAATATTAGAGGAAAATAATAAATAATTAGCTATTTAAGCACCTAATATCTTATTTCAAATATGTCTTAGGAAATACAATGTTGGAGTCATAGAAATGATTTAAAATATTGGTTATTTGAAATCCCAGAATGATGAGTGGCATTCCTTCTATAGCATAGTCAGAAAAGCACAAACCTAAAAACCTTTGTCTGCTTGTCTCATTAGAATGGTAGACTGGTTACTCAGGGTTGATTGGTTACCTGCCTAGTAAATTATTGGATTTGCTAATATTTAAGATAAGGTTTAAAGAACAGTTGCTTTGTAATTCTTAAATTTTAATAATGTAATAATTTTTCTTTGAGAACTTTTATACATTCTATATATTTTGATCATGTTCTTTTCTCCTCCCCCAGCTTTCTCAAATTCTCTTAGGTATTTTGCGGCACCCTACCCACCCAATTCCATGTTATTTCTCCTTTTTAAATGAAAAAAAGCTAGAAAAAAAAAAAGGAGTCTAAATTGTATAGTCCAACTACTCTTAAGCATGGGATGACACTGGAGTGTGGTGATTTACCCAATGTTGCTTCATGGAAGTGAACTGAATTTTCTTTTTCTAGTAGCTATCATTTATAAATAGCTTCCTAGCTAGGTGTAGACCTTGGTGTCTACTTCCCCTACTCTGTGACTGTGCTTTTATCTGTCTTGACCTTTGACAAATTTTGTGCATGATGTTGCAGTTTCTGGGAGCTCATATATGAGCTCTGTGAGTGCATTCTGTGAGTGCATAAGCCCTGTTGTGTCTGGGAAATGCCGTTTCTTTGAAATCATCCACCATCACTGCTTCATTGTCTACATAGATCCTTGAGTCTGGAGAATATGAAGTATTATATGGACATACCATTAGGGCTGCATATTGCAGTTTTTAAAGCTCTGTCCATTATCCAGTTGTAATTACTTTTTAGTTAATTACCATCTACTGGAAAAAAAGTTTCTCTGATGAAGGTTGAACAATGCACTGATCTATGAGTATAGCAATATGTCATTATTAGTCATTTAATTGCTGAGCTTCTTTAGTAGAATAAAATAGTATGTTTTCTGTGATGGTGATGGTCCATTTACTATCTAATCTATATCATGCTCCACTAATGGTGTCAGGTAAGGTTTCTCGTGGAGCTGGCCTTAAATTTAATTTTTAAAAAGGTGATTGGTTACTCCCATAAATCCATGCCACTATTGCATTAGTGACCATATCTTCCAGGCAGGTAATTGCTTCAGTTTTCATGGTTCAAAGTGATGATTATTTTTATCCTCCAGAAGTACATATAGCACCTTATAGCTCTATGAATATTACCCAGTAGGGGTGAAGTTTCCAGCTGAGTACAAGTTATATTTCTCCATGTTATATGACTTAAATATGTGCTGTCTTAAGAAATAGGGACTTACCATCAATTTCTGGAGGGAAATCAATAACACTGACACTAACATATATAGTTTGAGGAATCTATGGCACCCCATTGGTTAGTAACATAAACAGGTGTAACCTGTTCTTGGCACCAAAGGGTTTTTTTTTTTTATTTGTTTGTTGCTTATTTGTCTTCTTTTTTGGATAGTATATTCTGTGTAATTGGGATATTCTTCTTATTATGTGCTAACTTTATTTAAAATACTGTTACATGTGTATATTTTAACCAACTTACACATTAGTAGGTTTCTAAATGACCCTTCCCAAAATCTTTGTGTTACTTATCCCTTCCCATGCTCTCTCCTCTACTCTGCCCTACTCCACACCTCATTTAATCCTCATGTTCTAATGCATTATTCATCTCTTTATAATACAACGTTCTATTTTCCCCTTTCCTGAAAATCCATATCTTCCCCAGTCCTTTTCATGCTCTTAATCTTTGTGGCTATTCTAAATAAAAGATTATTCTTAGGCAAAACAAAAAACAAAAACGAAAACAAAACAAAACAAAAAACCACTCTAGCATCCATCTAAGAGAAGAACATGCAATGTTCCTCTTTATGGGCCTGGGATACTTCACTCAATCTGATTTGTTTTTCTGGCTCCATCCATTTACCAATACATTTTATAAATTCAGTGTTCTTAACAGACGAAACACATTTCATTGTGTAAATGTACCACATTTTCAATACATTCACCAGTTGATGGGAATCTAGGCTGTTTCTGTTTTCTGGTTATTTTGAATAGAACAGCAATGAGTATGGATAAGGCAGTATCTCTATAGTATAATGGAAAGTCCTTTGAGTACATTTCCAAGTATGGGAAGCTGTATCTTATGTCTGATCCATTTTTAGCTTCATGAGAATTATCCACACTGATTTCCACAGTGGTTGTACCACTTTATTTTCCTACTAGCAATTGATAATTGTCCCTTTCCCTGAATCCATTGCATTTTTATCTCATTACATGCAGAAAAGCCCTTTGACAAAATCAAATACCACTTCATGGTAAGTCTGGAGAGACTAGGGATGTGATGAACATATCTCAAAAGTGGGAAGGCAATGTACAAGAAGCCCACAGGCACTATCATTCGAAACTAGAGAAATTTAAGCATTTCCACTAAAATCAGGAGCAAGACAAGAATGTATACTCTCCATTTCTGTTCAACATAGTATTTGAAATTTTAACTAAAACAATAAGAAAGTAAAGAAAATTAAAGTTAAGAAAATAAGAAAGGAAGAACTCAAGGTATCCTTATGTATAGATGATATAGCTAGCTAGAAACTCCACTAGAGAACTTATACATACAAGGTAGAAGAGTATAACATTAAGACACAAAAGTCAGTTTTTCCTATATACAAATGACAAAGTTACTAAGACAGAAGTCAAAATGAATAATTTTCACAGTAGTCTAAAAATGTCCTGAAATGACTCTAATCAAGTAAGTGAAATATTTATTTAATAAAGACTTTAAGATACTGAAGAAAAAAATTGTAGAAGACTTTAAAAAATGAAAAATCATGTTCATGGACTGGGGCAATATAAAACTTGCGAAAATGGACATTCTACCAAAACAATCTATGTATTCAATGCAATGCAATCCTCATCAATATTCCAATACTGTTCTTCACCAAAATTGAAAAAATAATATTAAGCATTACCCAAAATATATAAAAACCAAGGAGAGCTAAAACAATCCTGAATAATGAAAGAAATGCTAGAGGTATCAACATTCCTAACATTAAGATGTACTACAGAGCTGTAAAGTAATAAAGACAGTGTGGTACTGGACACACAAATCAATGAAATAAAATCAAAGACCTGGACCTAAATCCACACATCTGCAGATACCTGAGGTTTGATAAAGGAGCCAAAATACAAACAGGGAAAAAAGACAAGATTTTCAACAAGTGGTATTGAATAAGCTGGATACTTAAACCTAGAAGAATGAAAACTTGATCCCCATCTTTCACCTTTCACAATATTTAATTGGGAATGAATCAAGGAACCTCAATATAAGACTCGATCTTCTGAATCTAATAGTAGAGAAAACAGGTACTATGCTTTACCTCACTGGCACAGAAACTAGCTTTATAAATAAGATCCCAACATCACAGACATTAAGACAATTCTTTTTTTTTTTCTTTTAGTGTGTCTTCAAGACACCTTTTAAATATTTGCATAAGTTTTTATTCAATAAAGTATCAGCAAAAACCTAACTGACAGTCACAGAGTCAAACATTGGAGATAAGCTCACAGAGTATACAACTTTTCTTTTCTCATGAGTTTAGAAAGATTTCTCTTAATCCATTCACTTCAAATCAGTAATCTCACTGATGAAAAAGGCACAGGGTATACATTATATAAGCTAGGCAAGTTTGCTTTCTATATGAGAAAAGGTCTTTATTCTAAATTTTTTAGACTTGATTAATTTTTTTCTCTGCATGTATCTGTATGTGTGTATGTACACACACTCACACAAATGATGGAAACATGCACACAGAAATATACACAGAGACATACATACAGAAAAATAAACATGCACACACACACACAAACACAGCATACACACAGAGAGTGACACACACACATAGACACACAATGAGATAGAAACACACACACACTTACATACATACATACATACATACATACATACATACATACATACATACACACACACAAGTGAGAAGACAACTTTCAGAAGTCAGTTCTCTCTTCTCACTGTGGTGAAGTACTGTATACATTTGCTTTGCTCAGTAAGATTATTTCTGCCCTACTCTACATCAGCTCTCGACAAAGAGATAGTTATAAACATAGTCCATTGGAGAACACATTTGGCACATGAAAAATTTTAAGACAGTGATAGCTTCTTTTTCTGGCAGATTAGCCCAATCAACACATTCTACATATAGGAACAAAATGCTAAGCTGTCCTTGAACCAAAATTAAAGACAATTCATAAATGATACAAGTGTGAAGTGAGAAATCATGGGAAATAATTTAGGCTTCTTCTTCAATGACTGAATGATACAAATAACCCAGAAGCAAATAACTAGGGTGGAGATCTGATAGGGAGTTTAAACACAGGCTCTTTATAGGTGCTAGCAAGCAAAAGCCTCTTGCTAAAATGATTTCACTCTCCTGTGCAAGCACACAGCTTTTTGTCACTTTGAGTGGTACTGGAGAGATCCATGCTGGGATTCTACTGCACTGGCTGACCAACTATATTCTGGATTGTCTTTTGAATTCATACACCAAGAAGAGTGCATGAAATTCACTAAACTCCATAATAATCTATTTAACAGAAAGAGGTTCTTGATGAGACATGCCCTCCAGAGTCTTGCTGTAGAAAATGTTGTCAGTCCAAGCAACTTAGTGGACATCTCAATCAATTTCCATGAGAAGCTAAAAAGGACAATGTTTTATTTGAATTGAAACAGTTAGAAGAAAAGCTCCGCAAATGAGAGCTAAAAGAATCAAGAGAGTTTGAATTGTCCCACTGATTTCAAACATCTCAGATGGAATTTAATATAAATACAAGATACAAATAAGGTTATATGAACTGAATTCAATGGGTTATATTTGGATATATATGTGTATATATATATACATTGAAATGTATGTATAAGTAAATTTTGTATACATACATATATGTATATACATATGCATCATATATGTACACATATGTATGTATACATACACATACATACACATATATACATACACATACACACACACACACACATATATATATACACACACATACATATTGTTGAAAATATGTTGAAAAACGAGGCCATGAATTTGAAGGAGAGCAGGCAAGATGATATGAGGGGGGAATGAAATGGTGATTAAAACAATCTCTGTGCTTAATATTGTGAGGAAAATGCAAAGAGTTAGATACGGTCAGAGAGGAATGACTACAAAATAAAAAGTGACCAACCAGTGGTGAGGAACAAATAATAGAATCCATAGAAATACACGTAAAGTGATTTAAATGCCTGAAAGCAGAGAAGATCCCCAAACAGATTTGGACTTGGGTTATCTGTGTCTCCGTTTTCCTCCCTTGATCCTGGCCCATCATTGCTGTGTTCACCCTTGTCTGAACCTGCTTTTGCAAGAAGCTGCCATTATCTTGAGGCCTGAGCTGTCACTAAGTGCATCTACCTTTCTTCGAATGCTTACATGAGTGGTTTATTTAACAGGCTACCACTAAGAGTCTGAGACAGGAATTTCTCTAGGTGAGCAGAAACCATCAGAATTAAAACAAACCTGGGGGTGGATTGCCCTATTTCCTGGGAGGAGAATGTTCATGATATGTAACTTGACAGACACTTTTCCTCTTGACTATGAACAGATTGATTTGTGACTGCTGGGACAGAGCACTGTGGTTGACCTCTGGCTCGCTGCTGCTCCTGTGTACAGCTGTCCAAATGAACCTCATGCTTTGCTCTGTGATCTGCTATTCTAAAAAAACCAAATGATGAAGGCCTATGTTGGAGGTCCTAGGATGCTGGAAAATAACAGTTTGAATTATTGCCTAATTTTGTAATTTACATGAGTTAACAATTCTCAGAGGGTTCTTAGTTCACATTTTCTGCTTTTAGAATCTGTATTATTGTACTGTTATATTTCATGTTCCAGAAAGATATGGGGACACCTTTTTTTTTCATTTTTATTGGTTTTTTATTTCTTTACATTTCAAATGTTATCCCCCTTCCCAGTTTTCCCTCCAGAAGCCCCTATCCTCTCCTCTCTCTCCCTGCCTCTATGAGGGTGCCTACCCACTCCTGCCTCATCGGCCTAGCATACCCCTATCCTGGATCATCAGGCCTCCACAGAACCAAGGGACTGCCCTCCCAGTGATGCCAGATAGGGCCATCCTCTCCTACATATCCACCTGGAGCCACGGGTACCCTGTGTGTACTCTTTGGTTGGTGGGTTAGTCCCTGGGAACTTTGGGGGGTCTGGTCTGTTGATATTGTTGTTCTTCCTATAGGGTTGCAAATGCCTTCAGCTCCTACAATCCTTGCCCTAACTTCCCCATTGGGGTCCCTGAGCTCAGTCCAATGTTTGGCTGTGTGCATTTGCATCTGTTTTGGTCTGGCACTGGCAGAGTCTCTCAGGGGACAGCTAAACCAGGCTCCTGTCAGCAAGCATTTCTTGGCATCTGCAATAGTGTCTGGGTTTGGTGTCAGCAGATGGGAAGAATCCCTAGGTGGGGCAGTCTCTGGATGGCCTTTCCTTCAGTTTCTTCTCTACTCTTTGTTCCTGCATTTCCTTTTGACAGGAAGAATTCTGAATTAATATTTTTGAGGTGGGTGGGTGGCCCCATCCCTCAACTGGGGGCTGTGCCTATCCAGTGGATATGGTCTCTACAAGTTCTATCTCCCCTTTGTTGGATAGTTCAGCTCAAGTCATACCTGTTGGGTTCTGGGAACCTCTTGGGTCCCTGACATCTGGGACTTTCTAGTGGCTACCCTCGGTTCCCCGTACCCCACTACTACACATCTACTTTCAAATTCCTGACCCTCTGTACTTCTTCCGCATCTCCTCCCATATCTGAATTGCACTCCATTTTCCCTCCTCCTTTTTCTCTCCATCCAAGATTCCACTCTCCCTCTATTTCCCAGAGATTGGATTGCAAGCTGGTACAACCACTCTGGAAAACAGTCTACCGGGTCCTCAGGAAAATAGAAATAGTTCTACATGAGGACCCAGCTATATCACTCTTGGGCATATACCCAAAAGATGTTCTAACATATAACAAGTACACATGCTCCACTATATTCATAGCAGCCATATTTATAATAGCCAGAAGCTGGAAACAACCCAGATGTCCTTCAACAGAGGAATGGATACAGAAAATGTGGTACATTTACACAATGGAGTACTACTCAGCTATTAAAAACAATGATTTAATGAAATTCGCAGGCAAATGGATAGAACTTGAAAATATAATCCTGAGTGAGGTAATCCAGTCACAAAAGAACACACATTGTACGTACTCACTAATAAGTGAATATTCGCCAAAAGGAAGCTCAGAATATCCATTATACAACTCACAGATCATATGAAACCTACAAAGAAAGAAGATCACATCGAAGTATGGATGCTACATCACTACTCAGTAGGGGGAAGAGAATGATCTGTAGGGACACTTTTAAACCAATGCAAACAGGATTCCAAACTAAGAAATCCAAATTGAACCAGCATAATGCTCATTTGATACCTTTTCAATAATAAAGGACATTAAAATTAATTTAAAACTAATTTACTAAGAGTGCTGTTATAAAGCCAGTAGATTGCAGTAAAGGATAGAATAATTCATCAGTTTACTGTATGTCTCCCAAATGACAATTATAATTTTGGGTTATTTGTTTCTCTACGATAATGCTTTCTGTTATGCCAAATTTTGAATAGTTGTACTTTAAGAGAGCATGTGCTGAGTTCAAGGCCAGCCTGGTCTACAGAGTGAGTTCCAGGACAGCCAGAGCTACACAGAGAAACCCTGTCTCAAAAAAACCAAAAACCAAAAAAAAAAAAAAAAAAAAAAAAAAAGCATGTGCACATATATTTTTAATTATGAAGTTTTGTGTGTGAGTGACTAATAATTCTTGTTTTAATAACCAGATTAAAAGAAACTTTCTGGTGTTTAATAGTTAAAAGTTCCATTATGGAGATACTGTCACATACATGTGATTAAGTGTTAATAACAAAAAGAATATTCAAAAACTGTCTCCAAGTCTTGTTTTAAACTTTGCTCTGTTTAATTCACCTTTCTATTTCATCTTCACTGTAGCCCATCAAGTCGCATTTGGTCACTCAAGGCATAGTGACTCTAGTGCTAGGCCAGGAGGACATACAGACTACCGTCTTCCCTCACATAAGTGTTTGGCGGCAGGGACTCAGCTTTGTGATGGAATCCTTGGGAAAATGAAGCATTTTCAAGGGAAGCCAGATGGTACTTTTGTCCCTGCAGGTGGTTTATTTCAAAATCAAAGGATTTGTCCTTCATGTCCTGTGCTTTTTAATTCCTTCAACTACTAATCTCTATCAAGACACTTAAAAATTATGGCAAAGACTTCTTAGTGTGAAACACTTCTTCAGTATTGAGAGACCAGCTATCTGAAGAAAAGATTAAGTCATAATGAAAATACCTGACACGAGATGAAGAGAGCCAAAGAGGACTGATAAAAAGGAAGATATGTATTCAACGCATTCATTGTTTAAAATAAAAGGCATTTCCCATGGCTAATGCTTTCTGTTCAGTCCGCCCAGAAATGACAAGAGCTTTTCCCTAGAGGCATTGAAGTAGGAGCCAAGATGTCTTCCTATGCCAGGGGTATTACAGAAGGCACTGTATAATAATACTAAGTAGAAAGCTGGATGTGTTTAATGTTTCCCTAATGAATTTAAAATAAGATTTAAAATTGTTTCTTTTTGGAATTATAATACAATTACATAATATCTCCCTTGTTGCCTCTCTTCAAAAACGAAAGACCAAGAAGAAAACAAACTTCTTGTAAAAATATTATTCACCTGGTGGACAGTGTTGTCACCAGCGGGTCTTTCCTACCCACTGGCATCTTGATGCCTTTCAGAGACAGAAACTTCATATACACAGAGTTTCTCTTAACTAAAGTGTTGATTTTACTGATGAGAAGCTTGATTTCTGACCTTAAAATTTAATATGCAACTCAAACAGATTAGCCATACATTAACATTTTAAATAGTGTGTCATATTTCACGGAAATCAACCTTTTAGTGAGTTGCTTCCTCTAAACTTTGACTTTGTCTATATTTTCCTGTGATTTACAATGTAGGCTAAACATTTCTGAAGTGAAAATGATGTACATACATCTTTCACAGAACTGCATATGCTTCAATTCCCCCAAACCATAAAACACAGCTTCATAATTTGATACTCATTATACAATGAAATTATTTTAAAATAGATTTTATTTTTTAAAATTGTGTATATATGTGTATGTGCATGTGAGCACAGGTGCCTGGGTAGGCCAGAGGTATCGGATACCCTGGAACTGAAGTTACAGGTGACTGTTAGCCACCTGACATCGGAGCTGGGATCTAATTGTGAGCCCTCTGCAAAAACAGTGCCCATTTAACTATTGGGCCACCTTGCCATAATCTGAGATCATTTTAAAAAGCAACAACCAAGATATTGAGACTAAGACACATAGTACCAACTTAGAGATCATTTCAAATTGACAGATGCTCTCAAAGGCTGGATGCTTCTTTAGACTTGAATTCATTGTGTGTGAGTTCAATTCCTCTAAGAATTCTATTCAAATTATTTACCTTCTTGGTCCATAATATATAATTTAGACTTGGTACTTTATAGAGAAAGGAGATTTATCTAGTTGAGTTCAGTAGGCTGAAAACTCATGATGGGACCCATCTAATAAAGGCATCTTGGCTGGGCCCAGCATGCAGATGGTATCATGCAAAAATCATGTGTTCAAAAGGGAGGACTCACACGGAAAGAAAGGACACCAGAAAGAGAGCTGGGAGGTCAAGGTTGCTCTTTTATATATAAACAAATTGCATTAATCATACTAGAGGGTGATGTCCCCGAGGACTTTACCATTTTCATGAGAGCCCACCTCTTAAAGGTTCCATCATTTGCAAATGCTTCCACGTTGGTGGTCTGTAGCACACAAACTTTGGGAGACAGTCTACAGCCTACATCCTTGCCGTGGCAGCAAACTTACATTTCACATCCCACCCCCACTCCTTTGCTAAAAGTATTGAAAGGCAAGGAGAGTGTGCTGACTAGGAAAATATCATTGTTCTCAGATTGCAGTGTCTAAAACTCTAAAGAAAGCTTTTGTAAAGAGATACATTACATCGCAGTGCCCATCACTGAACCCTTGCCATTCTGGAGAGTACTTAACTAGAAAGTTTATATGTAGAACAAAGAAAAATCAATGGAAGGCTGGGCACTAGGAATTGATTTTCCTTGCCATATTTCTAGGGGAAAATAAAACACTGGCAATATTCCTGAGAAAGGGACTTCCCAATGCATGTGTCTCCTGTTAGGAATTGTAGTTTATTTGCAATGGTCTTAATTTCTTTAAAGAACTCCACCTGGAAGCTTGCAACAGTTTAGAAAATGTCAAAGGATCCAGCCTTCCATTTGTAAGAACGAACAGAGAAAAATTTCATAGGGTTTTCTTGTCATACCGTGTTTTCTTAATTTTTAAAGTAAGGCGTCATCTTTGGGTTCATTCTTTGTTGTCCTGAATTTATTTTACTTGTGTATTTTAACTATGTCTTTACTTAATTATGTAAATTCCTACCATCTCCTTTTATTTTTCATTCAATTAAGAATTTTAATGACTAGCAGGAATTATAAATTTCCATAATTAGGGTATAAGTTATTTATTTCTTTTAAAATTCTGAAAAAAAATAGACCTACAGGTCCCAAGTGGACTGAGCGAAAAGGTGCTTATAAAGCCTCCTGCGTGGCCATTTGGTGACCTTCGGCAAGTTTTGTAGTCTTCAAATGTCAAAGATATTAATAAATTATACTCTTTTCTAGATAGAAAATAATGCTTACTGCTTAAAGGTCCATTGCTTGAAGCAATCAATACTGCATATGAATTAATATCAGGGAGAAATTAATCCATACAAAGAAAAAGAAAGCTTGTTTAGCAATATTACTGAGTATGCAGAAAAGAAGCCAAATATTGCGTTAAGAATATTACTACCATGAGCCTCTCTAGCCCTTCTTTGTTTACAGCTGTGTTGTAAGTAATACCTTTCCCCATCTTCTTCCGTTGGTCAGTTACTTTCATTTATGTATCCTTATTGTTTTCCTCATGGCTTAGTACCTCTGCAACCTACCCAGAATCCCTCTCACAGTCCAGTTACACTCTTTCAGTCCAGCTCTGACCTTGAAGTAGAAATTTTCCATAACCACCAACACACATGCCAGAGCATGGTGGCAAGCTCTGTCTCTTAGTGTTGCTTGGCATTCATCCTAGCCATCGTGCTGAATGCCTTCAGCTACAAAGAGAAAAAGAGCTACCCAACAGAGACTTAAGCAAATCCATGTCTTGTTTTTCTCACTAGTCTTACCTATCTGCTCTTGTTTCTCACACACGTTACTTCATGGCCACAGACAGCTGCTGGAGTTCTAGACATTTCAGGCATTAGCTCCTTCCACAGTTGCCCCTGGTGTTTCTAATACTAGCTTCACTTCTTTTTACCTGTAACTCATTATTAAGCTATACTATTGACATTGTGACCAAAAGAAAACCCTTTGTAAGGTTAAAATAAATTGTATCTACATATACAGGCATAAAAATTGATAAATTTCATGACTATAAAAGTCATAGTATTTCTTTAGGTGCTTCTCAGCCCTGCGAATTTCCTCAGTTGAGAATTCTCTGTTTAGCTCTGTTCCCCATTTTTTTGATGTGGTTATTTGGTTTTCTGGAGTATAACTTCTTGACTTCTTTGTGTATGTTGGATATTAGCCCTCTATCGGACGTGGGATTGGTAAAGATCTTTTCCCAATCTATTGGTTGCCATTTTGTCCTATTGACAGTGTCCTTTGCCTTACAGAAGCTTTGCAATTTCATTGCTGGTGAGGATGTGGAGAAAGAGGAACACTTCTCCATTGTTGGTGGGATTGCAAGCTGGTACAACCACTCTGGAAATCAGTTTGGTGGACCCTCAGAAAAATGGACATAATACTACC
>CM052706.1:38506820-38526871 GCA_028551405.1 Uromys caudimaculatus | reverse complement strand
AGGTGGAATTCCCTCATAGAGGTGGGGGAGGGGGAAGGGATAGGTGGTTTCCAAAGAGGAGACCTAGAAAGGGGAAAACATTGGAAATGTAAATAAAGTATCAAAAAAGTAAAAAAAGAAAAGAAAAGAAAGGCAAAAAGAAAAAAAAAGGCAAAGTATTTGATTATATACTTGCCAGAAATGAGACAAAAGTTCTAAGGACAAAAATATAGTATTTGGAATTTTCATTTATGTATGTGTAGGTATCTTAGGTTTGGGACACACAACAACTACAAAAATGATTCTAGAGGGCCATTTTTTCTGTTATTTTTCATTTTATTGTCAATATCTAAAACCTATATGCAAAATGTTAGATTTATTAAGAGCATGAACACTTGCATTGTTTTACAGTAGTGATTTTAAATTAGCATTTGCCCCAAAGAAACTAGTTTGGCTTCTTCATAAGCTTATGTGCCACAGGAGGCTTCCTTGTTTTTCTGTTTGCAGTCTTTTTTTATTTTTTTATAGCCTTATTTCTTATGGAAGATATTTAGCTGCTGGCAACAACAACCAAACCAAACCAAAGAAAATCCACCATAGTTCAAGGACACACATATAAAGAAAAATCTATGTTCTCTTCTCTGATAGTCATAGATCTTAAATATGTAAATTATTATCCTATAATGAAAATAGTTGAGTTAAAACATGAGAAAAAAGATATTTGTTTTAAATGTCATTATAAATGAAAGCTGTGAGTATGTTATTGCTCAGGTGTCTAAAATCTTTTTAAAGTATCCCAAAGAGTAAAGGCAATTGTGAACTATAAGTAAACATATTTATTTTTTCTTTAATTTACTTACGTATTCACTTTAATCCTGATTGCCCTCCCCTTCTTCCCAGTTCCCCCTCACATACCTCCTCCCCCAACCTCCCCATTACCTCTAAGAAGGGGGAGGACCCTCCTCCAGAACTGATTCATCATGGCACCTCAAGTAACTGCTGGACTAAGTACATCCTCAGCTACTGAGACCAGACAATGCAGGCCAGTTAGGGGAGCAGAATCCACAGGCAAGCCACAGAGTCAAGGTAAGCCCCTGTTCCAACTGTTGGGGGACCTTCATGAAGACCAAGCTGTACATCTGCTACATATGTTTGGGAGTCCTAGGTGGCTTCTCAGAGGACACTTATGCTAGGCTATGAATACAGGTTAATAGATACAAACATAGCACTAGGCTCCAACTTAGTTGAAGGAGGAAGGCCGGCTAACAATGTGTCCATATAGATCTTTTTTTTTTTTTTTTTTTGAGACAGGGTTTCTCTGTGTAGCCCTGGCTGTCCTGGAACTCACTCTGTAGACCAGGCTGGCCTCGAACTCAGAAATCCACCTGCCTCTGCCTTCCAAGTACTGGGATTAAAGGCGTGCGCCACCACTGCCTGGCTCATATAGATCTTCTAAGAACAGCTCAACGCACCCACCCCATCCCCAAATTGACAGGGTTTGCTACTATATTCTTTTGTGTCTGTCTCACACAGGTAAACATACTCATTTACAGCCTATTCAAACTTTCTTTTCCTAGCGATGTTTATTATCTGTGTTTGTTAACTGCTGTTAAACCTGAAATTGTTCATATTATTAACATGATCTCATTCATCAGTGATAATACTTTTGAGCTGCCAAAATGAGAAATAACTAACAAAAAAGTTAAAATAAAAAACAAAACCATGTTTGCTATTGTTCAAGTAAAAGTATATTCAGGCTTGAGATTGTCTACCTAGATATTAACAAGATTGTCTCATAGAGTGTGTTTTCCAAGAAAAAAATTGCTTTAGTTTCTTCCTTGTCAGTAGAGTGTGACTGAGTACAGAATAATTTGAAAGACCTTACTCTTATAACAAGATTTTTTTATACCTTATGCTGATAATTTTATCTTTTTCTTTGTTTCTCAAAGCAAACTGTGGATGGACTGGCATGAACTGAAGTTGCTTAATAACTATAGGAAGAACACCATGTTTCTGAAGGATTACTACCTTTAAAAGAGACATTTTTATTTATGTGTACATCTGTGCGTTTGTGTGAGTGTATGCCATGTGTGTGCAGGTAAGTACAGAGGCCAGAAGAAGGAGTTGGGTACCCTAGAGAAGGAGTGAGATGCTGTAAGCATCAGATATGAGTGTTGGGAAGTGAATAAGGACCTTCTGGAAGAACAGGAAGTGCTGTTAACCACAGAGCCACCTCTAAGGTCTCTGCAGCTGTCTTTTGAATTAGTACATGAGTTCTTGGTAAAACTGATGTAAACATTATTTAGTCAGGATTGTGTGGCCTGAAAGTACAAATTGATAGATTGAAGTCACTTAACCAATTATGGGAACAACAAAGAATCTAACTCAGCTTTGGGCTTTTAGTGTATGCTTTGCTAGGATGCTAATCCACAAACAGTTCTATTAAGTAATTTTAGGAACTTTCACAAAAGGCATTTCCTTAAGATTATGACAAAAATACATTTAGGACAGTGGAATAGAGGAAGCGTGCATGGTGTTGACGCTCACATTTAGTGTAGGATACAAATGTCTATAATGGCAGAGGTGATTTGCCAGCTAATTACAATGCGGGGAAGATCCAGGACACTAATGTGGGAGCCTGTTAATGCATGACTAACGGTCATACATGGGATAGACTAGTGTATCAAAATCATACCATTAAATACAATTTTGCAGCCTCTCCAACTTGCTACGTCTAAGAAAAACATGCACAGTCTGGACTGTGCCCTTGCTGTTGTTTATGGCACAAGGCTGAAAACTCTGGCTTCTAATTCCTCTCATTTTAGAAAAAGGTATTTCTTCCTATCTAAAAATAGAGAGAACTTTGCTCATTTTTATAGCACTCTGCCTATTTTAGCAGTTATTTCTGATAGATATGCAAGGAGAATTTATAGTTTCAGGAAAACTTGTCACATGTTAAAATTATAATGTAAAATCCATGTAACTTTATACGTTACCTTAGAAAACAACTTAAGACTGAAGCGACTTGAAGGTGATTGAACCTGTTATTCCTGTTGATTTAAAGGCAGAATATATATGGAATATCTTTAAAATTTTAGTTTTTTCTTCCTCATATCTATCAAAGAAAACACAATAAAAACCTTTTCCTTTTTAAATGTTTATATGATGCTTCTAAAGAATCCTAAAGAATAGAGCAAGCTACATTCAAAGTTCAGAGCCAGCATTCTGAAAATACTTTGAAGCACCTCATTGTCTGCATTGCATGGAGACCTCTCCTGTACTGAGAAATCAAAAGGAACCAAAACAGAAAAAGTGGTCTTTTTATATCCTAGATTTTGTTAAGAAAGTTTCATAATTAGGTATATTCCTTAGACTACAGCCTTTACAAGCACAGAGTCCACTGTCATAAAGTGGCATACCGTAAAGTGGCAGATACCAATCTGCTTCTCTAAAGCAGTGTGACACAGAGCTTAGGTTTTCCAGTTGAAAAGACATTTCTGGTTTGTCCTTGTTCTTTGCTGTCTTTAGTGTTTGATTTTCTTCCCATATTTTTACCCCTTCATGGTGATGCCCAGAATTCCTGTAGCAGCCCAGTTCCAGCCCTTTCTATGAACTCCAAGTCACTCATGCCTTACTGACATCACCACAAGGCTAACTCATTAGCTTTCTCAGTAGGTTACCTTTTCCATTTCTGACAGTGTTTCTATTTTTCTCTCAACCTCTTAACTCCATTGTTGCCCTTGTCTTTGATCTCCCTCATCTACCCTTCCTCAGATAAAGTCTAGCATTGTGTGTGTGTGTGTGTGTGTGTGTGTGTGTGTGTGTGTGTGTGTGTGTGCATTTTTGTTCTTTGCCTTCTATCACACTACTGGGAGACAATCAAATTAACTTTGGCTCCACTTAGAATTCTAATCTCGTACCTTGCTTGTCAATTCTTTGCAGATGTTTAATGAGCTCTCTGTTATCTGCTGTAGTTGTTGGTAATTGACTTCATACGCTAGTACTAGAACATAAACAACAAGATGGAGCAGAATTTATCCCTTTTCAGTTATTGACTTTGGTCATCCATTGGAAACTAGTGATTCTGTAATGTCCTCCATGTTTCAGATTCCTCCATCTTCCAACTGCACAATATTTACAGAATAATTTCAGTATGTCTTATAGCACGGTGGTAGCAGAAGCTCAAGACAGCACACTGTCCCTAGGAAGATGGGACATAAAAAGAAGAGAGGAAATGATGGTAGTGTGATTATTCCCCCTTACAGAGTTTTCTTGGAGGTTTTGATTGACAACTTTCTTTTACAAAACCTTGCTCATGCTAATCTTCAAGGGACAATAAAAAGGTTTTTATTTGGTGATATAGTCAAGCCTTAAGTTTAGACTAAGTCTCTAACATTAAAAGCTTGATTCCCAGTCCAGAATAGAGTTGAGAAATGATGAAAAATTTAGGAAAAGGGATTCTATAAGAAAATTAGGTCACCAGGGCATGGAGTAGATAGAAGGATGCTGGCTCTTCTTTTCTCTCCTTGCTTTCTGATTTAACTCTTCAGCTACATGCTCCAACTACGATGTTCTATCCCACCACAGGCTCTAGAACAATGAGATCATCTGGACTTTGGACGAGACCTTTGAAAACATGAGTCAAAGTAAATTTTACTTTGTTATACAGGTTTATCTCACATAGTTTTATAGTTATAGGAAGTTTGCTGGTCTTGGAGACTGTTGCTTTCAAATAGGTATTTCATTAGTAAAGAGGAAAAGTGGAAGGGTTATCTAATTTATATTAGCAAAGATAACTTGTGTTTTTCTCAGCAAAGCATTTTGTAGTATTAATTGCATTGAATATTGAGTAATATATAGTCATAAATGAAAAACACCTAAATGTAAATTAATCTGGATATTAGATTTCCAATAAATAAATAAATAAATAAATAAATAAATAAATAAATAAATAAATAAATAACATAGGGGATGTTTTTAAAATCCTGGATCTTTTCTTCAGAATGTCATGGAGTACTGTGGTTGTGAACAGATAGTTATAATGCAGTAAATATAGTGAGGAAAACAAAATGTCCTCCAATGCAAGGTCTTCTGAACCCCAGAAGGATAGGAATTAATCCTATATTGGAGAGGCAATGTATCTGTGAAAGGGGATGCTTGGAAGCCCCATGACAACTGCAGTTACACACACATACAGGACTTTATTAAGCATATAATGAATGTTCTATGACATTTTATGTTACAGAAAAATGAGAGATATTCAAAGAAAGGGAGAACAACATTATTTTTCCTAGTCTATGGTAACTTTATGCTAAAATAAGAAAGGATGAGTTTACAATGCTCAAAATGAAAATCCAGTAGTTGGATTGGTAATATAACCTCCAAGTTGGAGATTTGAGGCTAGAGAGCAGATAGTAGAAAAATCACGACATAATTTCAATAGTAAGCCACAGTGTGACACGTTTGACACAAAGGAAAAATGTAGCTTCTTGACAAAGCCTAGACAAATAATTGATTAACTTGTTTATTTATTAGAAGAACTCTCACATTACAGTCAACCAAAGGCCTATGGGTACTTAAGATAGGAATGGGTACATTCTGGAGGGACAGACACTGATAAACTAAACAACATCAGTCAGATCTGAACAAAGCGAATGGTGGTGCCGAGATGGAGCAGCATGCTGATTCCTGGTGCTGCTCCCTCTGATTTTCTCTCTACCTTCTATAGCATCATGGCTTGTTTTACCTCTAAATGTTCCCGTTACTTCTGCTTCCTTCCCATCTCCTCCTATTTAAATCTTATCTGTCTTCCAAGATGCACCCAAGTGTTTTTTTTTTCCCCCCAAACTTTTCTCTTTCCTACTCTAAATGTTACTCTTTACACTCAAACATTTTAATTTAACACTTGCCTAAAGATCATTGAACATAAAAGAACTATGTCTTATTAACCCATTTCCCTAGATCCATGGACAGTTTTTATGAATGCCATGAACATTCAGTCCCTGTTTGCAAATGAAGAGTGTGTGATTTCATTGTGTGCTTCATCAAGAAGCATGTTCTGTTCTGGGCTTGACACTGACTCAGTTGTACTTATGATCTTTGTCAGGCAGCTTGCCTTTCTGGTCAATAGCCTGAGAAAATAGGGAGGTCATGATGCTATTCTTTCCTCAATGTATTTATTTTGCAATATTTATTAAACATCTATTATTCATTATGCCAGTTTGGGGCATATTTAAAAATGTAAATACAGCATGACTTTCACCTTAAGAGGATTTTGATATGAGAAATGGAGGATAGAAACAAAATGTTGGGGAGAGAGAAAGGGGCAATGGAGAGGAGATTTAGAGTTCAGAGAAAAAATATGAGGGGAGTAGAAACATTAGAATGAGCAGTTGGTCCAACAGAGGAACTATTGTATTGCTAGACATTCTGAAGATGAGACATTAACAACTCAGTAGAACCACAGGGATGCAGAACAGCACACAAGAATCCCCATGCTTAGACCTTGCCATCTGGTGAGACACAGGGATACAGGAAGCCTGGCAGCTAGAATGCACCATTGGTAGATCTTAAAAGATTCCTAGGTAAAAACAAGGGAACTGGATTTCCTCTTGGAGTTCATGAGGGCTTTACTTCTCTGCTTAGATGCTTTCTAGATGAAATTGAGGGACAAAGTGGTGAGATAATTAGGTTTGTCAAATTAATGTGTCCCCTCTCTCTGTTACTCCTTAGGTGTTCCTTCTGGTTTTCTCTAACAATTCTTTTCACTCAGACACAAATGTTAAAATAGTAATATTAATAGGTGAACAATCATATTCTTAATTTCTTCAGTGTGTGTGTATGTGTATGTGTGTGTGTGTGTGTGTGTGTGTGTGTGTGTGTGTGTGTGTATCCAAAATCTCTTCATACCTTATATTTTGAATCTTCATTAGAATTTCTTATAATTTTGAAGTAACCCATTTTGATTTTGTTCTGTTTCTTAATAACAAATCTTAGAAATATATAGGCCAATAATCTTATAGAAAACCCATATATTTAATTAGTTGAGTGTTTTCACATGACTAGACTCAATATAAATATTTTCTACCAATAATAGGACATAGAAAATACCTCTGAGTATGTGTTCTCCACAGACATGTAGGGATTTTCCTTTTGCTTTGTGATACTTGCTCTTCATTTTCAGCATAATTTTGTTACTCTACATTATTGGTACATATAACTTGCAATTCCTACTCATAGCAGGCTTCTGTGGGCATTTCCTCTTTTAGCATTATTTAATTTGCTAGTAAAGCAGATGAAACCCTCTCCCTCCTCTTAGCAATCTAAAGCAATACTGTACATATAAACATTGTGTTCACAGACCAAGAATATTTTAGTGAAGACATTAGTAACATGGAGGAAATACATCACATGATATGCAACTTGAGATTGCAGCTGTGCTCCACTCCAGTTCACTATTCCCCTTGCTGCATGTGGGCAAAATGTCCTCTCTCACCTGTCTGCTCGTGCTCCCATGCCTACGTATTGATGCTATACCAGCACTGCCATTATAAACTCTACACTGCTGGAACCATAAGTAAACATAACTATGTTTTAATAAGTATATTTAGTCATGGTATTTATCACATCAGCAGAAAATTAACTAATACAGTGATCTGTGTGCCCTGAAGTATCTTTATCATGCCTAATGTTAGGAAATTTGAGATCTTTTCACAGTGAGTGTTAAGATACATTTATACTGGAAGAAGAAGTTCTGGTATGCATGGTAGGCTGGTTATAGATAACCATAATGTACTGTTTATTTCAAAAATCTAGAAGAGCGCTCAGAAGACAGCTCTGTTGGCAAAGTGCTTGCCTGTTCAGTACAAGAGCTGGAATTTTACCCTAAAAACTGCCTGAAAAAAATGTTTCACATATGCACTTGTAACTCCAGTGCTCAGGATGAAAAGTCATGAGTTCTCAGGACTCACTGGCTAGCCAACTTGGATCACTTGGTAAAGTCTAGGTGAGTAAGAGACTGTCACAAGCACAAGGCTGGTACTACCTGAAAAAACACTCATGAAGCTGTCCTCTGTCTTACACACACCCACACAAACACATGCAAACACTCACACAAATGCAAACATACACACCTGGAAGGAAATAACTTAAAGGTTTGAATCATAAAGAATGAATATATATTTGAGGCGATTAATATGCTTAACCTCATCTGAACATTATGCATTTTATTTGTACATTCATCACCTAATTACTGTGAACAAGTCTCATGCTTTAAATAATCAACTGAAAGAAAACTAAAGAAAGATTTAATTAAAAAGATAGGAAAATTTAGGATTTTTTTCTTTATTAATTAAGCAGTATATATTTTGATAATAACAGGCCAATGAATAGATCACAGACAATTACAAATTATCCTAATGAATTAAAAAATAATAAGTTTTGTGGAACTCAGGGAACATGAAGCTGAAGGCCAATTGGCTGCTGCAAAAGTGTTTTAAAAGAAAACAATTTTAATAATTATTTTATTTCTTTATTTACATTCCATATGTTGCTCCACCTCCAGATCTCCCCTCAGAGTTTTTACCCAATCCCCCCACCTCTTTCCATCTGAGAGGGTGCTCTCTCCTCCCCCAACCCCTTCCCTGGGGCATTATTTTCTTTATCTATTTTTTTATGAATCATAAGCAAATTAAAAATTCAGATATATTAAGGACTTTGAGCATTTTAAATGTTTATTGTTTACTCGTCTTTCATCTTTTGAGAGCTATCAGAAAGATTGGAAGGGATATAGATAGTTATGGGTTAGGGTAGGGGTGGGTCTGGAAAAATTCAGAGAGAAGATGGGATGATGGCGAATATTCTCATAATTGTATTCATACATTCTCAAGATGTTAATTTTATATTAAAATTTTATATTTACAAGAGAACAAAAATAATCTGGTATACACAATAATAGAAAACCTCATGATAGTCTCAATACATTAAGTGAAACTTATACAAGCTAAAATCTTTTTATGATTAAATAAAAGTAGCAGGCCAACTAAGGAGAGATGGGTTTGTGCTAATAAAACTATTTCTGAAAAAATTAAGAAACAACTTAATTTATAGTTGTATCAAAAGTAATAAGGGTTGGTATATTAAAAGAGGGAACCACAAGTATTTCAAAAATCATAAACGTTAATTAAAAAAACGTTTCAATGGAAATACATCCTATACTTACTAATGAGAAGACTTTCCATCATTACAAGATGTCTATCTTTCCGACATTTTCTACAGATTTAATTTAACTCTATCAAATTTTTACTTATGCTTTTATAAGGAATATGGAAAATCCTTCCTAAAGATTATCTATAATTTCAAGGATTTTTCAATCTGACAGAAAATATTGAGACAGTAGCACACAATTGAGAATCTCTGACCTTTTCATTTCAAAATTGCTGCAAAATGTACAGTTCATTGTGGTATTGTGAAAAAAAAAAAAAACCAGAATAATAGATCAATGAAATAAAGTAGGAAGGCCAGTCTTTAAAAACACTGCTATTTGGGGAAATTGAATTTTCACATTAAAAAAAAGTAGGCTGATCCCTTACCTAACACCATTTGCAAAAATGGACTAAAAATGGATCAAAGGCTTAAATGTAAGAGCTAAATGAATAAAAATCCTCAAAAGGAAGATTTAAGGGAAGTCTTAAGGAACAGATTGATTACAGGAGATCTAACAATGTCTTCTTAGATATGGCTTCTAAAGCACAAGCTGTAAAGAAAAAAACCCTGATTTTTATCTAAATTAATATTTCTGTATCAAAGGACACTGAAAAAGACAATTTAACTAATGGGGAAATGTCTGCACATTGCATGCTTTATAGAGTGTCATTATCTAGAATATAAGATGTGTCCTCGTACTCAACAGCCACAAAACTCAAGTGATCCAAAAGGAGAAACGAAACTGAATGAACATTGCTGACAAACACAGGTACAAGTAGGTCCAGGGGTAAATGGATAGACGTGTCAGATTCTCTAGAACAGCATGTCAGTCAAAACTGCAGTGACATACTATGCTTCATTCATTAAGACAATTATCAATAAGAACAGAAAACAAAAGTATAAGCTTCGATATGGGTTTTAGAAAATCAGTAACTTTGTGGATTGATGATGGGAGTGTAAGGTGATCCATGTGCTTTTAAAAATCAGACATAAATTAACATATGTTTTAATGATTCTACTTTCCAGTATACATCCAGGAGAATCAAAAGAGTAAAGAGCTTCTGTTGACATATGTTTGAAAAAGTATTATCCATAGAACACCAAAAAATATACATGATATCTGGAATACAAGAAAAATAGTGTGTCTGATGTATATATGTACGTACATACATACATATGTATATGTTGTTCAGTCTGAACAAAAAAAAAGGCAAGTCTGAAATGCTAAAATGGTCTAGCTACAGGATGCATAAACCTTGGTGATGTTAGTTACGAAGTTGGATGATCCCATCATAAAATATCATTTCTGTATCATTTTACATGTGAAGCACATTCGATTAATAGACAGGAATTAGATGCTATTACCAGGGACAGAGGCATTATTTTCTAATGGGAATAGAGGTTCCAGCTAGAGAATTAGGAAGGATTCTGCTAGCGACTGGTGGTAAGGGTTGCATAGCAAATGTATTCAATGCCACTTTTTAAAAATCTAAAATTGTTATGGTGATAAACTTTATGTTGTTTTATATTTTAACAAGGCTTACAAAGACAAATTCCCTTAGCTAAAGATCTTGACTGTGACTTTACCTCTGCTCCTCACAAACAAATCATCATCAATGTATCTCTTAATCTATTTCCCTTGATCTCCTGTTTGTCAATTGGTGGTAATAAGCAACAGTACCGCCCTGTCTATTACTCTGCAGATAATGTGCATAAAATATAGTAAATACTTAAAATTGGTCATTTCCCATTGCAATTGTTCAAAAAGTAGTTGAAAATTAGTATCATTAAATTAATATTTAAATAAAATCAAGAAAAGAATATGTCCGAGAATATGAATTGTTTTAGTAGACATTGTTTTATTCTACATTTCTGTCATATTTATGTTGCTATTTAGGAACCAGCATGGGTTGTCTGTAGCCTCTCTATTTCATGTGCCACAAGAAAGGGAATATTCTAGATAGAAGCTTTTCTACACTGTGTGGCATAGACATGGTCAGTGTAGAATGTGATTTAGAGCTGGAAAAAATTGCAGTTTTGATAAAGTCACAGAACAACAGAAAATCAGGCTAATGGTATGTGATGGAAATCATCTGGTTATGTGACTCTGAGTTTTGCTTTTGTTCTGTGGGACCTTTGCTTTGATTTCAGGAGTATTACCACACATACATTTGCACTGAGAGAAGACCAAAAATACATTTCTATTTTTAATTGTTAAAAATTTATTTGCTTACATCCCAATATCACCCCCCTGCCCAGTACCCCCTCATAGAGATTCTTCCTCTTTTCCCCCAAACCTTTCTCCTCTATGAGGGGGGAGCCCCCCTGGGTGTCATCTCTACCCTACCCCTGTTCATCAAGTCTCTGTAGGACTAGGTGCATCCTTTCCTACTGAGGCCAGACAAAGCAGCCCAGTTAGGAGAAAGGGATCAACAGGCAGGCTACAGATTTAGGGACAAAGTATATTTCTTATTGAGTATCAGTGCTTATTTTTTTAAACTACCAATGATAAGATAATATTTTGTTTGTTTTTTGTTTTTTGTTTTCTGTTTTTTGTTTGTTTGGTTTTTTTTTGAGACAGGGTTTCTCTGTGTAGCCCTGGCTGTCCTGGAACTCACTCTGTAGACCAGGCTGGCCTCTAACTCAGAAATCCACCTGCCTCTGCCTCCCAAGTGCTGGGATTAAAGGCGTGCGCCACCACTGCCCGGCGATAAGACAATATTTTAAAAGTAAGGAGGAAGCATTTTTATTTCTAATGTGCTTTAGAAAGCCCAGTAGGATGTGATATATTAACATAATGTAAGAAATAAACAACTTATTTCAGACAAAAGCATGTATTCTAATTTAATTTGTCCACTCATTTTTTTAATGATTACATTTTACCTCTGAATGTTCCAAATGGATTTTCTAGCCTCCAAAGGTACACTTGGTCTCATGGGCCTCCTTTATGAATGGTTTCCAGAGTCATATATTGTGGGTCAGAGATATCAAAGCCTACCCTTCCTTCCCTCAGTGCACATATTCCTGGGTAGCCTCGCTATCCTTGAATTTGCTCATCAGAAGGGGTGCACTTTATGGTGCTAGAAGGCATTGACTGACTGAAGTCTGCTCTCTTTTACACCCAAGCATTCTATAGGGTTGAAGACTTTCAGCAGTCAGCACTTAAAGACTGCCTTTTCCCTTGACTTCTAGCCTCCTGCATGTCTCATTACTGATACCATTTGATTTCACATCTTGATACAATTTCTAGTAGCCTGGCAGACCTCCCGGTAATCATCCTGCATCCATTTTCCTCTTCTTAGTTATTTAGGACATGACTAAATTGTATGAAGCTCAGGGGAGAGAATTTAAAGGAGGCATTCCATATGAGGCAGACATAGCAGAAAAAACCTAGGGGACAGCAGCCACCAATCTGGGCTGAGCAACTGTCAAATTCATTCTCTGTGTGCAGCATCCTGAGCAGGATGCTGGAGAGCCCCTCACCATGAGGGAACACTTCAGAGTGGAGACACCAAGTCTCCCTGTCTCTGTGACCTAGTTACTTCGTCAGCATGCAGGGCTGGCCACCTGCATCTGGAAATAGAAGCAAAGTACTCTGCAGTGCTTGAGGAAAAACACTGAGACTAACCTAGACAGGAGGTACTCTATTATTTATACAAGCATTCTGATAGCAAAGCCAGCATCGTGTGAGTTCTACTACACAGAGAAAGAAGTAGTCCAACCCTGCAAACATCTCTGTAGGGTGTTGGAGAGTCACAGAGAGATTTTCATTTTCATAGAGTAATAACTAAACATGTTGTCCATGGTTATAGAAGCAGAATTTGACCAAAACACACTCTCTCCTCTCTCTCTCTCTCTCTCTCTCTCTCTCTCTCTCTCTCTCTCTCTCTCTCTCTCTCTCTGTCTCTCTCTCTGTCTTTCTCTGTCTCTCTGTCTCTCTTCCTCTTTCTTTCTTTCTTTCTTTCTTTCTTTCTTTCTTTCTTTCTTTCTTTCTTTCTTTCTTTCCTTTCTTCCTTCCTTCCTTCCTTCCTTCCTTCCTTCCTTCCTTCCTTCCTTCCTTCTTTCTTTCTTTCTTTCTTTCTTTCTATAGGATCTCATGTTTGGCAGTTAGATTCTAACTCACTGCATAGCTTATGACTTGAATTTCTGATCCTGTTTCTATGCTGGGTTTGCAGGCATGTGTGGTGTTGTTGATTTTATGCAGCACTAAGACGCAAATGCAGGTGGTTTGTAAATGTTAGTTAAGCATTCTACCAACTGAGTTCCATCCGCAGGCATAATTCAAATGTTTTTATTAATAATGTTATTATTAGTGTTTAACTCCTGTTACCAATTCCATTTAAAATAAGTATTTATTTCACTAGTTTCTTTTGTAGACAAAGCAATATGTTACGTAAGAAAAAGAGTAGAAAGAATAAAGAATTTTATTTGGATAAATTGTCTAATTCGGGCAAGCTGCATATATATATATATATTTGTATATATACTTGTCTTATATTTTAATTTTTAAAAATGACATTTTAACTATTCACTGATATATTCCATGATGCCTCCTTCTAAATCTAAAGTTATTCTGCTTGAACACAATACCATGAGTCAAGTGGATGATGCTTACAGTTTCTATAACACCAGATGTTTCAAAGATATAAACAAATATTGTTAAAACTATTTATCAGGCTCAGACAACTAGAAGTTTCAAAGAAACACGGTGGAAGAAGCCCAACTAACAGTCATGTATATCCAGGAGAGTAGAATCATGTGACTCATAATTCGTGCTAAGTCTTAGCACAGCTTTCATGTTGGCAGTGACTGCACAATACTCTGCTGAATGCATAAGCACCCTGTAATTGCTGTTCACAGAGTAGCATCATTTAGAATACATTACAACACAGTTCACTTCATCCCTGGATATGTAAAGGTTAATTGGCTAGAATGATGTTATTTATATGGGTATGCTTTTCAGGATCAACATTTAGATATTCATCATGTGTAACAATTAACATTGTTTAACCTGAACCTAGTATCAGCATATCTCTGTAGGTCCCTGTGAGTGCTAACTCTACACTGTCAGTGTGATTGGATTTAGACTCACATAAGGAACAGACCTCTTTATGTACCTGGAACTGCATTTGCAGAAAGATTTAACTGAGGAGGGAAGAGTCATGATGAGTGTGGGTGGCTTCATTCCATGGCCTATAGACTTGAACTGAATGCAAAAGAAAAAGAGTGGAGCTTCTGCAGTGATTATCTCAAAACATCTCTGGAGCAGCAATGGTAGAAATTAGTCAAATTTTACTCTCCTTCTCAGTGTCACCTTTGTTCTCCTAACACTGAACGCCATTTCCAACTCCTACGCACTCTAAACTTTTCACAGTTAATTTATAGATTGATAACCCGATCTGGGTCACATACTTGACAGTCTATAAAAATCCAGAGATGAAAGTCCTATGAAGCAACATTTCTGTGTTAACAGGAAAGTTCTTGAAGGCAACAAATAAAATATCCTAGAATATGGAGGCGAGAGACAAAAGTACTATACAATAGCAATACATGTTTATCTCAGACTTGGTGAGATCTGTGAAAATTATGTTCAAGTTATGAGTCCTATACCCACCACAGGGCTTATGAGTTCACCAGACCCAGGGAAGTCAGTAGAACTTCATGCTCATATTCGACAGAACAGAACTTTAGGGATGACAAAGAAGTTATTTTGAGTACCCATAGAGAAGGGACAAGTGTTTCATACAAAGGAAACAACATTTAGATGTATATGACTCCAAGAAAATACGGAAGCAAGGAAAGAACATTACCAAATTACAAAAGTCAATCCATAACTATATACCACAGGAAACTGTAACAGGAATGTGTAAAGTGTTCAAGTAAATTAATGTTGGGGGGTTGGTCTGGTGTTGCTACATATTCAAATGATAAATTGTGCACCCCAAGATCTGGCTGTGCCAAGATAGAAAATTCCCACATATGCCAGCCTTTATAGTGAAAAGCTTACCCCAATTTAAAACTGTTGGTTAAATAAAACTGGCAACAGCCAGTTACTCAGAGAATAAAGATAGACAGGGCTTGAATGACTGGGCTAGGAGTTGAAGGGATCAAGAGTAGAAAGGAGAGAGATGGGGAGAAAGAGAGCAAAGGAGGAAGAAGACAGAGAAAACTGGAGGTTTCCATTAGATGTAGTGGATCCACAGCACATGCCCAAGTGAGATGCTTCCCAGGACAGACTGATGGCAAGACACAAACAGCAAGTATTTGGGGAGCACAGGTGGGAAAATAGCCAGTCTAGCATCAGAATATTAGGTGTAATCCCCTAGTAATTGCACAAAAGCTAAATAAATAAATCATAGTCTGAGTCTCATTTATTTGGAAGCTAGACAAATATAAAAATAATTTAAATAATCCACAAATTAGAGCTGTTGATATTTACTGCTGAATACAGCTTCAGTAGAAACTTTGAATTCATTTACTTTTATTTAATAAACTAAGTCCAGACAAAGAACTGGCAAACCACTTCACACAGACATTGAAAGAATATCATGATGAATTGTAGGATTAAAGTAGTTTTAGGGTAAAATTTTAACATTGTGGAAGTAATAAAGAAGTTATCAAGAATGAAAGTTTCTAAGATTCTCATCCTGTGTGATAAAAAATAATTATGATAAGGACAAAGCTTAGTGATTTCCCAAAAGATATAAATAAAAATTTTGAAAGAAAAAAATTAAAGAAATCCACTAAGATAGTAGATAGAGAAATGAAAAATACAGTTAGGGAGAATATATAAAAGACTAAATATGGAAGATTCATTAAAAATAGAAAGGATGAACAAACACAAAATTAAAGTAAATAAATTAACATGAGTGCTAATTCAACAATTACAATTATGTTAAATTGATATAATTGTATAAAATTAAAGAAATAAGATTACTAAAGGATAATACTTGAACAAAACCTCAGTGTATACAATAAAAAATAGACAAATTAAAGTTATAGAGAGTTAACTTTAACATTAAAAATACCAGATAATTTCTAAGAAAATAATCTAACCTGGAAGTCAGGAACTCAGCTCTAATTAACACCTAGGAATAAAGAAAATCATTATGTACTTATGTAGCTTGAAGTTAATTGGAATGATATACAACTCTAAATGTAAACATATCTAATAATATTCAGAACACATACGCAAACACATAATGGTATGTGGAATTTTAGGAAAACACTGTCACAAATAATGATGTGTGAAAGTTTAGGACAACACAGCCACAAAATAGTTATACATCAAGAAAAAATCCAAAATAGGTTAAGTTTATAAATTATATACTATGTAATACAAAACCAATATCATTTAGAAGATATTTAATGGGGATCATTAATAGAAACTCACTAGTAATTACAGTACAAAGATATTATTGCAAATTTTAGTGTATTCACACAGCATGTAATCACTTACCACAGTTTCAGGAAAAAGAACATAATTAAAAATAGGAATTTCACATTGTACTGGCTGGTTTTGTATGTCAACTTGACACAAGCTGAAATTATCACAGAGAAAGGAGCTTCAGGTGAGGAAATGCCACCATGAGATCAAGCTGTAAGGCATTTCCTCAATTAGTGATCAAGGAGGGGAGGGCTGGTAGTCTTGGGTTCTATAAGAGAGCAAGCTGAGCAAGCCAGGAGAAGCAAGCCAGTAAGTAACATCCCTTCATGGCCTCTGCATCAGCTCCTGCTTCCTGACCTGCTTGAATTCCAGTCCTAACTTCCTTTGGTGATGAACAGCAATATGGAAGTGTAAGCTGAATAAACCCTTTCCTCCCCAACTTGTTTCTTGGGCATGATGTTTGTGCAGGAATAGAAACCCCAACTAAGCCAAATTGGTACCGGCATAGTAGGGTATTCCTGTGACAATCTGACCATGTTTTGGGGAGGACTGTGGAAAGACTTTGGGACTTTGAGCTAGAAGAGTCATTGGTATGTTAAGAACTCTGTGGGATGTTCTGTAGGATCTTGGAAGATATTGTTGAGAACAGTGCAGAAGTGCCTGGCTTATGAAATTTCAGAGGGAAGATTAAAGACTCTTACCTCCTGCTATTTTGATTGTGAAGATTCTGTGGTTTTGGTTAGCTGGGGCAGGAGAATCAGCTACAATTAACAAGATACCAGAACTACTAAATCAAAAACTTTACATTACTGGAACTATTGATGCTGGTTAGCTGGAACTAAGAAATTAGCTGTGATTATAAGAGATCAACTACACTGAGGTGAAATCTTCAGGGAAGTGTTTTCTGAGAGCACAGAGACTGTGTTCTAGAGATAGCCAAGGTTGAGCCTTGTGCTGTGGCTGGACTTGGTAATGTGTAAGAATCACTTAGTTGGTACTGGTTTTGAAGGCCTGAAGGGGTCAATGAAGATCAGCTGAGGCTCAGCACTGTGAGGCCATGGAAGGCCAGGTTGAAGGTGCAGTCTCAGTTGCAATTGATGGCCCAGGACTGAGGGGGTCATGCAAAGGAGTTGAGGCTTGGCACTATGAAGAAAGCCTATGAGATGCTATTGGTGAAGCCTAGTTGAAGCAGAAGACAGCAGTGATTTGGAGATGCCAATACCATGAGATGATCACCAAGAACAGCAGCAGTGGAATACAGGCAGCTGGAGCCTAGAAACAAGTTGTGTGCTACAAAGGGCAGAGCTGGAGAAGTGACCCAAGTCCTTGGAGGAGATGGTTGGAGTTTGATTTTGCTTTTAATTGTGACTGTGCCCTGATATTTTTCCCTCTTGAAGGAAGAAGGTATTTTAGTGGAGGCCACAGTTAATTGTAAAAAGACTTTGAATTTTAAGAGATTGGATATTTTAAAGGATTGAAATTTTAATATGTAAGAATTTGCAAAGTCTGTGGGACTTTTAAAGTTATTTAGATTTTGGGGATGAATAACAAAGTAAGGGTTGAGGCTTAATGGTGATGTGTTGGTGTGTCAAATTGACAAGGTGTCAATTGTACTGGCTGGTTTTGTGTGTCAACTTGACACAAGTTGGAGTTATCACAGAGAAGGGAGCCTCCCTTGAGGAAATGTCTCCATAACATCCAGCTGTAAGGCATTTCCTCAACTGGTGATCAAAGGGGGAGGGCCCATTGTAGGTGGTGCCATCCCTGGGCTGGTAGTCTTGAGTTCTATAAGAGAGCAAGTCGAGCAAGCCAGGGGAAGCAAGCCAGTAAGTAACATCCCTCCATGGCCTCTGCATCAGCTCCTGCCTCCTGACCTGCTTGAGTTCCAATCCTGACTTCCTTTGGTGATGAACAGCAACATGGAAGTGTAAGCCGAATAAACCCTTCCCTTCCCAACTTGCTTCTTAGTCATGATGTTTGTGCAGGAATAGAAACTCCCACTAAGACCCACATCATTTCCAAATAATACAGAAATATTTCACATAAAAACGTTTAATGATAGTCCTTCAAAGGAAAATATAGAGCTATCAGCTATCAAAGAAAATTCCCCTGAACTTTAAAGATAAAGTCTCCATGTTAGGGCAGAGAAGCAATGAAAAGAATAAATAATAATAAAAAGAAAACAAAGGAAAGTATAAAAACATAGGCAGTAAATTGTTTGAGTTTTTTTAGATACCTGTTGTCTTGCCTTTCCAAGTCCCTTGTTCTGCCCATTATCATATTTTCAAAAAGACACTTTTCACCTGTGTTATATATCTTTTTCTTAAACTACAATGTTGATTATTTCCACTTTCAGTGCAATTACTTCCAAAGATACCCTTTGTCTATGCCCTGATTTGCTTCTAAGAATTTCCCTATTTGTGGTAAGTGTGGTGATTTGAATGAGAAATCTCTCCCCACAGACTCACTTATTTGAACACTTGATCACTAGCTGGAGGTGTTATATGGGGGTGTTATGGAACCTTTAGATTTTCTATATCATCTTGACAGAGTAAGTCTGTCATTGTGGAGGGGCCTTGAAAACTCATAATCTGCTGTACTTCCAGGTTGCTTTCTGTTTGTGTTCAGGATTGCCTATGGAGCTGCCAGTTTCTTTTTCCTATGCCAGCTGTCTGCTGCAGTGCCAACCCTGCCATTATGGATGCTTCTTTTAGTATCATTTTCCAAAATTAACTGTGGGTATAATATTTCAGTGGAATTAATTTTTTTAAAATGTAAGCATAAGAAATCATAGTCTTTAAAATACACTAGAGTATTTTCATGTTTTATTTGTTATTTCCATTTTCTAGGAAATTTAGAGACATGTAGAGTAAGGCTCTTTCCATTTTATTCTAGAAGTCATTGGGATTAATCTGGAATAGTGGGTAAAGAAGCAGTGGTTCTGTCATTGTACTGGAAGCTCACAAGATATGACTTCTTCAAAGCTACACTGAAAATTAAAAAAAAAACAAACAAAAACCCAAACACAAAAAACAAAGCAAGCAAACAAAGAAAGGATATTATCACAGAAGAGAAGCAAAGAAAATACATTCTGAATAAAAATTAAGTTTTGTAAAATTAAGTTTTGTAAAAGCATTTTTTATTTGTGTGATGTAATTGTCTTAAGATTCTCTGAGTCTTACTGCTGAATAAACTCACCCTTTGTTAGTTCTTTCTGAACTCAGCTCAGCAGTTCTGGCTTAAACTCCCCTCCAAAGGGATTCAACCTTGCTTCTCTCAGTTTCTCCTGAAATTTTCTGCTTGGTATCATACTAACTTTGGCAATTTGTTCTAATCTTCTGGCTCCTTCGGTCTTCACCTTTGTCTAGATTGTTTTCTCTCTCTGCAACTTGTCTCTGTACAACTGTCCCAGTAAAACTGTCCTTCCTTTTCATTTTCTACATTGCTCTCTTTTAAGTGACCTCTCTTCTGGTCTGTTCTC
>CM052706.1:38471713-38506320 GCA_028551405.1 Uromys caudimaculatus | reverse complement strand
GGTCTGAACCATGGGTCCCTCAATGTGTATTCTTTGGTTGGTGGTCCAGACTCCAGGAGAACCTGGGGGGGGCAGGCCAGTTGACACTGTTGCTCCACCCATGGGGCTGCAAACTTCCTTAGCTCCTTCAGTCCCTTCTCCAACTCCTCCATCTGGGACCTCACTCTCAGTCCAGTAGTAACTGTAAAGTGAAACTTGGGTATTCCAAACTTTTGGGCTAATATCCACTTATCAGTGAGTACATACCATGTTCGTTCTTTTGTGACTGAGTTACCTCGCTCAGGATGATATTTTCAAGTTCCATCCATTTGCCTGCAAATTTCATTAAGTCATTGTTTTTAATAGCTGAGTAGTACTCCATTGTATAAATGTGCCATATTTTCTGTATTCATTCCTCTGATGAGGTACATCTGGGTTGTTTCCAGCTTCTGGCTATTATAAATATGGCTGCTATGAACATAGTGGAGTATGTGTCTTTATTACATGTTGGAGCATCTTCTGGGTATATACCCAGGAGTGGTATAGCTGGGTCCTCAGGTAGTATTATGTGCATTTTTCTGAGGGTCCCAGTTCTACTTGCACACAAGCTACTGTCCAACTAGCTTTATGATGCATGTATTTCCTTTGGGTGTTTTTGGTTATTGGTTGTGGTGTTGTTGCTCTGTTTGGTTTTATATTTCAAAGACTCTGAACATCTCCTACATGAGAAAATATAAATCTTTAAACCTTGCTTCTAATTCCCTATGTCATAATTTTCCTTGGTAGAACAGAAGGCATCACAGAGCAAATTAAAAAATACTCAAGCTAACAGGGGGACTAGTTCTTCTAAGGTCTAGTCTTAAGGAGTAGAGTCCGTAAACTGAAGAGGACTTAGTCTTGTTTTGATGGGTAGAGACAATGATAATTACTCCTTACACAGCTGCAGCTTCACAATTAGACTCACTGCCCACTATTGGGTTTTCCTTGGGGTTGAATAAGATTGGACCCTAAAGGCTCATATATTTTCATGCCACCCTGTTCTCTACCATAATGATAATGGACTCACCTTTGAAACAATTTAATGCCTTTCTTTATAACATTTGCTGGATTCATGGTGTCTTTTCACAGCAATAAAACTCTAGGACAGGGCAGAAGAAACATGGGCAGAATAGATATCAACAATGTGGCCCAAATTTGAAACTTCTTGGATTATCATGTGGCTCTTTGCATTTAGTTTCATACATTCATATCTATGTCTCTTCTAAGAGCATGATACACTTGCTATCATATTTAAGCTATCTTACATGTCTTCTTCAGTTATATACTAAAAATCCTGACTTTGACAAGATTTCTTATTTCATAAGTTTGCTTTGGAAGTATTAATAGATTATCCCTATGTTTATTAAATAAATTAATTCAACTAGCTTTGATTGAATAGTCTCAAAAGCAAATAAGTGCTACAGATTGACCACCCAGCAGAATCACCAACTCCATTGACTGGAACCCCTTTGAGGTGGGAGAGTTCTCAATTCTCCTACTGAGTTATTTTGTAGTGGTGATACCTAAAATACCTGACAGAAACAGAAAAATGTTATTTTTAAAAAGGAACATGTTGCTTCATGGTAGACAGTAATCCTAGAGATGGGACATAAAGAAATAGTCATTAAATGAAGGGGCCACCATGAAATGAATCTAGTGGTCTTTGGCTCTTTTATTCTGGGTGATAGTTTGGTCTTATTCTGGTTTTTTTTTATTTTATTGTATTGTTATTATTATTTGTAGTCACCATTATCATTGTCATTATTTTTTTATGCCTGTTTGTTTACGAACAGAGAAAGAAATGGTATGGAGTTGGGTGGGTGACTAGCTGAGAAGCAATTCCTACCACATATACACATACTTCTCAGAGCCTGGCCTGATTACTATATATGACATGCCACCTCATGCTTCTGAGATCTCCCTTTTTATGGAAGTCTTATGTAATTCCTCTTTCTCCCCAAACCCTCTTTAATTCCCCACTATATTACAAATTCTAATCCTTAAAAGCTAATAAACTGATTTAATATATTTCCTGTATCACCACTAAACATTTCACCCAATTCCTGAAGGTTTTGATGTGTATGCACTTGTTGTGTTGTTGAATTCTAACCCTATGTATATTTGCACTGTGTAGTAATAAGACTTTGGCAAGCAGCTGAGAAAAGAATGAGTATATAACAATCACAAGCAACCCAGAGGAGCTAACGTTATGAACATAGCCATGAGCAAAATAAAGCAGGTTTGCTTGGCTGTAGATGGTGCTTAGCTGGTAGAGTGCTTGCCTAGCCTGGGTTTCATCCCAGCACTAGAGTGGTAGAAGATCAAGAGTTTAAGGCCAATCCCATGGCAATATAGAAAGTTCAGTGCTAGGGTTGCATAGCTGAGATTCTACCTCAAACAAAGAGGGAGAAGAGGGAGGGATGAAGAAATGGAGGATGGGAGGAAGGAGATATGAATATATTTTTGCTTGTTTGCCAACAAAATAGGGGAGAGAGAGAGAGAGAGAGAGAGAGACCGAGACAGACAGAGATACAGAGAGAGATAGTCAGAGAGACAGAGGAGAGAAATAGAAAGAGAGAAGAGACAGAAAGATATAGGGGGAAAGTGTCACTGAGGACAGAAGAGAAAGAAATAAGTTTAACATGTTTATAAATGAAAATAAATCTAAGTAAAATAGTAATCTTAGCTAAACATTGTGTAGATAAATATTATTATTGTGTAATGGAAATGTAAATTCCTTTTCTTTTATTTTGAGTAATAATTTTACTAAAAATAATGCTGAAGATATATTCATACTAATTTGATTTGGGCATATCCCATCTTTAAATTCTCAGCAGCCAAGACCATAATGAATTCTGACCGGATAATGTTATAAAGCATAGAAGATAATAAACCTAGTGAATAAGGAAACAATAGGAGCCACCTGTCAATCATCAGGCTAGCACTTAGTAGACAGATGTTTATGACTTTACCTTTTACTTTGCTTCTTTATTTCAACTTCTGATTGATTCTTTGTAATTTCAAATCATCTACCACAATGACATTTATCTCCATATCCCTTCATATCTACCTTCTGCCCTTGTAACATCCCTCTAATAAACCAAAACCAAACCAAAAAAAAAAAAAAACCCAAAAACAAAAATACAAAACAAAAACAAAGAACCACAAGAACAACCACAAACATTTGGCTGTGGAAGCTGCAGTGACATGGTGTGTCCCACAGTACACCCTTTTGCCTAAACAGCTTTACTCTCAAATGTTCATTGTGATGAGTCATTGGTCTGGTTCGAGGCCTCTGGCTTCTGCAACACCCGCAATACTGGATCCTCATCCTGACTCCTTTCAAACATATTGTTGTTGCCCTGTGTTGTGGAGGTTCTGAAGCTTTGCATGTCCAGCAAAGGCCCCTTCAAGAGCTCCAGCAGTTTATAAATGGGGTGGCTGTTGGAGTGAGTCAACTCAAATCACGTGATCTGGGTTGGGTGGTAGCTGAATTGGTCAGGTCACAAGCTTTCCCGCGCATATGCCATTAGCTGTCCGATGCTGCCTAGGTAGGGATCTTTGCCAGCTCTCCCACTTTCACACTCCTGGAGACCGCCTTCCAGTGCCCACACTATCAGGGCCAGCTCTCCTGATATGCCCAGGTGAGATGCAGGGCTCATTTACTTTGCTTCTTTTGTTTATAATATATGATCAATTTCTTAATTAGTTGAATTTGGTCCCAAAGGAATTTTTTTTTTATATTGCACAAGCTTTAAGTTGTCCATTTGATTTAAGGCTTTAGAACACGCAAATGATTTGAGTTGATCCTGTTTCTCCAAATCTTATAAAATGAAAGTTTAATCTAATGTCAGATTTATTATCTCTGTAAACAAATGCATTTCCAATAGAATGCTTGATGAATGAATTCTCTATTGGATTATCTGAAATATTGATTATGGCTCCCGTTACTGCACAGCCTGTGAGAGGAAGTGGTAATGAAGGTGGACTCGCAAAGCATTAGGGAATATAGTCCCTCAAAAATCAAAAAAGTCTGAAGCCTGCTGCTGGCCCTGCTGGATGTAAGGCAAGTTTAATTCACCTTGATAGTTTCTGAATATGATCAAAATGCAAGAGTGAAAGTGCCTTCATTATCTTTACTCTTTAAGCAATTGCTCTCACTTAATTTTTATTAATGTGTTAGGTTTCTGCAGCAAAAGGAATCATTCAAACTCCATTCTTTAGTTGGATTTATATTATTAAATTATAAAATGCTAATATATCTGAGAGTCCATCAAGATTATAATATACAGTGTTTATTTTATTTGAACAAGACCAAACTATGCAATATGATAAAGACAAATATGGACTTTCAGATGAATTATAGGATTCCTTCAGAGACAGTAACTGCTTTCTCATTGTAGAAACTCAAATATTGAGATCAATAATCGTAATAAAACTTTTTGAATCAATTTGCTTTTATGATATGACAATATATTTATCTTTTATGGAAAATGAAAGGAACAATTACATAATTATCTTTAAAATCCCTAATAAAAGTAAAATTGGGCACATTAGATTACGTCAATCTACAAAATGTCTTCACCGCAAGGAGACAGCACAGCACAGAGACAGTGTGAAAGACGTCATTGTCTATTACTACAGAAAATAGATGTGAGAATAGAATGGGGAATGGCTATCAGTCTATGCCATTCTACAGATCACTGGTGAGTCAACCATGTATCTAACATGATGAGATTTATCCTCATGCTGATTCTTTCTGAGAATCTCCCTATAGACAGTAAATACTCTACCTCCTAGTTCTACACAGTAGGAGACATCTAAACAGACAGAGTGAAATAACTCATTAACAAATAAAGTACTTGAACAAAATACTCAAGAATCCTAGAAGACAGATCAGATAGCATTACAAAATGAGATTATGGGAGATTTTATTTAACTGGGATGTAGAGTATACTGGTAAGTATATATACTTTAAGAAAGGCATTATAACTCTTTGGACAACCATATCATGGTTGATACTAGCTGAAATTTCCATAAAACATGATTAAACAAGAGCCTTGGAAACTGAACACCACATGACTTTTAGGGAAAAAAAGTGAGTCAAAATTGTAAATTAAATTGCACAATTTAAAATGTGTAAGATGTATAAAATGTATAAAGCACACATTTATACATGACATTTATTTAAGGTATCACTTGAAAGGAGTCTATGTATGAATGTTTGGAAGAATCAGCATAGCATTGTCTCCAGATGCTGTGAAGAGAATACACCTCTCTTACCATTCTTCCTGTTCTGGATCTCACTCTTGTTAGGCTCTCACAGAATGTTTTCCTAAATAATACCATGTAGTTCTAAAGCAAACCTCTGCTTACATCTTAAGTCTGTTCTGTCAAACTAACAGCATTTTGTCCTTTTGATTTAATGATAAATTCATATATTTTAATGTTAAATTCATGTATTTGTGGCATAGTATCATCCAGGGGGCTTTTTCTACAGTTACTTCCAGAATTAAATTATGTCATTATTCTTCTTAATAAAATAGTTTAAAGAAAATAGTACTTCTCAGGCTTTTGGACAATCAGGCATAAGAGAAGAAATTGTAATGACTCATCTTCAAGTGACTTCACTAAAAGCTCTAAACTTCGTGGAGGGTTAGGACCTAGGTGATAAACATTGTTTCTGCTACTGTTCACATTTCTGATTGAATTCATTTCCTTTGCCACCCACTTTTGCCGAATCATTTTTAAAAAGATATAATTAGGGTGGCAACACTGTCTTGATATCTTAACAAAGTTTTTTAAAGGGAATCAAATGTCAGTTGCAAGATGAGCTGAATTGGAAAAGCATCATTTCATGTCATGTTACTTAAAGTGGTAGAAAAATTAAAATCCAACAAAACCATGTATTTAAGGTCTTTACTAACTCTGGTGTGGGAAGACTCTTGAGCAGTGAACTTTCCCCTCAAGGTTTTTGACCAGGGATTTCAGTATTTCTGGTCAGACAGCAGCAGAGAAGTGACTGGCATGCTTCTCCTGAACAGATGTTAGCTGGAAAAGAATATGGGACAGGTTTGGAAGATTGTCCATTTTACAGCAATGATTAAATATGACTGAGAAAATGGAAGAATGTACCAGTGAAGAACTGCCATAAAACTACTATTACAGAATTATATCACAGGGAACTGGGGAGAGACTTAGATTCTAAAAGTTTAAAATAATGACAAAATATTTTAATTCTGCAATCATTAGCAGTAAAAAAAAAATTCTCAAAAGAAATCAGAATGGAAGCACCTAAATATGTAGAGGAAATATGTCATTTGTATCCACATTAGAATGTGTAGTTATTGCAAAAAGGAGCTTTTACATAAATTTGTAGGCACGTTCACTGCTATTTTGTGAATTACCTCATTTTATGTGGAAAACTTCTTGGTTTGTTCTTGATGGGCTATCCAAAAAAATCAATGTCAAAAGCACTGTTGAAGGTTTTCTCCTGTGTACTCTTTGGTGGTTTCATAGTTTCAATTTTTCGTTTAGCTTTGTGATGTGAAATATGTACGCTAGGGGTCCATTTGTTCATTTGCATGTGGAAGCCCAGTTTTCCAGTACCGTTTGCTGAGGTCATCCCTCACTGTGTCTTTTTAGCTTTCTTGTCAAAATTTACTTGATTTAGTTTAGACTTGATAACTATATGCTTTTACACTAATCTAATTTTCTGGTTTATGGTAAGACTCTATTAGCATGTCTGCTTGATGAAACCATTGTAAAACTTAGGATGTAGAATGCCTCCAAGTGTCCTTTCTTTTATGTTACTGTTTTGGCTGCTGGGACTTTGTTCATTTGCTTTTTTGGTTTTGTCTTAAGCTTCCATCTAATTTCTGTCTCAGTTCAAGAATGCTATTGAAAATTTGGTAGAGTTTGTCCTACATCTGAATACTGTTTTTCACATCAGGAAAGAAGTTAAAATATCTGCATTTATAGAAGACAGGAACCTATATGAGAGAAACCACAAAGGCTTTTTGCTTTGATTTTGGTGTTGTTGCTTTTGCTTTTTGTTTTCTTTTTGTTTGGTTTGGTTTGTTTTTTGTTTATTTGTCCTTTGTTTTTTGATTTTTGAGTTTTGAGACAGGGTTTCAAGTTTTTTGAGACAGCTCTGGCTGTCCTGGAACTCACTATCGAGACCAGACTGGTCTCAAACTTAGAGATCTGCCTGTCTATGCCTCCTGAATGCAGGCATGTACCACCATACCCAGCTACCAAAATGGCTTTAAAAAAAAACAAAGAAAAAAGAAATAGGAAAAATTGTTAGTACTAATGAAAGAGTCCAGTAGGCTCACACTATAAAATCAATGCACAAATGTCAGGAGCAGTCGTGATGATGAGAGTTCATGGATGTAGATTCTGACATTTCTAGGAAACACAATTTCACATCAAACTCACTGTTTCTCTGGCTCCTACAATCTTTCTGTCCTCTCTTCCTCAGTGATGCCTTTGCCTTAGGTGCAGGGTGATTATTGGAGATGCATTAATTGCAATAGGGCTCTTTAGCTCTGCCTTTTGATGGATTGTGGTTTTCTGTAGTGATTTCCATCTGTTGCAAAGTGAAGTTTCCTTAATTTGGAGTGAGGACTACATTTATTTACTTTTGAACTTTTACAGGTTTATTTTGAACTTGTAAATCAACTTCCTTCAACAAGCAACTGACCTTTGTCCTAATATCCCTACCCTGAAATAACGCAGAGCCTACCCTGCTGAGTTTACCACTCAAAGTCCAGATTATATTTTCAGATCATTCTTTTTACCTATGCTCCCTAACACAGTCCTCCAAGAGAGACCAATCCTTACATGTCTCTGCCTCTAAACAAACATGCCTTTACTCGGGCCACCTTCTTGATCTAGATTGACACACTTTGGGAATAATAACTCATTGGGTCCTGTAAAGAATTCTGCTCATGGAAGACCAGTCTCAGACTATGACCTGTCAGTACCAAACTCTTGGCAACTGCCTTCTGACTGTAACAATCCTGCCATTGTTACTTGACCTTGGGGTTGTTTACATTTCAGATTGAATGACTTTCCTTGTTCCTTATAGGATTCTGTCCCTGACATTGCTAGGATGTACAAATATAATTAGAATGCCAGGTAGGGAAGGGGGAATGATTAATGCAAGGATGAGAGGAAACTCAGTTTTCTAAACCTAGAGAAAAAAAAAGAAAATATTCATTTGGGGGGAATTATTTGTATGTATGAGAAAGATTGCATTGGAATAGAAGCAGTACTCTGAAAAGAAAGTCACTTTGGGGACACACTTTGGGGTCCATCAAGGACCAATCCCTAGTGAATCTTTACTAGAAGTCTTGATGGGGGTGCTTTAATCATCATAGATAGCCTTGAGAGAGACAGCAGGGGTGCAGGAAGGTGGAGTCCAGACATTTGTATACACCTGCTTCTCCACTAAGAGGGGATTCATTCCCAATAAACCCACTGTCATAACTTGAACAGATCGTAAGTTGGAAGTGCATCTTATCTACAAAACTAACTAGAAAACAGTCTTGGCACACAGCTCACTTTAGGGTGTTGGATTCCTTTTTCATGATAGTGGGTCTGGCAGTGAGCTGCCACTCTCTCTGTTACTGCACCTGAAGAAAAGTCCAGGAAAAGGTCCAAACTCCCAGTCCAAAGTGCAGTTTCTACTGAAGGCACTTGACTTTGCTAGGAAAACTGCAAAATCAAACATCGAGCCATCCAAAGTCTAGAAATACCCATGCTGTAATGCTGAGCTCAGCGTTCACTATTTGAAGAGAGAACTGATTCTGGATCTGGTCAGCTCCTCTCTCAAGCAGAGCTCATGGGCATACATCATCCACCCTCGACAGTTACAATGTTCACTTCTATTTAAAGGAATTAGCATTATGAATAGTAGTCATAATCTATTGAATGGCAAACGACATTTTAAGTATTTTAAATCCATTACCAACACTTAATACTGAGAAAATTTCTATGGGCAGGGGCAACATAATCATTCTCATTTTATGGAGGAATAGCAGAGGCATAAGAATAAGCACTTTCTTCCTTTTCTATTGTTTTGTTTTTCAAGACAGCATAGGCTAGCCTTAACTATATTATGTAGCTCAAAATAACCTCAGATTTAAAATTCTCCTGCCTCAGGTTCCAAAGTACTGGTTACACTTGATTTTATTTTATTTTATTTATTTTTTTACTTGCATCACAAAATGCTGTCCCCCAGTCCACCCCTCACAGAGTTCCTCTCCTCATCTCCCCTCCCCTTCACTCTGAAAGGGTGGGATTCCCCTGCATATTCCCCCACCCTGGCACATCAAGTCTCTGCAGGATAAGGCATATCCACTCACTGAGGCAGGACAAGGCAGCTCTCTGCTATGTATGTGCTAGGGACTTCAGTCTAGCCAATGTATGCTCTTTGATAGTGACTCAGACTCTGAGAGCTCTCAGGGGTCCAGATTACTTGACACTATTGCTCTTCCTATCCCCTTCAGGGCCTTCAATCCTTCCCTCAACTTTCATAAGGATCCCCGACCTCCGTCCAGTGTTTGGCTTGTTTTGCTTGTGGGTATCTGTTTCAATCAGCTGCTGGGTAGAGCCTCTTATAGGACAGTTAGGCTAGGTTCCTGACTTTAAGCATAATAGAGTATCATTAATAGTGAGAACTCTATTTATATGTGGGTAAAAGGTAAAAAATTTGTATATAGTTAGAGATTATGCTGCTTTAATAAAGTGAGACTTGAAGTCTTCCTCCACAATCCATAACATCACTAGCCCTAGGTAGTTGGCTAGGTTTCTAGTACAGACATGGCTTCTTTTTATTGTGTGGGAATTAAGTCAAATTAGAGAACTGTTGGTCACCACCAAGGTATGCATGCCACTGCTGTACCCTTAGGGTTATTGTGCCCTGCTGCCCATCCAAAGTGGTTCATAGTCATTTCACTTGGGCTAGGGCTATTCCTTGTTTCCCTCCTTTGAAAGCTTGCATGGTGCCTTCTGGTATCATTAAAGCTGATCCTCAGGGAAGAGGCTTTCAGGTCCGAACCTCCTCAGGGCCTCTGTGCTCTGTGTCTGATGTGCATTAATAGAACTTAAACCTTCCACCTTTAGAGGACAACTAAGGGCAATAGCAATACATTATCATAGCTATAGATATACTAACATCAAATAGGACAGTTCATGAGGGCCTCAGCCCTAAACAAAGAACTCTAGGCAACTGGGAAAATCTGAGAACAAGAAAAATAATCTTTTCCAGGGAAGGAACATTAATTGGTTACCCAATAGCAAATAGTCAACTTTAAAAGCATATATATACAAGTAACATTATATATAGAGGTGTGAGTGGTGTGTGTGTGTGTGTGTGTGTGTGTGTGTGTGTGTGTGTGTGTGTGTGTGTATGTGTGTATGTGGTATGTGTGTATAGAACAATCAAAATATAGTCCATGAATTTGAAATAGAGTACAGATGGGTACATGGGAGAATTTGGAGGGAGGGGATGTAAGGTGAAAATTACATAATTTACATTATAATCTCAAAAACTAAAACAGTCAGTAGAGTTTAGCCAGGCTATACTTTGAATGACAGTGTTCTAACAGTTCATGCTTGATTGACATACAATAATGTTATCAAATCAAAGGCATAATAAATGCTCATTATTTTAAGTACTTTATTTTGTGGCTACATGTTAACAGTGAAGTTCCTTGTATTAAAAAAAATCTACTTTGTTTTCATATTTGCCTAAAAAAGAGTTCATTAGTATTTTTATCAAAATAATATCTGTTTCATTTCTACACTATTCAATTAATTTATATACAGAGAAGCATTTGGTGCTTTTACAATATTCTACATACCACTTGAAATCAAACCATAAATTATATAATTAATATAAAATAAAATTATTTCCTATTTATGTTTCATTAAATGTGCGTAAAGCTAAAAGTATGTCTACTATATGATCCAGCTATATTTTTTGGTAAATGAAGGATTCAAAATCCTACCTCATAGATAATAGCTTAGTCCTGCTTATTCCTGTTTATTCATAATTGCTAAGAAACAGAAACAACTTATATATGATTTAACTGAGGAATAAATAATGAAAATGTAGTACATATGTACATGGAATTCTATTCAACTGTAAAGTAAAATCATAAAATTTGTTGGAAATTAGTTGTAACTGGAAAATTAAAGAAACTGGTAAACTAATTCAGATTTTAAAAAAATGATCATCACATGTTCCTTCTTCCTTGTGGATTCTGATCTGAATCTTTAGATCTGAGTATATAATCTGAAGTAAGTTCGGAGTCATGGAAGTGGATAGGGACCATAGGGGATGCGGGGGAGAAGGAACTCTAGAGAGAAAGACAATAGGATGCTATGAAGTGGTAAACAGGAAAAAATGAGAGAGGGCCTTAAGTTAGAAGGGGGAAAGAAGGCAATTAAGAGGGAGAAGAAGAAACAGAGATGAATAATACTAAGGATGATTGGAAAATCCATGAGGAAATTATTTTATAAGCTTACTTAAAATCGCTTACTTATATACACATATATGTATATGATGTATATGTATGTGAGATATAGATATATATACACATATATATATCTGAGTATGTATTTGTGTGTATGTGTTTATATGTGTATGTATAAGAAAGATGAGAGGGGGTAAATGAAGTTATGAAAGATAATGTTCCCTGCAAGTTCCATAGATTATCTAACAAAAGTTCCAGTGCCAAGCACAGAGACTTTCCTTCTATAGAGTTGGCACATGAAATAGGAGCAGAAGCTCTGGAGTTTCACATTAAATTTATACTTTCAATATCCATTTCTATGAACTTATCCAATAACTAAAATAAAAAAATCTATGATATAAGCAGAACTAGAAAAAGAATTAGCATCATATCTTCATTCATAACCTGTGTTCCTTAGCTACATCCACATATGTATACCCTTTCTTGCTCTTTTTCTTTCACATTTCTACATGTATTCATATATTGTTGGCTAGCTTCCACATGTGTTCATAATAAATATTTACTGACCTCCGAAGTGTATTTTACCTCACTTGTGCTCTGTGGATGTAGCTCCAAAGCTGTAACCGTTAATGGTATCCAGAGACATGTTGCTTCTTTGCATCTTATGTGAAGATGCAAGATTTGCTAGGCACACAATCATCCACCTCAATTAAATAATTTGATAACCCAAGTTGTTCACAATAGTAAAGCTGCTAAACTCTATACCTTGAGGCTCTGGTGGTCTTGATCATCAACAGAGGTGCTCTCCCTCTTATAAGGTCAACAATGATTTTAAGAAGCTTCAGTGCCTGCAATTAAGGCCCTAAACAATTATTTCATTTAACAAATATCTAGGAAGTGTCATGAGTTTTGGGACATCATGATTCTCAGAAATGTATACCTTAGTATCAAGTTGTTTTCGTATCTATCTATCTATCTCTCTGTTTTTAATCACCCCATATACAAACAACAACAAAATCCTTTTAAGTTTGAAAAGAATTTAGCTGCAATAAAATCTGATTTCTAATCAGTCAATGCAACTATGTCCCTTGCACCACTTCCAAATGCCTACTGTCCAGTGCTGGTGTATATCTGGTCTCCAGTGGATTTATGTCAGTCATCTTCCTATTCTCATTCTTGGATTCTGTATCAAGCATTTTCAAGTTTATTCTTAAAGTAGCTAATATTCTAATGTTGGAAAATAGCTATCATATCAAACTTGTCTATCCTCAGTAGCCCTTTTCTTCTACTCCCATAGGTTATACATTTCCAGTTCACCCAACCATCCCATGTAGGTCCACTTTATCCTCTAGACACTAACAGAATATAGTGCTCGATCACTCACTAAAGTTGGAATCCACAGTGGTTCCTTTAAAGTGTTGCATTCATCATTGAACACAGTACTTCAGTTGCAGTCTAAGTGATACAGTAAGGTCTGTCAGAGCTACCTGACTGCTGTTTAGGCAGTCACAGGGGAGAAATAGTCATATTAGGCCATGTAATACACACTTAGTTAACACTCACTCAGTACCTGTAGCCATTTCTTCAATTCAATGTTGTCTGCCCTGTTCTTGGCTCCAGGACTAATGAATGTATTTGAAAAATCTAGATATCATAAGGATAGAATAATAAGATCCATCCCATATAAACCCAAACAAATTCCAAATTGATGTCTACTTTTATAATTCACTACCTCTACTTTGTGCATCCCATGTGCTCATGGATCTGGAGCCATCCACTGAAGCATGGTGGATCCAATAGAGACCACACTCTTACAGAAAACTGGTTGTCTTTTCCCAGAAGCTATCAATTGACAACTAGGGGTGAAATTTGATCAGAGGATTTAAGAGCAAGAGTGAGGAATGAATGGAATAAAAATAGATCACGTGTGTATATTGAATCTCAAATAACTAGTAAAAATGTTGTATTTTAAATGAATAAGAATTTAGAAATGCTCAGAAAGCCATGGGATAAATGCAATGACAATGGGTAGATTGTAGATTGCATCTGTGAGAGCATACACCAGACCACAGGCTAATACTGCAGCAGAATACTCAAGCTGTGTAACTTCAGCTTCTACAGTACAAAGAGGAGCTACTTGTAAATTTCACCTCCCTCAGGCTACTTCATTGAAGTTTAAGTCAGCAGATTTGTTAAAGTACACAGTATGTTGGGGCCTGTCTGAGTGATGAACTGGTATGTCCTAAAGTTAGCAAACAAAAGAAATTCTACTAGCTAACAAAATTATAACAGAGAAAATTGCAAGTAAATTCACATTTTCTAAACTTATTTCATTAGTAAAATGAATATCCCTTCTGTACACTAGAAGCAAACTGGATTTTGACACAAAAAGTGTATTAAGATTATAGAATTATAGAATTTATGATTAATATTTACCTTTCTCTGTTTTGACAGTGATATCCATGAGCTAAGAAAGTGGTATAAATCTTAGAATGCCTTAAGGATTGTACTGGCTGATTTCGTGTGTCAACTTGACACAAGCTGGAATTGTCACAGAGAAAGGAGCTTGAGGTGAGAAAATGCCTCCATGAGATCCAGCTGTAAGGCATTTTCTCAAATGGTGATCGGGGGGGGGGGGCATTGTGGATGGTGCTATCCCTGGGCTGGTAGTCTTGGGTTCTATAAGAGAGCAAGCTGAGCAAGCAGGAGAAGCAAGCCAGTAAGTAACATCCCTCCATGGCCTCTGCATCAACTCCTGCTTCCTGACCTACTTGAGTTCCAGTCCTGACTTCCTTTGGTGATGAACATCAACGTGGAAGTGTAAGCTCAATAAACCCTTTCCTCCCCAACTTGCTTCTTGGTCATGATGTTTGTGCAGGAATAGAAACCCTGACTAAGACAAGGACTGAATGTTCAATTTACAACTAAGGAGCCTAAAAGTGGTGAGATCTCCCACATCTGAAATTGTACATCTACCAAATAATACAGCTTTGGCTATTAACCTAACCATTTACTCTTCACCCTTTTCAGATAGGTTATCTATACTAAGACTTTCTGATTTAAATCACTTTCATAAGATGACCTAGCTAAGAAAACTAATGCTGTGAATTATATAGTATTAAGTTAATGGTAGCTACCCAGTGTCTGAAGGACTATGAAACACAGAGCGAAAATCCTTTCTTAATCTTTAGATTAAAACACCTCTAATGATTTATCAGTCCTCAAAAGAGAATAATGCTTCATGCTGTGCAAAGAATAGAAGTTTACTCATGACCCTAACCACAGTGATTGATAGACAAAAACAGAGCTCTCCTTACTGCTCTTTCTTAACTTTTGTTCCCATTGGAGTCTTAGCCACATTCTCTTGTTATCCATTCTATTGTCACATTTTCTTATTTCTGACAGCTACTGCTCTATTTGGATGCTTCCCACTCTGTCATCCTGTCATTTTAGGATCTGTGACAGACATTATAAAGTCCTAGCAGAATGAACAGGGTAGAAAGGGTTGATGATTCTTACAAGCTTATATTTTTCAAAACCTACTTTAATAAGAGTTCTTAAGTACTTCAACCTTTTTTATAGCCCTCTAACCAAAGGTAGGGAAGGAAGATGGCTAATAGAACAAGGAGAATGTGGACCTGTTTAGAAGTAGTACTTTGGGATGACTCCTGTTCGGTTATAGTGCTGTGAGTCCCAAGTCCGCCCCAGGGCTCAGGCCTCTGGGAGAGGTGGGATGCAGGAAGTTTGACGGCGCTCACCCCATGGCTCCATCTGGTTCTCAGGCTCTTGGGCATCCCAGGTGCCACTGGATGTCGCAGAAGAGCTGAGAACAGAGTGGGGACCCACGGGCTGGATGTAGCCCGGGACTGAGAGGGGAAAGGCAGGGGGGAGCCTGACTGGGTCCTGCTAGGAACCCAGTCTTTGGCTTGGTGGCTATCTGGCTTGGTTTGGTAGAGACCGTGGCTGGGAGCACTGAGAGACCTTCTATGAGAGACTAGATGTGGATCTTTAGACAAAAGCCTGTTCCATTGTTCCCCACTGCAGATCACGATGAAGATAGACAGTCCTTGGTTTTTGGACGTTTATTGTCATAGCAGAGAGTGGCAATGAGTGAAACTGTATCCCACTTTCTCAGGCTGGGCCTGAGGTTAAAATACCTTTTTCAGGGAGGAGTGGCTGGGAAGGAGAGTTTATTGGCTAAGCCTCTAGGTACCTCATTAAAATGGGGAAGTCTTGAGGCTATATGACCACACCTCTACTTATGGAGGGGCTTGGGGCATTTGTTGCCCTTAATAACTGATGGTCACAGATCTATGAAACTGCTGAGGCCTTGTGTCAAGAGCCTTGGGCCCAGGAGCATGGCAAAATGCCTACCATCCCTTGTATGGTTATCCCCTCCTGGGGAGCCCCTACTGGGTCTCCAGGGTTTTAAACCTTAGCTCAACCAGAAACCAGGCTGCCTTTCATGGTCCTACAGATTCCAATCTTTGTCAGCAGTTCAGGCTACTAGCAAAACAGCAATCATGAATCAGCAGCAGTGGCTCAGTACAGAAGAAACTGTGAATCTCCCCTAATCAGCACAAGTCCACCAAAGCAGCAAGAAGCACCTGTAACACCATCAAAGTTCTTTAGTGCCTTTCTCTCTATAAAGTCACAACAAGTGAAGATCAGCAAAGTAAGCAAGGTGAACCAATGCAAGAGTGTCTTCAAAGACCAGCATCAGTGAAGCTCCATAAAGACCAGCAAGGCAAACCAATGTCAGAGCATTGTCTACTGTCTGTTGGGTTATACTTATTCTCTTTCCAAACATCATGAGTCCTCTCAAGCATGCCCTCCCGCAAAACATCACATGCCTTTCACCAGGCAACTTCCAAGAAAACACCACATATCTGTCCTCAGCAAAACATCCTCTCATGAATCTGCTTCAGCAAAACATCCTCTCATAAGACAGCTTCCAGAAAAACATCACATGTCAAAACTGAGTATCCAAAGAAACCAGAAATTTCTTTATTCAGAAAGTTGATGTTTGATGATTAATTTCATATATCAGTCTACCTGTGGTATAGAATGTCCAATACCAGTTAATTTTATTTCTGAAATGACTATGAAGATATTTTAAGAAGCCATGTAATTGGACCCATGTAATAAGTCAGGCAGTTTGCCCTCCTTGGAGTTGATGGTCAACATCATTCCACTACTTGAACACGGCTAAGTGCAGACTAAGTCTGAGTGTTTAAGGCTGAGATCTCAGCCTTCCATGGATTTAGACTAGGAATTACAAACAACTTCAGTTCCCCTGCTTGACAGGCTTCAAACTCGGACTGATAACATATGATCAGCTTTGTGATATTTCATGGGGCATTAGTAGGATTTATAAACCTCCATAATATGCCACATTATGCTATACAATAAATCTCTTCACACACACACACACACACACACACACACACTTTTGGACTTTTTCGTTAATATTCAATGTTTGCATGTGGATGAAAGTTCGTTTTTTATTAATTATTCCATTTGTTTACATCTCAAATAATATCCCACTTTCCAGTTACCCCTCTACAAACCCCATCCCACATCTGCCCTCTCCTCTCTCCCTTTTGTCTCTGTGAGGGTGCTCCCCATTCACTCAGTGAGTACATACCATGTGTGTTTTTTGGGTGTCTGGTTTACCTCACTCAGGATGATATTTCTAGTTCCATCCATTTGCCTGTAAACCTCAAGAAGTCATTGTTTTTAATAGCTGAGTAGTACTCATTTTATAAATGTACCACATTTTCTGGATCCATCATTCTGTTGAGGGACATCTGGGTTGTTTCCAGCTTCTCTTCCTTGGGAGGTTTGGCCAGCAGCTGACCAATGCAGATATGGATGCTTGGAGCCAACCATCAGACTGAGCTCAGGAAACCTGATGGGGGAGCGGACAGAAGGACTGGAGGAGCTGAGGAGGATTGCATTGCCATAGGAAGAACAACATCAGCTGGCCAGATCACTCAGTGTCCCCAGGGACTAGACCACCAACCAAGGAGTGTACATGGAGAGATCCAGGGCTCTAGACACATATGTGGCAGAGGATGGCCTTGCCTGACATCAATGGGAGAGGAGACTCTTGGTCCTTTGGAGGTTTGATGCCCCAGTGTATGGGGATGCTGGAGTGATGGGGCAGCAGAAGATGGGTGGGGAAGGAAGCACCCTCATAGAGGCAAAAGGGAGGGAGGAGAGGGAGGTTGAGGGATGGGGGGCTTATAGAGGGGTAATCAGGAAGTGGGATATCATTTGAGATGTAAACAAATGGAATGATTAATAAAAATTTAAAATAATTTATGAGCCCAAATATTAGAATTTCTCTCTTACCTTCAAAACTTTCCCTTAGGTGACTTCACAACAATTACAGAAATCAAAGTAGCCATAGGGTGGTTGTCTGGCACTCTCTTGTCCAGGGGATTTGATTCAGTCTGTTTTCCAAAGCTTTGTCACCATGAATAAATTAGGCTTTATGTTTTGAGAAAGCAAATTTCTTTGAATTTATTTATTATTGGCCTCATTTTCATTTAGTGGAGTTAAAAGAAAGTTTGGAAATTTCAGTGATATTCTGGAACTATGAATTAATTATTTGGATCATACAAAGTCAGAGGGCAAATTTCTAGGCAAATATATGCCCACTGAATGTCATTCAAAATTAAGGATCTTGGTACACAAGATAAAGATTATAGATTTGAACATGCTTAATGTATATTATTTAATGTAATATTTATTATAAGATTCATTCATTGAAAGCTTCTTAATATTTGCCCAAAACATATGCAAGCCATTTCAAAATTAAAAGATTCAGGATGAAATTGAGGTATATAAGGCCACCTCTGGAGCCTGATACTAGACATGTTGAAGCAAAACTTCAGACTAGAAAACAAATATGGTACAGAAACCCAGAGATACTGGCATTTGAAGGGAAATTTAGAAGCACGCAGAACACAGATTGAGTACAATTAGAAAAATGAGTGGAGAAAGAATAATTTTAAGAATCATCTACCAAGTCTATAATTATTCTTTTGGAAACATAACCTAGTCTTGCTGTTTTACAGAACACTCCTTTCAACAGCCCTCCTAGCTATACAAGTATTTGGATGCATGAGATATAAGTGTACACACAAATCTGAAATGGGTAGCAAGCACTTCTTAATATTGGTAATTGTGGACCCCTATTTGTCTTTTAACTAAAGTACACACGTTTTAAAGGTGAGGATTTTGATTACTACTAACTTATTCATTCCTTGTGGAATGATGTACATGGTGCTTACTGGAGAAAATTAAAGAGCAGTGTCAGTCATTGAAATCCTCAAGAAGACATCTTTCTATAAAGTGTTATAACCTTGGGGTAACTAAGAGATGATGGCACTTGGCAGTATTTCTTCAACTTGATTGCCTTGCGTAACTGTTGACCTCATTTGTCAGCAAGAATTCAAATCTCCTTAGCATTCTTAATTACTTAGGTTTTAAAGACTACTGATCCATGTGCCTCCTAATTGCAGAATTCCATCACACTCTATGATTTTAGTTGTTTGTTAAGCAAAATTGAAGCGGCTCTTGACAGGTTCAAATCTTCTCATGGCTTCTTTCTAGTGCAGGCTATTTTGTTCTATCACAGTATCTTCATTGGATATGGTCTGTGGTATTTATTATTCTCATTGCCCCATTTTCCATTCACTATTTTTTTACTTGGAAGCATGCTGCTTTCAGGAACCACATGACATACACCTCAATGAATCACCCCTATAACGTTCTTTAAAATGTGTGGTATTTCCATCTCTATCCTTGCTCTAAAATGACTTCAGTCCTTCTCCAGCTCTGATTTTGTTTGCACTCCTGTAATTTCAGTGACATCCTGACCTTTCCTCAGCAATGGATATTCCTTTCTGACAATTAATCACTATGATTGGTGGCCTTTGGTTAATTGTCTCAATTGCTTTTGCCATTGTAACAACCCAGTTGCTGCCATGGTCAGCATGTATAATGACTGTTTCATTTAGAAGTAATTTCCTAGTCTGGATCAAAGGCCTGACAATTACTTTCACTTAATACACTTCTCATGTGCTATCACAACCAATTAATCTACTCCAAGAATTTTTATTTTGTTTATTATCCTAAACTGTCTACTTATTTGAGATGGTTCAGTGGGTATTATTCATAAAAAGAATGATGATTAAATCTTTAATTTTTCAAAGTGATGTTAAGACAAAACTATATATATATACATATATATATACTAATGTATATTATACTTTAAATTATGCTCTATTTGTTGATAATATGCCAAGAGTTTATGTCATTGCAATAAAAAGCTATGCTTTAGATTCTTGATTTCTTTATTTGCTTTTTCTTTTGAGACAAGGAATCAGTATGGAAGCCAGGTTTGCTTAGGACTTGTGATCCTCCTGCCTCAGTTATTAGGTACTGGGAATATAGGCTTGCACCATAAGCAAGCCAGTTCAGAGTTTTAAAAATAGAAGTAGACTTAAGAAAGGTTGAAGTTGTTAGACTATTCTTGTCTGCCCTCCCTTGCTCTACTCAAACGTTCTTTTACATATAAACTATATAATGAACCTGGCTATCCCATAAAAAACTCCCTGAATCCTTGACATAATTTTTGATAACATTGGTCGTTTCTGGAATGTATTAATCTCATGTCATTGTTGCAAATCAATCAGTTGTGAAAGTCAGAGTTCATTGTTTAGTTTGAAAAACAGTTCTATGCCTTAGGTCATTATGCCTACCTTATGTCAGGATACTGTGACTTTAATGTGATAGCTTTATAGGAAAATTTGAAATCAGGAATAAGAGAAATTCAATATTGTCTTTGTATAAAGATTTACTTGATAATTCTAATATTTTATTTCTTTTTGAATTTGGACTAATCTGTCAATTTCAGAGAAAAAGTTGGAAATTTCAGTTGGATTTTTGTTGATTCTGTAAATCAGCTAAAGAGTGTATTTATCTGTATACAGCACTTCGGATTCACAACCATGGGGTACTAGCATTTTTACTCAGACATTATTTCCTTATAATTCATGGGAATTAATGCTCAAAATATATCCACAGCACATGTAGATTGCCTATTTTGGTACATTTTCAAATGAGTTGTTTTTCTAATCTCATTTTCATATACAATAGTTCATTACTATTATTTAGAAATAGAATTGACTTTTTGTAATAGTTTTGCACCTGTGACATTGAAGAAATATTTATTAGTTCCAAATATATTTTATGGATTATGTGTTTTCTTTTTTGTTAATCTTTTATTTATTTATTTATTTATTTATTTATTTATTTATTTATTTACACTCCAGATTTTATTCCCCCTCCTGATCCAGCCTCTGACTGTTCCACATCCCATACCTCCTCCCACTCCCTTGTCTCCATGAGGATGTCCCCACCCCTCACCCCCCACCCCACCCGACCTCTAAACTCCCTGGGGCCTCCAGTCTCTTGAAGGTTAGGTGCATCTTCTCTGACTGAACACAGACCCAGCAGTCCTCTGCTGTATATGTGTTGGGGGCCTCATACCAGCTGGTGTATGCTGCCTGGCTGGTGGTCCAGTGTCTGAGAGACCTCAGGGGTCTAGGTTAATTGAGACTGCTGGTCCTCCTGCAGGGTAGCTCTCCTCCTCAGCTTCTTCTAGCCTTTCCCTAATTCTCTAAACATAAATAGTATATCTGTGGATAAAGAAAAATTACATGTTTTTAAATCTTTTTAAAATTTTCTTAATTAGTTGTCCTAAATACAATTCTCAATATGATATTAAAGAGAAGTAGTATAAGTATGTGGACTGATCACCTTCCTGTCAAAGGGAGAAGTCACACAATGCTTCTCCATTTATTGTGATGCAAACTGAGACTTTTTTTCAAAAGTTTGACACAATGAGTTTTTCTCTGCATTTCTAAGATACTACACTGACTGCATCAAAGCCTTTTTCTACCTCTAAACAAATAGTCATTTGCTTTTTATTTTTCATTTATTTCAATGCATTGTGCGGCATATATTTCCCCTCCTATTGTAAGTAACTTTGTACTTTGTGATTAACTATGCCAAATCATAGTCTGTCATCTGAGCCTTTACATACATTCTCTTTCCCATTTCTTTACACTTGCCAACTGTCCTGTTTCCCAGGGCATGCTGTTCTCTTTCTTAGTGATTTGTCTTTGAGTTCCTCTAGGGAATTTTTCAATTGGTTTACAAACTTTGAAATTTCTGATTTTCTATTATTTTATTTCTGTTTTTGGCACATCATTGTCAAACTATTGTGAGTATTTGATCATGGTATTCCTAATCAAGAATTCAATAATAATTCTTAAATGTCTACTTCAAGAAATACTTCCTCTGGATATCCTTAGCTATAAAAATCTATTAGGTCTGCTTTATCTAAGAAACACAAATTTCTCAATTAAATTGAATGCTTCATAATTTCAAGGTGTAAAGTACACATTTGAATTATAATGTATTGTTTCTGAAACTCAGAATGTTACTTACTCCACAAACCACTATTGGCTATGCATGTTTATTGCTGCTGAGTTTTTGTTTTTGTTTTTCTTTTTTCTGTTTTGTTTTGTATTTTGTTTGTTTTGTTTTCTGCTGCAGTTTATTTTCATAATAACTTCCTTGATTATGTGAAGAACTGATACTTCTTTTGTGTGTAACACTAAAGATTTGCTTGTTTACATTGGTAGTAGGCTGGATATTGGACAAATGTCTCTGTTAATGCTTTAAGCTAGAAAGCTTCTTTATTGAAGGAGTCTATGGGTATGCTGCAAAAGCCTTTCTTTTTCTTCAACAGATAGCGTAACACCCTGCTTCTTTTTGTTCAGTGCTTTAAAGCTAATATGTGTGTATTCAAAATCTTTCATGTCTTTTGTAAGCAGATACAGAGCCATGGTTACATGTATGATTTCCTAAGTTTCAAATACTATTAAGAACATTTGAAAACTCATTTTAGACATATCTTTATCAAATATTTGCTTTTAGTTTATTAATTAAAAATAGTCTTGCTGGCTACAATAGAACTGTAAGCACTTTCAATTTTAAGCAATTTCCTCTTACTGTTTTCAATGGATACCTCTGCATTCACTCTGTTTGTGCAAGGTTTGTTTTAAATCATGTCAAATAACTCCTAAGAGTGAAATTTTTAATCAAGCTTCCACACAGACTGAACAGTGACTGCTCTCTCTGGATCAGACTTTAGTGCATCCTAAGTTTGTTCGACTCCTGTAATGCCTAGTAGACAGTTGGGCTTAACAGCTACAGTATTTATAACATTGTTGGTTTTTAAAGCTCTGGAAAGTAATGGGTAAAAGCAAAGCCAGTTAAAACAATACAAACTTACAGTCTTCTTCTGAATTATTACTTACCTTTTATTGGTTTTTCAAGACTTGGATCAATTCTAAGAATTCTTCATTTTGTAATTGTATTATAAAATTATAATTATGGTAAGTTTTGCTAATGTCCTTCTGCATGTTTTACAAAAATAATGCTAATTTAAAAAATAGTACTTTGATATTTCTTATATTCTTTTGTCTCCAACTTATTTTTGTATAGAAACAAAATACCCTAATGAATTCCTACTTCTATTAAACCAATGTCAACTAATGACATTGTCTTATTAGTAGAGTCAAATAATTTATTTAAATACCACAATGTTCTGACCCCTACCAATCATTTAACGTGCTTATAATTAAGAAATATGTTTCAATATCTTTTAATCTATTAGTGTTCTTAGTTGTTTTCAAATGCTTATAATTAAATATTTTATCAAAATAAAAGTAAGGCAAAGGACACTGTCAATAGGACAAAACAGCAACCAACAGATTGGGAAAACATCTTTAGCAATCCTACATCCAACAGAGGGCTAATATCCAATATATACAAAGAACTCAAGAAGTTAGACTCCAGAGAACCAAATAATCCTATTAAAAAATGGGGACCAGAGCTAAACAGAGAATTCTCAATTGAGAAACTCGAATGTCCAAGAAGCACCTAAAGAAGTGTTTAACATCCTTAGTCAACAAGGAAATACAAATCAAAACAACCATGAGATTCCACCACACAAGTCAGAATGGCTAAGATCAAAAACTCAGGTGACAGCAGATGCTGGTGAGAATGTAGAGAAAGAGGAACACTCCTCCAGTGCTGGTAGGATTGCAAGCTGGTACAACCACTATGGAAATCAATCTGGCAGTTCCTCAGAAAATTGGACATAATACTACCTGAGGACCCAACTATACCACTCCTGGACATATACCCAGAAGAGGCTCCAGCATGTAATAGGGACACATGTTCCACTATGTTCACAGCAGCCATATTTATAATAGACAGAAGTTGGAAACAACCCTGATGTCCCTCAACAGAGGAATGGATACAGAAAATGTAGTACATTTACACAATTGAATACTACTCATCTATTAAAAACAATGACTTCATGAAATTCTTAGGCAAATGGATGGAACTTAAGAATATCATCCTGAGTGAGATAACCCAGTCACAAAAGAACACACATGGTTTGCACTCACTGATAATTTGATATTAGTCCAAATTGTATCTTTGGAATACCCCAAGATACAATTCACAGAGCATATGAAGCTTGAAGAAGAAGGAAGACCAAAGTGTGGATGCTTCAGTCCTTCTTAGAAGGGGGAACAAAATACTCAGGGGAGGAAATATGGAGACAAAGTGTGGAGCAGAGACTGAAGGAAAAGCCATCAAGAGACTGCCCCACCTGGGGATCCATCCCATATACAGTCTCCAAACCCAGATGCTATTGTGGATGCTGGGAAGTGCTTGATGACTGGAGCCTGATAAGGCTGTCTCCTGAGAGGCTCTGCCGGACCCTGACAAATGCAGAGGTGCCAACCATTAGACTGAGAGCAGGGTCCCCGATGGAGTAGTCGGAGAAGAGACTGAAGGAGCTGAAGGGGTTTGCAGCCCCATAGGGGGAGCAACAGTGTCAACTAGTCAGACCCTCTGGAGCTCCCACAGACTGGACCACCAACCAAAGAGTACACATGGAGGGACCCATGGCTCCGGCCTCATATGTTTCAGAGGATGGCCTTGTCGAGCATCAGTGGCTCTTGGTCCTGTGGGGTTTCGATGTCCCAGTGTAGGGGAATGCCAGGGTGGAAGGCGGGAATGGGTGGGTGAGTGGGGGAGCACCCTCATAGAGGCAGGTGGAGGGGGGATGGGATAGGAGATTTCTGAAAGGGAGGCCTGGAAAGGGGAAAACATTTGAAGTGCAAGTGAAGAAAATATCCAATAAAAGGAAAAATAAATGTAAGTATGCCTGGTATCCTCTATATATAGCTAGAGAAAAATAATATGTATCATATAAAAATTTTATTTAATGACCTAGACATAATAATATTTATAAGTAATACCCTTTGATAAGATATTACATGGGATTAGGTCAGTCAATATGTATTGTTTTGTGAATGACTGAATGCATGCATTAGTGAATCAATAAAACATGTACATAAATAAATCCTCATCTCTTTTATTTTATAGTTATTTCTAGTGTTTTACTATTCTTCAATAGTTCTTAATTTCATTCTTTGTATAAATAATATACTAAATTACTGATGCATAAAAGACTATCAAGTGCTGAAATTGAAAAGTTCACTTAGTAATTCCCATTCATTTAGACACAACTAGAAAATCATTAATATTGAAATAATCTTAGATAAATTATGATCTGATATGTTTATCCTGTGAATAAAGTAGGTAGTGTACCAAGACCTTGACTTTTATATTCATATTTAATTTATATTAACCACAATCAAAGTTGTTCCTTACTAGTAAAAAAATCTGTATTCTGCCTCTTCAAATAGAGTAGCCATTTTATTTCTTGTTCATAAATATTTGTGAAGAATGCCTGTCTGGAAAAAAAATTAAATATGTGAAAATAGAAGCACTTGAATTGAAATCAATGAATGATCAGATAGCATGAAAAAAATCTTGATTCTGTCTTCAAAGCATGCTGTTGTTTATTTACTGCTCTTATAAAATTCTTTTTCAGAAAATTTGACGTTTCTCTCAGGTATAACAGAGTGATTTAAATATTGCACAGGCTATAGCATACCCCCTTCCCCAATCTTTGCAAAATTAAGGTATGTAGATGCCATTTAGATTGGGGTAGTGATAAAATCACTTAGATTATTGTTTGAGGAACAGGAATCCTATCAAGTTGCATTTGTTAAACACATTTTCAATTAGAAATTTTCTTAAGACATTCAACTCCTTTTGTCAAAACTCCTTTTGTTAAATTTTGTTTTACATGTAATGAGAAAAAGATTAGGCTACCTATTCACTTATCTTCCCTCAGAATAGCTATTTTTATTAGAAAACACTTTATAGTAGTTTCATGGATGTATTTATTTAGATAACCAGTCCCCACATTAGGGTACAGGAACAGATGTCTCCTGATCCTTCACATTTGAGCAGAACTTACACTGAGGACTGATTTTTGTGGTCATTACTTCATTTAATTTTTTCATTTCTTCATAAAATTTGTCATTGTTACCCAAGAAATATTGCCAGGGAACCAATTCTACATGACACACAGACAAGTGAAAGGTTGATTGATGAGTCATAGTACAACTACAAGCAGACTTTACTTAGAGAAACAGTGTGATGCATACACTCCAAATTCCCATGGCAAAATGATTCTGTGAAATGTACTTTAGCACATAACAACACATTTTAAATATTTTTCTATACTGACAATGACTTGTAGACTAGTTATTATATTATATAAATGAATTAGGATTAGATAAATTATAAGCCTAGGCATACTAAGATTTATTTCCAAAATTTCTATTTGGATTACAACCATTTGAGTAATTTATAGTTAAATTGACTAAACTTACTATAAGCAGATTTCAAAATAGCACATTTTTTATTTGAAAATTCTGAGGAATTCATTAAAACTCAGCTGTAGGAACTCAAACCAGTTACCACAAAACTCACTTAAAATCAATGAGTGATAAAACACAAGAGAAGACAGAGAGTTTCTGAAAATGAAATATAGTGAAGGAACTTCTAATACTCTACAGTAGTTTGGTTAATATGTGCTGACGTAAAAATTATATTTTGGCAGTCTAACACAATAAGATGGTGTTGCTTTTCATGTCCAGTTTTGATAAGTCCTGCTATTTGGAGATTGCTGGTAATTTGTCAATGAACTTTGTGTCAGCTCTCAAATATGATATCAAAGTCTCCCTAAACTAAACATAAAAATGCTAAAGAGCGGGGCATGTGCATGCCCTCTTCTATGAAAGTAAATATAATTTTGGCTGCATTTGATTGACATTTATTGATAATCTGCACCCACCCCACAGTTTTCTTCACATATTGAATTTAGAAAGCTTTCACATCCACACTCCACCGAAAAAGAAATAAAGAAAAGAAAAAAGGAAAACTTATCAGGGTCATTAGATGTATCCCTAAACACAGACATACACACATACACCCATCTACATGCACACACATGCACATGTGTAAGTACACAAACACACACACACACACACACACACACACACACACACACACACACACACACACTGTATTTAACATTGTATCAATGTGTGTAACAATAGTAATTACAAGAAGTCATGAATATGAGAGGGAGTAAAAGGTGTATGGGAGGAAGGACAATGAAAGGTAAACCTATGTAAAAACACATTTATAAAAGTCTAAAAAAAAATAAATGAAGAAAAGCAAGTTCTGGAAGCCGATGGGGACAAGCTTGCCCAGTTTCTTTCTTTCTTTCTTTCTTTCTTTCTTTCTTTCTTTCTTTCTTTCTTTCTTTCTTTCTTTCTTTCTTTCTTTCTTTCTTTCTTTCTTTCTTTTCTTCTCTCTTTCTTTCTTTCTTTCTTTCTTTCTTTCTTTCTTTCTTTCTTTCTTTCTTTCTTTCTTTCTTTCTTTCTTTTTGAAATAGATAATGCTTATAAATTTCCTGGAGACTAACGAAATTCTCAGTGGTTTAAATCCTCTATCTTTGGATAATAGTGTCCACATGTGGTGGAGTGTCATTCCCTGTTCTGTCTTTGGATAATAGTGTCCACATGTGGTGGAGTGTCATTCCCTGTTCTATCTTTGGATAATAGTGTCCACATGTGGTGGAGTGTCATTCCCTGTTCTGTCTTTGGATAATAGTGTCCACATGTGGTGGAGTGTCATTCCCTGTTTTACAGTGAGGTATTTCACCACTTCCACAGCCATGGAATTCTCTACTCCTCTTTATAATGGACTGATGGCTGTAGCTTGCCCACAGTTCATATTTTTATCTGTAATTGCCATTATGATGGTGGTGATAGGTAATTGTCTTCATGAGGCAATTTGGTTTATAAGATACCATGAGCAAAGTTATGTTATGGCAGGTTTCCTGTCCTTAAAGAAAGCAGATCAGAATCAAAAAGAACTCTATAACAGCCACTAGTCAGACTAAATGGTTGGCTTCACCAAGGACCAAATATTTGGCTTTCTAACTCCACTACTATGAAACATAAATGATTAGTATTTAAGACACTATTTCTATGCTAAATTTAATAGTAGCCATTCTGGCTACAATGACCATGAATTTATCCAGAAAGTGCTAGTAATCAGAATACTACAAAAATAAAAGTTATATTAAGTTTAAATCACAGAACTCTGGAAATTTTCTTTCTAACTTCTGGCTTATAAACTTTCAAGATTTTCCCACCCAGAAACTCACAATGAACTTCAGGAGCATCAAGCTGTGTGGCCTGGAGGTTCTGCCAATCATGCAATGATCTATCTTCTATTGCCTAGAAGACTCTAAGAAACACAGCACCTACAGGAACCCAGAAAACTCAAAGAACTAGAATGATAGGCTAGGGCTGCTATTGAGGGAAGGTGTGTTACATACAAAGGGTTTAAACATCTTTTGTCTATCTCCTCACTGCTGCCAATATGTTAGATCACTTAGTTACTCTCTCTTGTTTTCTGACTCTATAACTAAAGGACTTACTTACAGATGTCGATCCAGACCCTGCAGTCCTCTGCTGTCTATGTGTTGGGAGCCTCCTATCAGCTGGCGTATGCTACCTGTTTGGTGGTCCAGTGTCTGAGAGAACTTGGGGGTCCAAGTTAATTGAGACTGCTGGTCCTCCTACAGGGTCGCCCTTCTCTTCACCTTCTTCCAGCTTTCCCCTAATTCAACCACAAGGTTAACAGCTTCTGCCCATTGGTCGGGTGCAAATACCTGCATCTGACTCTTTCAGCTGCTTGTTGGGTCTTTCAGAGGGCAGTCATGATAGATCCCTTTTTGTGAGTGCTCCATAGCCTCCATAATAGTGTCAGGTCTTGTCAGAGAAGATGCACCTAATCTTCAAGAGACTGGAGGCCCCAGGGAGTTTAGAGATCTCGTGGGTGGGGGTGGGGGTTGAGGACAGCCTTGTGGAGACAGGGGGACGGGAGGAGGTATGGGATGTAGAACAGTAGGAGGGTGTACCCGGAGGGGAATAAAATCTGGAGTTTAAAATAAATAAAAGAAAAAATAAATAAAAATCATAAAATCCGAAAGAAAAAAAAGAAGAAGATGCCAACCCTTCTGGGAAAAAAGCAATTAAAACTTTAAAACAGAAAATCTGATACTTAAGCAATTAATGAAGATTTAATACTAAAGTAATTTACTATAAGGAAAATCAACAGAGCACCAAACTGAACACCCAGTATAGAAGCAGAACAAAAATTGTTTTGGTAATTGGCTGCTCACATATATTGAAATAGAAAGGCAGCTGGTAGGTTAAATGATTTTAAACTGAATGAGCAGCTTGACCAACAATTTAGAGAATCAAAATGAAGCAAAGCCAGATGGATCATCCCTTCTGTATGTAGGAGCCACTGTCTTGATTCATACATGTAAATTTGGAAGGAAAAAAATTAAAGGAAAAATACAGCTGGGTTTAGTTTCATCTTGGAATAAAAAATTATGTCTTAACTAGGTTATAAAATCACAAAGGACAAAATCCTGGCCTCTGAAATTTTAATTTCATTCAAATAACAAAATAAAAATCTAGAAATATGACCTTAAAGAACCAGAAACTTGAAAAGTATATGATAATATATGGCAGACTATTTTTCCTTTCTTGAAATGCACATGTACAAATTAATAATAAAATCATAGACATCAAGAGAAAAATGAGGACATTAAAAGAACATTTTTACAAATAGAAAGTGGAAATGAAACAGAAGGAAAATTATTCTCAATTTCATTTTTAAATAAAAATAATATGAAGAAACTTTCATATAGTAATTTTTGTTATAGCAGCTTGAATTTAGAAAGCAAACAGCATTCAGTGCCTTCCCCAAGATCACTATACAGCAAAATTAGTTACACAGCTGTAATTTGCTTTTGTGCTCTCCTGAAACTTGATATACTGTATTTTATCTGTCTTTGTAATCATCTATTACAAGAAAATTGATTAATGATAAACTCTCAATTCCCCTTTAGTGTAAATTTCAAGGGATGTTCACAGAACTATTAATGTACATAGTATTAAACATTATTTTTTAATTTTTATACACTGTGCTATCAAAATATTAGTAGGTCATGAAATATTTTTGCATCGTCTTATGAATTAATTATTTTATTTATTTACATACCAAATTCATTCCCCTCTACCAGCCCCCCATCAGAGTTCGTCCCTCTGCCCCACCCCTGCCCTCTGGAAGATGCACCCCTTATATACATGCCCACACGCTTGGGCCTCAAGTCTCCACAAGATTAGGTGCATCCTCTCCCACTGAGAACAGACAAGGCAGCTCTCTGCTACTGAAGTGCCAGGGACCTCAGACTAGCCATGTAGGCTCTTTGGTTGGTGGTCTCTGGGAACTCCAAGGGCTCCAGGTTAGTTGACACTGCTGATCTTCTGTGGGGTTGTCATTCTCTTCATTCTCTCAGTCCTCTCCCTAACTCTTCAGTAAGAGTCCCTGACCTCTGTCCAAGGCTTGGCTGTGTGTATCTGCATCTGTCTCTGTCAGCTGCTGAGTAGAGCATCTCTGAGGATACCCATGCTAGTCTCCTGTTTGCAAGCACAACAGAGCACCAATAATGACAGGAATTGGTGCCTGCCATGGGATGTATCCAAAGTTGAGCCAGTCACTGGTTGGCCATTCATTCAGTCTCTGCTCCATATTTGTCCTTGCACTTCTTTTAGACAGGAGAAATATGGGGTCAAAAAAATTTGTAGGTAGTTTGGTGTCCCGATCCCTCCACTGGGGGTTCTGTCTAACAACTAGAAGTGCTCTCTTCAAGTTCCGTATTTCCACCTTTAGGAATTTTGGCTAAGGTCACCAGCATCAAGTCCTAGGAGTCTCTCACATCTCAGGTCTCTGTGAATTCCTAGAGATTTCTTCAGTCCCCCAACCCAGGAAGCTTCATATTTCCATTTATTCTCCTGTCCTATAAACTTTTCTCCTGTCTCCCCTGACACCTGATCCTGCCCCCGTATTCCCTGCTCCTCTGCTCTCCTACATAGAACTCTCCCTCCCTCTGTATCCCATGACTATTAAGTTCCTCATTCTAAGTGGAATTGAAGCATCCTCACTTGGGCCTTCCATCCTGTTAAATTTCTTATGGTATGTGGGTTGTATCATGGGGTTTTCTATACTTTTTGACTAATGTCCAATTATCACTAAGTACATACCATGCATGGCTTTTTGGGTCTGAGTTACCTCATTCAGGATGATATTTTCTCGTTCTATTTGCCTGCAAAATTCATGATGCCCTCATTCTTTTTTTTTTTTTTTTTGGTTTTTCGAGACAGGGTTTCTCTGTATAGCCCCGGCTGTCCTGGAACTCACTCTGTAGACCAGGCTGGCCTCGAACTCAGAAATCCACCTGCCTCTGCCTCCCAAGTGCTGGGATTAAAGGCGTGCGCCACCACTGCCCAGCTGATGCCCTCATTCTTAATATCTGAATTGTATTCTGTTGTGTAAATGAACCACATTATCTGTATCCATTCTTTGATTGAGGGACATCTGAGTTGTTTCTAGCTTCTGGCTATTACTGAGAAGGCTACTATGAATGTGGTGGAGCAGGTGCCCTGTAGTTTGATGGAGCATCTTTTGGGAGTATGTCCAGGAGCGGTATAGGTGGGTCTTCAGGTAAAACTATTTTCAGTTTGCTGAGAAACTGCCAAGTTGATTTCCAGAGTGTTTGTACCAGTTTGTAACCCCACCAGCAATGGAGGAATGTTCCACTTTCTCCACATTCTCTTCATCATGTGCTGTCCCTTGAGTTTTTGGCCTGAGCCATTCTTAAAAGGTGGAATCTCAGAGTCATTTTGATTTGCTTTTCCCTGATGACTAAGAACACTGAACATTTCTTTAAGTGTTTCTCAGCCATTTGAGATTCTCTTTTTGAGAATTCTCTGTTTAACTCTGTACTCATTTCTAATTGGGTTATTTGATTTTTTGAAGTCTAACTTCTTTTGTCTTTATATATTTTGAATATTAGCATTTTTTGGGAGGATGAGTTAGTGAAAATCTTTTCCCAATCTGTAGGCTGCCTTTTTGACAGTGCCCTTTGCCTTACAGCTTTTCAGTTTCAAGAGGACCACTTTATCAATTTTTGATCTTAGAAACTGAGCCATTAGTGTTCTGTTCAGTCAAGTTTCCCCTGTGCCAAAGCATTCAAAGCTGTTTCCCACTTTCTCTTCTACTAGATTCAGTGTATCTGGTTTTATGTTGAGGTCCTTGATACACTTGGGCTTGTGCTTTGGGCTGGGTGATAAACATGGTCAGTTTGCATTCTTCTACACGAAGACCACCAGTTAGACCAGCACCATTTATTAAAGATGCTTTTTTTCCCACTGTATTGTTTTAGCTTCTTTGTCAAAAATCAAATGCCTGTAGGCAAGTGTGTTTATTCCACTGATCAACCTGTCTGTTTATGTACCAATACCATGTAGTTTTTAGCACCATTGCTCTCTATTGTGCCTTGATATCAGGAATGGTGATTCCTCTAGAAGTTCTTTTATTGTTCAGAATTGTTTTGGCTACCCTGGGTTTTTTGTTTGTTTGTTTGTTTTTCCATATGAAGTTGAGAATTGCTCTTTCAAGGTCTGTAAATAATTTGGCTAGAATTTAGATGGAAATTGCATCAAATCTGCACCTCCTTGTGTTAAATATCTTGGAGAGATAAGAAATTCAAAGCACATACCGAAACATAATAAAAGCAATACAAAGCAAGTCAACATCAAATTAAATGGGGAGAAACTTGAAGCAATCTCACTAAAATCAGGGACAAAAGAAGGCTGACCACTCTCCCTATATCTATTCAATATAGTACTTGAAGTTCTAGCTAGGGCAATAAGACAACAAAGGAGATCAAGGGGATACAAATTAGAAAGGAAGAAATCAAGGATTCTCTATTTACTGATGATATGATTATATACATGAGTGACACCTAAAATTCTACCAGAGAACTCCTACAGCTGATAAACAACTTCAGCAAAGTGGCTGGATACAAAAACAATTCAAAGATATCAGTAGCCTTCCTTTATACAATTGATAAGCAGGCTAAGAAAAAAGTAGGGAAATAACATCCTTTATAATAGATACAAATAATATAAAATATCTTCATATAACTCTAACCGAGCACGTGAACGACCTGTATGGCAAGAGCTTCAAGTCCCTAATGAGAGACATTGAGGAAAACCTCAGAAGATGTCAAGATCTGACATGCTCGTGGATTGGGAAGGTTAACATAGTGAAATATTTTTCTATCACAGACTATTAAACATGTCTCTCCTGGTGGTTTTGATGTTTAAAGGAAATGGAGAAAAGGAGTAAACAGTTGTTTCTTTGGTTGCACAGTAGATGTTAAAAGCAAGGGTTGTCAATAGTCTAATAAACTCAGTCGCTACACTCACTCAAGAGAGCTTGTCTCCCTACTTCTAGAGTTTTGGTTTTGTTTTTCAGTGATTTACAAGGCTATTACAGGGAGCATGAATTGCAGGAACTGGCTTTTAAGTTTTTGCTGCTAGAAACTATGAATCTTGTTTTAAAATACTCAAGGCAAATGCATTGATTACAATTCTTCATTTACTTTTTGTAATTTTCTTAACACTAGTATATCTACTAAACACTAGTACATAGGCCCTTACCTGAATGTTATTGTCTTTATCACACTAGATGTACTTTCTTGGGAACAGATGATAAATCTCTCTTGTTATAGCCATCTAAATAAAGGATTACTGTGGAAATTTGTAAACGAACACCCATGTGGATTTTTCATTTATTTTAATTTTTACCCAAGTGTTTTATTTTGTTTTCTTCCTATGATAAACAGCATAGGCAAAAGCAAGTAGGGTTTGTTTGGCTTACACATTCCCATCACAGTCTATCACTGGAGGAAGTCCAGGCAGAAGGAGAAGGAAGAGCCTGAAAGCAGGAACTGAACCAGAGACTGTGGGTTAATGCTGTCTCCTAGCTTGTTTACCCATCATTGATTCAACATGCTTTCTTAATCAACCCAGAAGCACCTGGTTAGGGGTGGCATCATCTATACCACAGTGAGCTGGAGCATCCCACATCAATCAGCAATCAATAAAATATCCCACAGGCATGTCCTTAGTCAAATCTGATTAGGAGATATATATTATGTTAAAGTATAGAATTATAACTTTATTTTACTAATTCAGGACTTGTGTTCACACTTAAGTTGAGGTTAGACCTGATGATGTCTTTGCTGGTAAGAGTTTTGTTTCAGGATATTAGTTGATACTGTGAGCCCCTGAGATTATGTTGTTTACTGGAAATAGCTGTTTATAGTTGTGGTGTGACTCAGAGTTATCACATATCTTTAATCCCTCTGGGTCAAATACAGACACATCCTTAACACACGCCTTTAATCCCAACCAATGAAGTTAAAGTTCGTTTGTAGAGTTAATTTTATATCCAGCCACTTTGCTGAAGTTGTTTATCAGCTGCAGGAGTTCTCTGGTGGAGTTTTTCAGGTCACTTAGGTATACGCTCTTATCATCTGCAAATAGTGATAGTTTGATTTCTTCCTTACCAATTTGTATCCCTTTG
>CM052706.1:38436259-38470412 GCA_028551405.1 Uromys caudimaculatus | reverse complement strand
GCAGAAGCGGAGGGTCTCCTCTGGCGCCGGCGATGATGAAGTCGCTAGTTCCCGGGTTTCGGCACCATTTGTCCGGCGCGCTGTTTGGTCTCGCCAGCAAGAACCCACGCGGACACACGGATCCTTCTGCAGCAATGCGTTTAATGCATAATGAAAAGAGGAAAGACCCCGGGGCCCCAGAATGGCGCTGTTATATAGCTCCGAGGCAGCGTGTCCCCTATTGGTTGGCGTGCCCCGGGAGTGGGCGGTGATTAGACGTGTACACCCATAATGCACTTCGGGGTTTTCGCGGGCTACCCGCAAGTTTCCTCAGAACGACAGCGCCATCTAGTGATGGCAAATATTCTAACCGCTCCTTACACCAAAGAGGAGAGCTAGAAAGGGGGAAACAATGGAAATGTAAATAAAGTATTGAAAAAAAAAAAAAAGAAATCTGGAGAACATTATCCTATCTTACTTAGCATCAATTCTAACAGTCTTTAACAAATGATTAACAAAATAATAGCAAATAAAATGCAGGCAATATTGCACACAAAACCATACACAATACTTGAAGGACTCTCCCTCAGACAGGCAGAGCTGATTAAAGTGCTTTCACTCTCATTGTACCCAGCCTGTCTGGTAGGGTGATAGACTGGCCCAGGTTCCACCAGATTGCTCTGGTTTTAACATCTACAAATCTTCCTCAAGAGCCAGGGAGCTCTTTATTCTTTTTCTTTTCTTTTATCCAGTAATGGAGCAAAAAAGTAAGAGAAATGTGCGGAACTTTAACAGAGCTTCCAACCTTTTAGGTGAAAGCAACCATGTTTTCCTGTCGAATGAATCCAAGACAGACCTGTTGTATTTCATTTATTTCACGGCACCTTCCTCTGTCTGATGATGCTGGAAATTTATATTCGCAATTCATAATATACACCATCATTATTGAATCTTGTGGACTTGTACGAATCAAGGGTGTGATTTAGTGGATGTATTAGCACTTAATCTCTTTTGAGGCCCTTGGACTAATGCTTATGCATTGTACAAACACCATGTTGCTCCAGCTTTCAATCTGGTGAATACCTAGAGCATGTTTTCTTAGAGCTAAGAAACAATTACCAGAAGTAGTATGGGCCAGGTGTCACTGGAAAAGGATAAGTTAGTATGCGTAACAGATAAGTGACACTCACAAGGATAACATGGAGGTAAAGAACTGAACACACAATACAAAGTACCACAATGAATTGGACTTGGACACAGTGAAAAAAGGGATATGAAAGCACATAAGATGGCACAGTCCTTCAGCTCTGTCACGTGAGAAGCAAGCACTTGTCAACCAAGAAAAGCCCTTTTCATCTGCCTACATCACATTAGTGCTGAGTCGAATTTGTTTGGGAATATAACAGGAGCAAGCCTCGAGTCAGATCTTTCATGTTCTATTGAACTCAATACATATGCATTTCCTGATTCAGAAGTCCTTCCCAGTGGAGTGGTGATTCTATCACATTGTCACTGAGATCATACTTTCCTGAGAGTGTCAGTGAGTTTCTGAGTCACAGCAATAGGAAATTATTTCTCTGAAACACTTAAAATGATATTTGATTAGAAAACAATGGAGCTTTGAATCATGTTGATTTTTATGAATATTTAAATTAAAGAAAACAAAACACAAAACTGAGATCATAAGCAGTTTGTTCACAAATGAAATAGACTATCTTAATGATTTGCAAATTTGGCAACAGAATGTAAATATATATTTTGCCATCCCATCCATGTTCCATCAATGAGAATGGAAATGTATGTGTCCCAAATGGTTTTCTTGTCTTAAATGCAATAATCATAATGAAGGAGTTTTGTTGTTTATTTTATTTATTTATTTATTTATTTATTTATTTATTTATTTTCTTTGTTTTCTGTGAAAGTGAGATTTTATTATATTTTCCTCCAAAATATTCAGAAAAAAAACAAGATGTTTTAAAATTTTATTAAATTTCTTTGTGGTTATGTATACTTGTGTACATACGCATGGCATGGCAGAGGTCAGAGGACAACATGAAAGACTCAGTTCTCCTTCCATCATGGAGTTGTCTGGAACTGAACTTCAGTCTTTAGACATGGCTAAATTGACTTTACCCATTGGGCTAGCTCTCTGGGCCTTGGTGAGATTTCTATATACAAATTCTTGAAACAGAAGGAGTTGGTTTTCTTCCAATTTATCTAAAAAATGGCAATTGTTAACTGCTGAGGGCAGGGAATATCAGTTTGCTACTTTTTAAAAAAAATCGCATTTTCAAATTATGAAGCTAGGCTAAAGCCTTTCAATTAGGAAACCATAGTAAAAATCAGAATCAAGAAAACAAGGACAATGGAACAGAGGTTTATATAATCGTTCTTCAAATGTGAAGATCTTCAAAGAGCCCTTGTGTTGCATAGAGAAGTGTAAGTTGTGTATACTTATGTGGCTACATGTGGCATGCAGGTTGAGATAAAAACAATGAATAAAACAAATTTTTTGAAAATAAGATTGTTTTTGGACTCAAACACATTGCCAGATAAAAGCAGCCAAGGTAAGCACAGTTTTCACACTTCTTAACTAAATTTATGATTTTTTTTTCAAATTTAACTTTTACATTTTCAAATTAAACTATAGTTAAAAATCATTTTCCTTGGACTGAAATGTCTAGCAGGTAAATCCCTTGCTACCAAGGCTGATGGCTTCAGCTCTACCCAAGGAACACACATAGTGAAAGGACTCAATGGCTTTAGAGGTTATCCCTTGGCCTCTGCAGACATGCTCTTCTCTCCACCTCTCTCCATCTCCTTGCATCTCTATGTATCTCTGTCTCTGTCTCTCTCTGTTTCTCTCTCTGTTTCTCTCTCTCTCTCTCTCTCTCTCTCTATATATATATATATATATATATATATATATATATATATATATATTCTATTACATATAAATATTACATATAAGTCTTTTATGATATATGTATATAATTATATACACAGTGTGATAATAATAGAAAAATAACAATTTCCCTAAAAGGGAACTGTCAAATTTACAATGGCATCCATTGTACTTCAGAATATTTAAAAGCCATTGGAAAACTTAGTTAAGAGTAGCCTCTCTGATGAGCATATGGACTGTGAGGTTCTACTGACATCTGGCTGGGCTATTCAGCACCATTGATATGAAGCAGAGGTACCTTACTGGAGAGCTGGAAAGTAACTCATCTTTGAAAGCATATTACTTGTTAGTAAAATCTGAAGTGTGCCTTACTCCAAAACTGTGTTGATGGAATATTGAGTTCAATGTCCTCACAGTATTTGAAAACTAGAAAGTAGGATAATATCAGATCAACAAAGCAAAGCTACTAGTCACAATAGAACTTCTGATTGGCTGTGTTTGATTTTTGTCACTTCATGAAGGTAAAGATTTTTTTTAAATAGTTCAGAAATTTTTGGAGAGAAACATGATTAAAGTCATCCTAACATACTATGGGGAAAACTTAAACAGGCTATTAAGATTTTGACTAAATATATATATTAAGTACTTGAATAATTTACATTCTACTTTTAAAAAATTCTTACATTAGTTAGTAATTAAGAGTTTTTAATTTAGAAATGGATAAATGTCATCTACTTAGTTATATGTCTAAAAATCACTATTACACAATGATATAACCTATACAATTTGAATATTCAATAGATTATTTAAATAATTTCTGCACCAGGTAACAAACATTACAAAAATAGTTACATTTTTAAAAATTTACATACTACTTATTGGAATCCATCTTAGATTTTGTTTGTTTGTTTGCAGGGTCTATGTAGACTAGGCTAGAGGCTAGCTTCAAGATCACAAAGATCTGCCTGCCTGTGCCTCCCAAGTGATGGGATTAAAAGCATGTGTCACTGTGTCCAGCATGAACAGTTTTACCATAATTTACTATGCCAAGTTTTACTATTAATTACTGTTGCCATTGTTAACTGACACTATCCTTGATTTCTTTAATATTATTTACATAATGAAATAAAAATGTACAGAACAGTATGTGATCTCAAAGAAAACACTTTTGCTTCCTCACGTTTAGTTTATAATGATACCATTATGTCCACTGCTGTTGGTGCATGACTGTCCCCCTCTTTAATGAATTAACATTCTTACACCTGTGACATGAGACTGCTGCCCTCTAAGATACTGCCTTTTGCAGCTGAAGACTGCTGTCACTTGTCACTTAATGTTTTAGGTTCCTTGTGGGTAGGAAACATGTCTTTGTGGCCCATGACCAGATTTCATCTGGTTTCTCCTTGTACCTGTGCCACTTCTATGTATGTCTTATCCAGAGCAGAAAAGAGTTTCTCTGTTTCTCACCTAGTGAGTCAGATCTCTGCTTGGTATTGGGACATGACACCATTCTCATATACTCTGATTTGTTATTAACAGTTTCCAAGCTGAAAAGCAGCTTCCTCTATGCATAAGTTTGTTATTTAATATGTTGAGAATGTTTAGATACTAACCTCTTCTTTTCACTCCTTGTAAGTCATTCAGAACATCAAGGACTTGCCACATGTCACCTATTTTTAGTTTTCTACATTCTTTCTGGAATTCATGTATTTTCCTCCACTGTGTCAATTGTCTTAACATTGTTACTGTTCGTGTATGTGCATTGTTCATACATTATTTATTCCCCACCGACTGTGCAGTTCTTCTGATATCCTAACATTTCACTTGCTGTCACTAGCAACCAGGCAGAAGATTATCTGATTAGTCATTTCTTGGTGACATATGCACTCACATGTTGAAACGGACATTTCCCTTTGATGTGTTCCATTTTGATTGCTTATGTATTGGGTCAGTACTAGATTTTATATCTTTAAATCGAAACAAATTGAATAGCTTCCTGCTGTTTTGAAACAAATTGTTTCATCTGAACCAACATGCTGACTCAACTTAAAGATCTATGTAGAAATATAAAAACTATAACAGCTAGAATGATAAAGATTCAATTGAGTGCAGTCCTTTGAGAAATGGGGGGGGGGGGAAGCAAGAGCTGTTAAGATAATTGATTAGATTTGGTGTTCAAAAATCAAATCCATTATTTAAAAGTCAATTCAAATACTAAAGTTAAAACTAATAGACTTACAGTGACTACTTATAAGAAAAGAACAAGAAAGACATGACTAGAAGTAAAATTCATGTTCTATGTAAAACTAGGGCATAAACATTTTCAAAAGAATTGACTGGTCAATTTAGTTTGTCTTCAAATCAGTTAAGATTCAATGATAGGCTCAACAGTTCTCTTTCACTTTTTATTGTTTCATATCTGGTTGTTGCTTGACAGAAGTGATTTTGCCTTGGAAATGTGCTCATAGTCTAAACAGAGAGATGAATAGCATGGCAGAATATTCCATGGGATATTAAAGAAGACTTCATGGATTTAGCATAGGTTTGTCTTTTCACTTGATTGACTGTTTTTAGATGGAATGTCACTATGTAGCCCTGGGTAGATGAGAACTTTCTACATAGACCAGGTTGCCGGGAAGTCACAGAGATCTTCCCAGCTCTGCCTCTTTTATGCTGATATTAGAGATATGTACTACTATAGGCACCTCTTCTTACCGTTTTATCCAGACATTGTCTGCCATGCTGGGTTTTTCACATTGACAGGTGATGCAGTATAATCACAACTTCATCTTTACCTAAGCTTTCCTTAATAGGAGGAAAAGACAAAAATCAGTGCTCCCAGAATGCACCTAAATTTGTGGTTTATGCATGAAGAGTAGTTCTCTGTCACCACTACACCACATTTGATCCAGACTTGTCACTGGAAATTATTTTAATAATAAGACATAGTTTGTGATCTTAATGAGTTGAAACATAAGAAATTACAAGATTGGTTAACAAGGTATGTTATGTTATGATATTCACGGTGTATAATTTTGGCCTTATTATTAGCTACCCTGAGAGATATGAATGCATTCACTTCTGTTTATTCATTGCTATGTTCTTTAAAATCACTGAAATATACATAGGACTGGTAGCTGGGTTTTGAGGTGGAACTATTCCAAGTTGTTCTGAGAAACCGCCACAATTATTTCCAAAGTGGTTGTACCACTGTGCTCTTTCACCAGCAATGGAGGAGTATTCCCCTTGTTCTACATCCTCATCCTCACCAGGGTGAGCTTACTTCATTTTTTTTCATTTTTTTTTTTATTGGATATTTTCTTTATTTACATTTCAAATGTTATCCCCTTTCCAGGTCTCCCCTCTGGAACCCCCCTATCCCATCCCCCTTCCCCTGCCTCTATGAGGGTGCTCCCCCACCTGTCCACTGCCACCTTCCCACCCTGGCATTCCCCTACACTGGGGCATTGAACCCCCACAGGACCAAGGGCCTCTCCTTCTGTTGATGTTCAACAAGGCCATCTTCTGCCACATACACGACCGGAGCCGTGGGTCCCTCCATATGTGCTCTTTTATTGGTGGTCACCTTAGCCATTCTGGCCAGTGAAAGATAGAATCTTAGAATCATTTTGATTTTTGTTTCCCTGATAACTAAGGACATTACACAATTCTTTAAGAGCTTCTTGGCCATTTGAGATTCCTTTGTTAAGAATGTTCTCTTTTAGCTTTGTACTCCATTTTTTAATTTGGTTATTTGGTTTGTTTGTATCTAATTTCATGAGTTCTTTATATATTTTAGATATTATCCCTTTGTCAGATGTAGAGTTGAAGATCTGTTTCCAACTGTAGGCTGGCATTTTGTCCTATTGATGGTGTTATTTGCCTTATAGAAGCTTTTCAGTTTCATGAGGTCGTATTTTTAAATTGTTGATCTTAGGACCTGAGCTATCGGTGTTCCGTTCAGGAAATTGAGAGCTATGTCAATGTGTTCAATACAGTTCCCCACTTTCTCTTCTATTAGATTTATGCGTCTATTTTTATGTTAAAGTATTTGATACATTTGGATTTGAGTTTTATGTAGAGTACTAAATATGCATTTATTTGCATGCTTTTACAAGCAGATATCCAGTTAGGCTAGCATAATTTGTTGAAGATGCTCTCACATTTCCACTGTAAGATTTTGGCTTCTTTTTAAAAAATCAAATGACCATAGGTGTATGAGTTTATTTCTGGGACTTCAATTTTATTACATTGATCAATCAACCTGTCTCTTTTTATGCAAACAGTATGAAGGTTTTATTACTATTGCTCTGTAGTGAAACTTAAAATCAGGGATGGTGATATCTCCATTTCTTTTCTTGTACAGGACTGTTTTAGATATCATGGGTGTTTTTTCATATGAAGTTGAGAGTTGCTCTTTAGATGTATATAAATAATTGTGTAGTAGTTTTGATAGAAATTCCATTGAATCTGTAGATAACTCTTTGTAAGATGGCTACTTTTACTATGTTAATGCCACTGATTCATGAGCATGGGGGGTCTTATCCTCTGGTATATTCTTCAATTTCTTTCTTCAGAAACTTGAAGTTATTGTTATACAGGTCTTTCACTTGCTTGGTTAGAGTTATATTATTTGTGGCTATTGAAAGGGGTATTGTTTCTCTAATTTCTTTTTCACCTGTTTGACTTTTGTATGAAGGAGGACTATTGGTTTTTGTTTAGCAAATTTTGTATCCAACCACTTTGCTGAAGATGTTTATCAGGTATAGGAAGAGTTCTCTGATATAATTTTTGGCATCACATATGTGTACTATCATATCATCTGCTAATAGGAATATTTTGACTTCTTCCTTTCTAATTTGTTTCCTGTTGATCTCCTTTAGTTGTTTTATTGCTCTAGCTAGATCTTTACGTACTATATTGAATAGATAGGGAGATAGTGGGCAGCCTTGTCTTGTCCCTGATTTTAGTGGAATTGCTGAACGCTTCTTTCCATTTAATTTGATGTTGGCTATTGGTTTGGCGTACATTACTTTTATTGTGTTTAAGTATGCACCTTGTATCCCTGATCTCTCCAAGATGTTTAACATGTAAAGGGTGTTAGATTTTGTCAAAGGCTTTTTCAAGAACAAATTAGCTGATCATATTTTTTCCTTTATTCATTTATATGGTACATTACATTGATGAATTTTTATATATTGAACCATCCGTGCATCCCTGGGATGAAGCATACTTGATCATGTTGGATGATGTTTTTGATGTGCTCTTGGATTCAATTTGCAGGAATTTTGAGTATTTTTGTATCTATGTTCATATGGGAGATTGGTCTGAAATTCTTTTTTTGTTGAATCTTTGCATGGTTTAGGTATTAGTGTGACTGTGACTTCATAGAATGAGTGTTCCTTCTGTTCCTACTTTGTGGAATAGTTTGAGGAGTATTGGTATTAGCTCTTCTTTGAATGTGCTAAAACCATCTGACCCTGTCCTTCCCCCCTTTTTGGTTGAGAGCCATAATGAGTTTTCTATTTCTTGGTGGTTATTTGCTGGGGGCCTTTCCAGGGTGGGGGATTTGCCCATCACAGAGAGGAATGCTGGATGGTCTTACTGATAGGGCAGCCCATAGAGGACATAAGGAGTTTGAGAAAAGAGAGAGTGAGCCAGGGATGATGGTCAGAGTAGTCTTGCAGCTGGCTTCCTTGCAATCAGGCTGCTTCTGTGGCTCTAAATTATTAGCAATGAGGCCAGTTCTGCTGTCCTGACCAACTAGCAACCAGGTGCTTCTTTATTCATACTAGTTCCACATAACAACAGACCAATGATTATCCAAGTGGTATAGAATATGTATTTGACTTTTCATTACATTTCCATGGTTACAAGTTCACTTACAATTAGAAAATACAAACAGAACAGAATATTATTATTATTATTATTATTATTATTATTATGCCCAAATCTCCAACTTAAAGAATCTAAATAATGCCACATATATAGAAAACACATATGACACATATGACAGCCTGCATATAGGCTGGAAATGTTTGCTGTTTGAAAGCATTCAAGCCAAACAGAAAATATCTGAGCCAGTCTCTGAGTAGCAAATAATAATATATGACTTCTTTGATTATGTTTCATCATGTACACTGTAAAGTAAGAAAAGTTTATTTTAATCAGTCTGTCTTACTTTCTGAGTTTTGTTCCTCAATGGGTGGACACTGTATGACCTCCTATCTTTAAACTACATTTTTAGAGAACTCTAAGCCAATAATAACAAGAGACCTTGCATCTGTCATCTATCTCCTGGCCAGTTACAGTTTGTCAAATGTCTCTGTTTTCCCTGCATTAATTATACTATTTAAGTTAGCTCAGGCACAGATGCTCCATCAAGATTCCTAGATTTACGGTCTCATCCTATTATGTGCTTACCTGTGCTTAATGATCTCCAAGGTATAAGGAAGACTTCCAAATAGTGGGAAAATAAAGTTAATTTTACGATTTTTCGTAAAAGACTCAGATGTAATATTTCTCAGGAGAAGATATAAAATGAATCATAATGCAGAATACCCAATAAAGTAACATGCACAGACCAAAAGCTTAGACACAGAGTTACAGCAATTGCTGCAATCAGCTCAGCTTTGCTGGAACTGTGTCAAGCAGTGGTGCTGGCTTTGTGAATCTTGACATTTCTAATGGGTATGGCTGTGCCAGTTATAGGTCTATATAAATTGTTTACCTGATCTTGATGTAACCTTAGTAAGTAGTGTGTTGTTATGTGTTCTTTTTTCATTTCTGATTTTGTTAGTTTGGATATTGTTTCTCTGCCTTTTAGTTAGTTTGGCTAAGGATTTGTCTATTTTGCTCATTTTCTTAAAGTACCAGCTCTTGGTTTTGTTGATTATATTGTTCTCTTTGAAATCAACTAATTTATTGATTTCAACCTTGATTTTGATTGTTTCACGTGGATTACTCCTCTTGGGTGTGTTTACTCCTTTTTTGTTCTAGAGCTGTCAGATGTGCTTTTAAGTTGTTAGTATGAGAGCGCTCTAATTTCTTTATGAAGGCACTTAGTGTTATAAAATTTTCTCTTAGCCCTGCTCTCATTTTGTCCCATACATTTGGATATAGTGTGCCTTCATTTTCATTGATTTCTAGAAAGTCTTATAATCTCTCTTTCTTTCTCTCTCTCTCTCTCTCTCTCTCTCTCTCTCTCTCTCTCTCTCTCTTTCTCTCCCTTCCCCAAGCCAGTGGTCAATCAGTAGAGAGTCATTCAGTTTCCATAAGTCTGCAGGCTTTCTTCTATTTCTGTTGTTGTTGAAGTCCAGTTTTAATCCATGGTGATCTGATAAGATACACTTTTGTTATATGTGATGAGGCTTTCTTTGTGACTAACTATATTGTCAATTTTGGAGAATGTTCCCTTAGATGCTGAGAAGAATGTATATTCTTTTGTGGTTGGGTGAAATGTTCTATAGATACCTGTTAGGTTAATTTGATTCATAACCTTTGGTGTGTGTGTGTATGTGTGTTTCTTTTTCTTTGGTTTGCTGATATGGGATTATTTATTTCCTGTGTTTTCTTGAGTGTAGTTACCCTCTTTGAGTTGGAGTTTTCCTTCTAGTATCTTCTGTAGGACTGAGTTTGTGGGTAGAATTATTTAAACTTGGTTTTCTTAGGAAATATCTTTTTTTTTCTCAATCTGTTGTCTTTTAGGTTCTGCAAGGCATCTGTCCAGGTCCTTCTGGCTTTTAGAGTTTCTGTTGAGAAGTTGGGTACAATTCTGATAGGTCTGCTTTTATATGATACATGGGCTTTTCCCCTTGCAGCTTTTAATATTCTGTCTTGTTCTGTACATTTAGTGTTTGGATCATTATTTAGTGGGAGGAATTCCTTTCTTGGTCCAGTCTGTTTAGTGTTCTGTAAGCTTCTTGTATCTTTATAGGAATATCTTTCTTTAGGTTGGAGAAATTTTCTTCTCTGGTTTGTTTGTTATTTTTTGTTCCTTCTATTTCCATTTTCAATTCGTATACAGTTTTATTCATTTCCTTCTCCAGTTTGTCTATATTTTTTATATTTAAGTAATTCATTCATTTCCTTTTTAAAGGAAAAGTCATCTTTTTGAGAATGGATTTAAGATCATCTTCTTGGATAGCCAGGGCTTGCTATAGAAGAATATCTGGGCCCTGTTGGTACCCTAATGCCCTGGCTCTTGTGGGTTGTGTTCTTATTGTGGCATTTAGCCATCTGGTTGTTCCTGGTGTTGGCTCACTGTTACTGATGCCAGCAGGACTCCTGGAGGAGTCAGACAAAACCATGGTCTAGACAAAAGAAAGTTCATAGCCCATTTCTCTCTGCCACCTCTGTGCAATATCTAGCCAGTAGCAGTATTGCTGTAATTATCATTATTATTAATACATACTTTCATAATTTTCATGTTTGTCTTGATGTTTGCTTATCAATAGTCTATTGAATGTTCATTCAAGTACTCCACAAATGTTTGTTGCAATAATATTGAGCAAAAGAGACTTAGTGTCAGTCATTATGAAGGAAGGAGTTAAGTAAACACATAAAAAAATTGTAAGAGCATCAAAATTCCAGACACCATGAGTTGATAAGATAGGACAACTTTGAAGTAATGAGTTAGAATATGGGTGTTTAACTTCAATAAGAATTTTATTTAATCATCAGATATACTAATGAAACAAAGGACCCAGCAAAGCAAATATCTATCTATCTATCTATCTATCTATCTATCTATCTATCTATCTATCTATCTATCTATCATTTATAACTCATCTTTCTATCTATAGAGTAGATATATGTAGATATATATATTAATATAGATATAGTACAGAGTAGTACAATTTATTTATTTGGAGGATGGGAAGAAGTGGTACAAGAAAGAACTAGCAAAGCATTCTTCAAGATATTAAAAATATGTTAATAAAAGATATTAAAACCATCTTGCAAAAACATGGTGCCTTGACCATCTGAGAGTAATGGAATGAATGAGTTTGTAGAAGATACTGTGACATTAGGGAGAGAAAAGGAAGTTTTGTGCATAAGCTTGGAATTTGATTTGGACAACTAGGTATTAGGAGTTTCTACCTTTCAAACATTAAAACTGGCAAATCAAAGAGTTAATGCAGGGGGTTTGCATGAAGCTTATTCCTCATAATTAATCTGTGTGGATTATTAGAGATTCAGAAGATTAGTAAGACATGTTTGTATGTTTGAAGGTACTTGCAGAGAGAAGTTGCATGTGGACAAGCAACTGAGGGGGAAATACATGCCTGAAAACATGCAGTGCCATCTTACAGGATGGACCAGGATAAGTTAAAAGAGGAGTTAATAGAAGGGCAATCAGTGGGTGCAAATTCCATCCTTCTGGAATGGATATGTCTATTTCTGTATCCACTCAATCATTGACATCAGCCTTCAACTCGTCATTGTGTCCCCACATCAGCAAATCTTAGGGGAGCACCCAAGCCTTCCTATTTGGTCAAAGAATGAATGACCAGACTTCCCTCTCCTTGCTCCAACTGTCCAGCTCCTTTGGAGAAGCAGCCTCTGGGTTCTGCTTCTCCAGTATACAAACAGTCATTGTAAAACTACTTAGCTTCTAAGCCTATGAGCAAACCCAATAGCTACAGTTTGTGAATGTGTATGTGTATATCTCTGTCTCTGTCTCTGTCATATCTCTGTCTGTCTCTCTCTCTCTGTCTCTCTCTGTCTCTCTCCCTCTGTATGTGTGTGTGTGTGTGTGTGTGAAATGGGTGAAGTTACTCTCAAGTCCATCTTTAAGTATTTGAATAAGCTACATTATGGTGATTATTTTCTTTAGCAATCATGGGTGCTAGAAAGTGCTTACATGTGTTAAAAGGCTGGCATTATGATCATGAAAATATAGATGTAACTGAAATAGCAATGTCTAAGTTAAGATTCAGAAATAAACTACTATACCATAAGTTAAATAATAAAAAACTAGAATAAAATTGGAGCATTTTAACAAATGAAACACCACAATCTGTATACTTAACACATACAATTTCATGGCCAGCTGCTGAAGAGTTAATCATGTAAGAACAGTGAGGGAATGTCTCTCTCTTTCTTCTCTCTCTCTCTCTCTCTCTCTCTCTCTCTCTCTCTCTCTCTCTCTTTCTCTCTCTCTCTCTGTGTGTGTGTGTGTGTTTATGTGTGTGTAGGTGGAATGTCAAATAAGGTTAGAGAAAGTTCCTTGGAAACAAGTCTAATATTCTATATTTCCAACTTTGCCTTGAGCAATTTATTTCCCCAGTGTCTGTGTTGTTTGTTTCATTGGTGTGCATTTATGATGCTGAGGACCAAACCACACATGTGACACACACATCATGCCACTGAGCTGTATCCCTCTTTCATGTGTATTCCAGATAATGCTGACTCTTCAGAACACTTGTGGATTTTAAATAGAATCCCTTATTTTAGAAAATGTACTTATCCCAGTGCCTCACACACAGGAGGTCTTGGAAGATTGCCTTTGTTACTAATGATTATTAGTGTATTCTTTTGCTTGTATGGAAAAGAACAAAGAACTGATACATTTACTTTTCACAGAACCATGGAAAGATTTAAATCCAGGAATGATTTTTTTCCTGAGAACTATAAAATATCAACTGAAAGATATTTTAAACTAAGGGAAAAGGAACTAACAACCTTGATGGCAACAAACTTCTAAGATTAACATCCACAAGGAAAACAAGATTATATACAGACTCTTAGAAAACAATTCATGGAAGGAATAGGAAAGTCACTTTGAGGTAAGGGACATTTCAGTCTGGATCAATCTGAACAGGAAAAAATCACATTGAATGTCACTTTGTAGTTAAAGAAATGAGACAAAATATGAATATCAGGTCTTTAAGTATATTCCACTAGCCACCAGCCATGATATAAGAGGAACCGTTTCCTGCCTCTAATCTAGGGAGATCACATTGGAACGAGCAGCAGCTGAGGTGGTGAAGGACAGGTTAGGGCAATGCATGTAGTGGTCATAGCAACAGATATTATGATATGAGCTGAGAGTGGGAGGCACCCACATCAGCAGATGGAGGAAAGATGCCCAGCATTGACAAGAGGAGCACAAAGCCACAGGAAGCATCAGAGAACTCTGAGCTCCAGCCACAGCACTAATGAAGAGGAAGTACTGAGCTAATGATAGCTCCCTTGTCTAAATGGTCAAAGCATTTTCTCATTTCAGAATAAGATATACAACATTTAAGACAATAAGAACATTAAAATAAAGGAAAATCACAAACCTTTAAATTCCATGAAAATAAAGTCTTGGTAAAAGCTTGATCTCATAATTTACCATAAATAAAACACTACTTCCCAGGCTTTCAGTTATTACTTTGAAATGTAAAAGTAAAATGGCTTGTTTTTTTTTAACATAGCTTTCCAAATTTGGGTGTACCAGTATTCACAAGCAATCTGACATTCCTCCAAGAAACTGGGCTGTAAAACACAAAGTCATTTCTAAATGGTCAGTTGAAAAAGTGGAGTGGGAACTTAGTATACCAGCATGTCTACTGAATTTCAATAATTTAGGAATTAATATTTTAATCTCCAAAATAATGTGATGATAGTTATGAAATTATGACAAAGTCAATGAAAACAATGTAAATGATTAAATTTTATTTTAGCTGGACAGTGGTGGCGCATGCCTTTAATCCCAGCACTTGGGAGGCAGAGGCAGGTAGATTTCTGAGTTCGAGGCCAGCCTGGTCTACAGAATGAGTTCCAGGACAGCCAGGGTTATACAGAGAAACCCTGTCTCAAAAAAAACAAAAAAAATTATTTTAAAGTATTTAATTACTCTAAATGAAAGAAGAGGTCAAAGACTATGAAATGTGACAAGGGTAAAAAATGCAATACATCATAGACTTAATTATTAATAATGTCATTACACAAACATTAGCTAAGACTCCAATAAAATGGCAAAAATATCATGATGGCATTTTAGCCTGTATAGGTCATTCAAGATAAAAATCAGAATTTCTATTCAAAAAGTAGTGCTGAATAGGTCATTTTACCTTTGGTCACCTTGAAAATTTTTCATGACATTTTCTGGTTTTGTATGTGAGCATACAGTGTGAAAGCTGCATAAAGACAAGGGGTTCTCACACTGTAGGGAATAGAACAGCCTCCCCTAACAATTGAGGTGAGTTGATAAGGGTCCCAGGCTGGGAAAAGCAAGTCGTGGGCAAATAAGTGAAGAGTTCCTGTGTAAAGAGGAACAATGGAATTAGGGCACATAGCTGCTTCCCATAGAGAGTGCCCTGTGGAGGGTTGAGAAAATCACACTGTTTGGATAGAGATGAAAATTTATAAAGGAATAATTCCTGCTTTTGTAGCTTCAGCTACAAGAATATCACAAAATAATCAATATGCAGTAAGAGAATGCGGCTGGTGTCTTAATTGCAAGAAAATGGGTCTAGGGGGAAAAACTGGTTGATGAACCAGGGCAGTAGAAAGGACAACACAATTTGAAAAAGTGAAACACTATGTTTCCCTTTGTTGGGACAGAGAGAAGAGAGAAAAACAGGTATGAGGCTTGAACATAATTTCTATTTTTGAAGATTCTTCTAAAAGGCTTACTATCTGTTGGCCACATCACTCACAGAAGAGTAAGAGAGAAAATGCTTCTTGGGTGACTTTTACCAAACGAAGAATGGACATTTGTCACCAGCATTTTTTTCAGTTTACTTTAATCAATATGCTAAAATATATATTTAAATGTCCCTTTAGTTGTTAGGCTTTACATGACAAGAAAATTAAATATTCTCATTTATAAGGAAAATTTACTCTCACCTGTACTATGCTGAGCATGTTTGTTTTGGACAGCGGGTGTGTGGGTGAGAGCACAGACAGCAGACTTAGCCTTCGATATAATAATTATTGGGTAGTATGACTTTTGAATAATTTTTACTTTACTGATTTTAAGCTTCGTATAATCACAGTGTATTATTTATGTAATGATAAGAAAGAAGACCAAGTCTGACTCTTTAGTATTTAAAGCAGTCAGCTTTGATGTACTGGAAACCTAAGGATCCATTGCCAAGGAAACCTGTCTACAGTGGTAGATTTGTACATTCCCAGCACTGAGTTCTTCTCTTATTTACTGCTTGATGATTAACAATTAGAATAAAGAAAGTATGACAAATATCATGCAACTTCAAAGTCACATAAAATTATGTCATGAGAGCTGTAAACATTTATTTTTTTTAATCTACACATAGATAGTAGATGGGAAAAAGCAAGTTCTCTGTTTACACACTGGAGTAACCACTGCACTGAGAAACTTTAGGTACTATGAGACTGAAGGACTTGGGGAAGTTCCTCTGCCCCACCAGACTCTCTGCAGCAGGGTCTGTAATTAGAATCTTGGCATCTCCCAATCTGGAAAGGCTATAGGCAGTAATTTTTTTAAGTCACTAAATAACAACGGTAGAAATTATTGGTTTTTTTTTTTATGAATGTTCTTATTTGTACATATTATGTGACCACAAGAGGGTATTGAATTCCTAGAGAGAAATTTAAAGTTGGTTGTGAATTGTCTGACTTGGATGCTAAGAACTGAGCTTGAGTCCTGTGTAATAGCAATGAGGACATTTTACTGTTACAACATCTCTCCACTTCCCTAAATCAAATCTTTAAAGGTATTTTATTATTTGTATACAATATATTTCAATCCCAATCTTTCCCCTTACCCACTCTTCCAAGATCTCCCTACCTTGCTAGCTACTCACTCATATTATCTATCTATCTATCTATCTATCTATCTATCTATCTATCTATCTATCTATAATCTTCCATCTATCTATTACCTATCTATCTATATCTCAAAATAATCAAGAAAAGCAACCAAAAAATCCAAAAATAAAACACAAACTAAAACAAAAAATAAGATAATGGATATCAAAACAAAACCGAAAGTGCACAGAAATACATGAACCCATTTTGTTTTGGGTAAGTCCTCCGAGGCATTAGGCCCGCCAGGGACTGTGTTTAATCAACCCAGTGAAACGCTGCTTGGGGAGAACAAAGATTATCCCTTTCCTAGCAGCTATCCATTGCAAATAGCTCCTTGGTAGGGGTAGAACATTGTACCTCTTTACCCTTCTCAGTGTTGGGATTTTGTCTAATTTGAACCTGTGCAAGTTTTGTGCATGCTGCCACAGTCTTTGTTAGTACTTATGCTTATCAGTCCTGTTGTGAATGGAAAACACATTTTCCTTGAAGTGGTATTCTACCTTTGTCTCCCTAAGCATTAAAGAAAGGGATTGAGAAGGTTTAGGGTTGAGTGACCCTTTCTCTTAATCTCTTTATACTGCCACATGGTGGATCTCCTCAGTAATTGCTGTATACTCAAAGAAGTTTCTCTGAGAAAGGCTCAGCAATATTCTGATCAATGGTTATAACAATATGCCATTAGGAATTGCTTTATTGTATATTCTTTTAGCAGAATAGTAGTCATAGGTTTTCTCCTAAGTCCATGACTTTTGAAGTCTCAGGTTCTTGTCCTCTTTAGCAGTGGCAGATACGGGTTTTGACTCATGAATGAGCCTTAAAACCAAGTATAAGTGTTTTATACAACCATAAAGTTTGTGACACTACTTCACTAGCAAATCTTGCAGGCAGAGCACTGTTGTAGATCATAGTGTTTGTAACTGGGTGATATCTATGATTACTCTTCTCATCCAGTATCATGCAAAGCACCTTTTAGTATCATGAATGTTAGTAAGTACGGTGAAGCGTCTAATTGGCTAACAGATTGACTTCTTCATTTTTCATGACATAATCAAGTGATGCCTTGAGCAATAGGTCCTTACCATCAGATTATGGACAGTAAACAATAGCATTGGTGAATAGCTTACAATGGACAGATGCATCTATTAGACCCCTTTGGTTAGCAACTCAACAAAATATAGCCCATTTCTGGAATGAGAAGCTTTACTTAGTGGTATAAGAAAATGTTGCATTGAGGCATTAACCCCCTTAATATATTGTGACTATATTTAAATCCAATTCATATATTTATATATTTTAGGAAGCTTCTATAGTAGTAGCTTTCATATAGCTTTTCCAAAAATTTTAGCCAACACTAAAGCCTAAATCACATCTTAAGAAATATAGCTGTGCCAACTAAAATTCTGTATAATACAGAAAATTCATATTAATTTTCCAAAAAGAAGAGGGTACAAGGTATAAGAAGCTCCTGTAAAATAATGATGATGATATGCATATATTGTAAATTTTACAATAAAATATAAGCTAGAAATTAACATGGAGAAAACTTTTTTAATATTTAATGTTTCATACACTATTAAAGAAAAATTATACTGATGCTTTTTAAATAATGATGAAGAATCTAATTCAATAGTATTATAATATCTCTTTCGCCAATAAACATTTTAGGAGAGTTGCTATCCTAACTGGAGATGTTGATGTAAGGCAGATAACTGGGCTCCCCTTGGATTCTATTACAACACCCACAATTAAGGATTTACTGTCAAGGGGCTGGAGAATAGGTGGAAAATTACTGTGAGATGTCACCCAAGGTTGAATTCTTGCTGTAATGACCTAAAGATATTCTTGTAAAGAGGAACTCCATCATTAAAGATGGAATTGACTATCTATCAAGGATAATTGGATACACACAGAGAGAGATGATCAGGAAACTGATAAAGCAGAGTCCTTTGCTAACACTGGGCTAGGCACAGCAAAAAAAGAAGATAGAGGTCAGGAGAAAACCAGCCAAGAAGGGAGCAGGCAGACAGGGACTTGCCAAAACATTTGATCAAGAGAGAGGTTTTGTTAAACTCAACAAATAGAGGATAAACAGATCAAAGGATAACTATAAGGAAAAGTTCTTAAAACCGTTGATTGGTAACTGCTGTAGCCTGCTCAAGAGCAGGGAAGAAAGGAAAAGGAAAACAGAAATTTGTTGGCACAAAACATACATATTTCATTTGCCAAAAATAATTTGTAAGGCAGACAAGTATCTAATGTCACCCACATATTTCCTGTTAAGAAAAACATTTCCTGTCAGAGTCCTATGAAACACTACAATTAGAAAGTAAGACTGCTGTGTGAGCAGAGTAAAACTGGCTCAGAGCCGTGGAAACACCAAAGTTCATTTACAGACTCAGTTATTGCAGAAACTTCAAAAAATAACTCATAAAAAGTACTCATTAGTCATAATGTTTCCCTCAAGATTGCACGTTTAACTACATTCTAATTTCAGGTGGGGTCTCATGCCCAGTAAAGGTTGCTTTTCTGTACTTTCTTCATTCTAGTTTAAGGGGTGGGAAGGAGAAGGAAAGGGAAGCAGGGAGGGGAGGGGAGGAGAAAGGAGAATATTTTTTACAAAGAATGAAGAAACTGCTTCTAATGTCAAACGGCAGCCTATGTTCTTTCCAAATTCAGTAAAACACACTGATATAGGCAGCCCACGGATTTGCCCTGGCAGCCATAATGCAGTAATATAATTCTTTTAATCACTTTCTGGAAGCAAGTGATTAGAATTGCCATTGTAATTATTTGTTTTCACAGCCACAACGTTTAGTTCATTCATGACATTTGACTTTTTTTTTTTTTCAGTTACTTATTATCTGCTTCAATGCACTGCCTTTCCACACAATCTGTTTGTCTCCCTGCAGTTAAAGGTTGGCCCACTTCAACTGCATGTTTCAGGCCGAGCATCCAGAAAGATCCCAGGGGTAAGAGCACCTTATCCAGCTCTCTGCTTTCTGACCAGGTTTTTAAGAAAGTAGGGCCCAAGCTTAAATTACTAGTTATGTATTTACAGGAGTTTTATAAATAAATGCTCTCATTTCTAGTACCCTTGTCACTATGATTGAAAGGCAGGAGAAATAAACCTTCCTGAAACAGGTCAAGGGCAGGTAAATTCTTATGATTCTTATTATAAAGATGTTTTAATCTACATCTCCCCATCGTGTGTGTGTGTGTGTGTGTGTGTGTGTGTGTGTGTGTGTATGTGTTGGTTTGTTGTTGTTGTTGTTTATTTTGTTTTTGTTTGTTTGTTTTTCTTTTGAAGTTTTTCTTCTAGTGCCTTCTGTAGAGCTGAGTTTGTAGATATGTTGCTTACACTGAGTTTTAGCATGGAATATTTTAGAGAGTTGAGAGGGTTCAGAAGAAGGAGGAACCTTGGGTGGGTCATGAGAATATGCTGAGTCCCCAGGGACGGGAGGAAGAGAGGGAAGACCGCCCCTTAAAGATGGCCTGTTACAGGCATGGGGGTAAGACTAGGGCATTAGAAATGGAAGACAGGAAACAGAATAAAGGACACTCAATTGATTCCTTGGCTTTTTCTCTGGGTATTAGTGGATGACAAAGGGATGGGATGAGGGAGGAAGACTATAGGAAAATATCAGTGTCAAAACTGAACTTTTCAATTGAAACGTTGGGAGTGAAAAGGGGTTTGCCTGATATGTTATAATTAATTATTTTATTTCTTTATAAGCCCCTTCTGGTTCTCCATTACAGAGTCTTCCCCATTACCCTTTCCCTCTGAAAAGGTGCACTCCTGAATATCCCCCTACCCTGGGACACCAAGTCTCTACAGGATTAGGCACATCTTATCCTACAGAGGCAAGACAAACAGCTCTCTGCTACATATGTGCCAAGGGTCTTGGACCAGCCCGTGTATGCTTTTTAGTTGGTGGTTCAGTCTCTGGGAGCTCCTAGGGGTCCAGGTTAGTTGACACGTGTCTTCCTATGGGGTTGCAATCCCCTCAGTTCTGTCAATATTGCCCCTAACTTCTCCATACGGGTCCCTGACCTCCGTCCAGTATCTGCATCTGTCTCAGTCAGCTGCTGATAGAACCTCTCAGAGGACACCCATGCTAGGTTCCTGTCTACAAGCACAACATATTATCTATTATAGTGTCAGGGATTGGTGTCTACCTTGGGATTGGTTCTAAGTTGGGCTCGTCACTGATCAGCCATTCCTTCATTCTCTGCTCTGTTTTTGTCCCTATGTTTCTTTAGACAGGGCACAGTTTGGGCTGAAAGTTTTGTAGGTGGGTTGGTGTTCCGATCCCTCCACTGTGGGTTCTGTCTGAATACTGGAGATGGTCTCTTCAGGTTCCATATTCCCACTTTTGGGCATTTTGGCTAAAGTCACCAGCATTGAGTCCTGGGATCCTCTCCCATCACAGGTCTCTATGAATTCCTAGACATTTCCTTTTGCCCTCCACCCACAGCAGCTGCATATTTCCATTCATTCTCTTTGCCAGCTGGTTCTCTCCCCTGTCTCCCCTTATACCTGATCCTGCCCCCTTTCTCCTCCCCCTCCCCTCTCCCACCCAGATCCATCCCCCTTCTGCCTCCCATGATTATTTTGTTCCCACTTCTAAGTGGTATCAAAGCATCCTCACTTGGGCCTTCCTTCTTGTTTAGCCTCTTAGGACTGTGGGTTGTATCATGGGTATGCTGTACTTTTTGGCTAATATCCACTCATCAGTTTGTACAAAGGCTTAAATAACTACAAATGTTAACATAAACTAGTATATTAAGAATAATTATTGCCCTTTCTTCTGGTCTGCTTCCCAGCCTGGGCCACATCAGCAGCTCAACACCCTCCCACACCCAACAGCCTGTCTGCCTCTCAGGAGGTCCATAATAACGAGGGACACAGGTGAGACTCCCTCTCACCCAAATTTCCAAGTCAGCAGCTATGGGGCCATGGACCATGAGCCTGGTCCTTGGTCAAGTTAAAAGTTTGAAGCACCAGAGACCCTAAAGGAACTATAGGAGCTTTGCCTCCTCCCAGGCACCAGGTCCCTGTCACATAGTGGCAGCCCCTCATAGATTTGTGGTCATCAGCTTTGTAAGGGCAATGCCCAAGCCCTTCCACATGTAGATGAGGCATCCCTATCATCTCAGACCAAGACAATAGGAAGATAGGAAGAGCCTGTGGTCACATAGGCTCAAGAGAGAGATCTCCATGCTAAAGGCCCAGAGAGCATTACCAAAAAGATTCCCTTCTCAGACATTCCAGCCTGCAAAAGGTATTTGATCTCAGGCCTACCCTGAGAAGTGTGGTATAGTTTTGCTCATCTACTTTCCACCAAGACAGACTGTCTCTTTTCATCTAGATCTGCCATGGGAAGAGAAGGAGAAGGACTTTGTCTAGAGAGTAGCAGTCTAGTCTCTCATAGAAGGCCTCTCTGCGCTCCCAGTCACAACTGCCACAAAGCTTGCTTTGGGTCAAGGCAAAGAGTCTCCCTGTGGGACTGACCAGAGTTCCCTCCCCTGACATAGACCAGGCCCAGCCCACAGGCCCCTACTAGGCCCTGGTCTTGTCGCATACCTGGGGTCTCCCAAGACAGCTCTGCTTTTCTTACATCTCAGACTGTGCTTCCTCACCCCTGAAGTGGTGTCCAGGTGCTTCCTTACAGCCCACACCCTCCTGGGCAGCAGTGTGAGCTTAGAGTATTCAAACTCCCAGTGTTCCACCTCCCCAAGTGGCCGTGCCCTGTGGTGGAACGGATGTGGGACCACAATCCTACAAGCAGTCAGATACTCACCCACACCCTATAGCCGGTCTGCCTGCCACGAGGTCTGCAGTAACCAGGGACAGAGCCTGCCTGTCTCCCAGGAAGTTTGCAATAACCAGTAACACAGGAAGTCTATCTTAACTAGGAGCAGAGTCCTTCTGTTTTGCACCTACACCTACACCTAGGTCATATCCTACCCCTGGTACACAAAGGAGATCCTTCCTGTCTCCTAGGAGGTTCACCCTGGCCAGGAACACAGGAGGTCTGCCCTACCCAGGGACACGGAAGGTCTGCTCTAACCGAAGACAAAGAAGCCCTTACCCCCAACCAGATTCAGGACTGACTGCTTCCCAGGAGACAGGCTCTAACCCAGTTTACAGAGCTCTACCTGCCTCCAAGGAGACCAGCAACAGTTAGTGGCACCAAGGCCAGTAAAAACTTGAGATAACCAGATGTCAAGAGGCAGGTGCAAAAACATAAGTAACAGAACCCAATGCAATGTGGCAACCTTAAAAACTCAGTTCTCCTACCACAGAAAGTCATCAATACCCTAGCACACCTGAAAAACAAGATTCTGACAACAAATTCCATCTCATGAAGATGATAGAAGCCTTTAAGGCAAATATAAATAACTGCCTTAAAGAAATACAGGAAAACACAGGCAAGCAGGTAGAAGCCCTTAAAAAGATAACAAATAAATCCCTTAAAGAAATTCAGGAAAATACAATCAAGCAGGTAAAGGAATTAAACAAAACAATCTGAGACCTAAGATAGAAGTAGAAACATTAAAGAAAATACAGTGGAGGCAACAGTGGAGATGGATAATTTAGGAAAGAGATCAGGAGCTACAGATGCAAGCATCACCAACAGAATACAAGAGATAGAACAGAGAATCTCAGGCATAGAAGATACCATAGAAGATACTGACACATTGGTTAAACAAAATGCAAAGAGTTAAAAATATCCAGGAAATTCAGGACACAATGAAATGATCAAACCTAAGAATAATAGGAATAGAAGAGAGTGAAGATTCCCAGTTCAGGGGCCCAGAAAACATCTTCAACAAAATCAAGAAGGAAATTTCTCTAACCTAAAGAAAGAGATAGCTATAAATGTGTAAGAAGCCTACAGAACACCAAATAGTTTGGACCAGAAAAGAAAATCTTCTTGGCACATAATAATCAAAACAATGAATGCGCAGAACAAAGAACAAAGAAAGAATATTAAAAGCAGTAAGAGAAAAAGGTCAAATAACATGTAAAGGCAGATCTACCAGAATTACACCAGATTTCTCAACAGAGACTCTAAAAGCCAGAAGATCCTGGACAGATGTCATCCAGAACCTAAGAGAAAACAAATGCTAGCCCAGACTCCTATACCCAGCAAAATCTCAATCACTATAGATGGAGAAACCAATCTATTCCATGAAAAAAATAAAATTTAAACAATATATTTCTACTAATGCAGCCCTACAGAGGATATTGGATGGAAACCCCAACACAAGGAGGGTAACTGTACCCAAGAAAACACAAGAAATTAAACATCTCACAAAAAAACAAAAGAAGAGAATATCACACACACACACACACACACACACACACACACACACACACACACACACACACTATCACCTTCAACAACAAAAATAAAAGGAACTAACAATCATCTCTCTTTAATATTTTCAACATCAATGGACTCAATTCCCCAATAAAAAGACACAGGTTAACAGACTGGATACATGAATAGGCCCCAGTATTTGGCTGCAAACAAGAAACACCTTTTATTGACAAAGACAAACACTGCTTCAGAGCAACGGGCTAGAAAAATTTTTTCCAAGCAAATGGTCCCAAGAAACAAGAGGGAGTTGTCATTCTAAAATTCAACAAAATAGGCTTTCAAGCAAAAGTAATCAAACAACACTTCACATTCATGAAAGGAAAAATCCACCAAGAGGAAGTCTCAATGCTGAACATCTATGTCCCAAATGCAAAGGCACCCACATTCATAAAAGAAACTTTTCTAAAGCACAAAACACACATTGAACATCACACAATGATAGTGGGAGACTTCAACACCCCACTCTCACCAATGGACAAGTCACTGAAACAGAAACTGAACAGAGACACAGTGAAAATAGCAGAAGCTATGAACCAAATTGACTTAACAGATAGCTAGAGAATACTTCACCCCAAAACAAGAGAATATACCTTCTTCTCTGCACCTCATGAAACCTTCTCCAAAACTGACCATCTAATCAGACACAAAGCATGACTCACTAGATACAAGAAAATTGAATTAATTTCATACAGTCTATCTGATCACCACAGATTAAGAACTTCAATAACAACAAAACAACAGAAAGCCCATGCACTCATGGAAGCTGAACAACTCTCTGCTCAATAATATCTTGGTCAGGGAAGAAGGAAAGAAAGAAATCAAAGACTATAGAATTCAATGAAAATGAAGACACAACATACCCAAACTTATGGGACATACAAAAGCAGTAAAAGGAAAATTCATAGCACTAAGTGACTTCATAAAGAAATTGGAGAGATCCCATACAAGCAACTTAACAAAATATATGAAAACTCTAGCACAAAAAGAAGCAAACACATCCAAGAGTAGTAGGTGGCAGGAAATAATCAAATTCAGGGCTTAAATTAACCAGTTAGAAACGAGAACTGTACAAAGAATCAAGAAAACCAAGAGTTGTTGCTTTGAGAAAATCAACAAGATAGATAAACGCTTAGCCAAACTAACTAATTGGCACAGAGACAGTATCCAAATTAATAAAGTCAGAAATGAAAAGCGAAACAAAACAACAGAAACTGAGGAAATTCAAAAGGCATCAGTACCTTTTACAAAAGCCTATACTCAATAAAACTGGAAAATCTAGATGAAATGGTTGATTTTCTATACAGATATAATGTACCAAAGTTAGATCAAGATCAACAGCCCTCAAACCCCTAAGGGAATAGAAATAATCTTTGAAAAAATCTTCCAACCAAAAATTGCCCAGGGCCAGATTGTTTTAGTGCAGAATTCTATCTGACCACCAAAGAAGAGCTAGTATCAATACTCCTCAAACTGTTCTACAAAATAGAAACAGAAGGTATATTACCTAATTCAGTCTAAGAAGCCACATGTACTCTAATACCTAAACCACTCAAAGACTCAACAAAGTAAGAGAACTTCAGGCCAATTTCACTTATGAATATCAATGCAAGAATACTCAATAAAATTCTTGCAAACTGAATCCAAGAACACATCAATACCATCATTCATCACAGTCATGTAGGCTTCATCCCTGAGATGCAGGAATATTTCAATATATGAATATCTCTCAAGGTAATATACTATATAAACACATCTTGAAAAAATCACATAATCATCTCAATTAGTGCTGAAAAAGCCTTCTATAAAATACAACAGCCTTTTATGTTAAAGGTCTTGGAGAGATCAGGAATTCATGGCACATATATAGCTAACCAACAGCCAACATCAAATTAAATGGAGAGAAGCTAGAATCAATCCACTAAGTTAGGGAACAAGACAAGTTGCCTACTCTCTCCCTATGTGTTCAATATAGTACTTGCAGTTCTAGGTAGAGCAATTAGACAACAAAAGGAGAACAAGAAGATACAAATTGGAAAGAAAGATTCAAAGTATCATTATTTTCAGATGATATGATAGTATATACAAACAACCTCCAAAATCAGAGAACCAGAGGTCTTCTACAGCTAATGAACAACTTCAACAAAGTGGTAGAATATAAAATTAACTCAAACAAATCAGTAGCCTTCATTTATACAAATGGTAAGCAGGATGAGGAAGAAATTATGGAAATCACACCCTTCACAATAGCCACAAAAAGTATAGAATATTTTGGGTAACTCTTAACAAGCAAGTGAAAGATCTGTATGACAAGAACTTCAAATCCCCAAAGAAAGAAATTGAAGAAGATCTCAGAACATAGAAATATTTTCCATGCTCATGGATTGGTAGGATTAACATAGTGAAAATGTCCATCTTACCAAAAGAAGTCTAAAGATTCAATGCAATCCCCATCAAAATTCCAACACAATTCTTCACAAATATGGAAAGAACAATACTCAACTTCATATGGAAAAAAAATCAGAATAGCCAAAACAATTCTCAACAATAAAAGATCTTTTGGAGGAATCACCATTCCTGACCTCATACTGTATTATAAAGCAATAGTGTTAAAGACGGCAAAATATTGGTACAGAGACAGACAGATCAATCAAAGGAATAGAATCAAAGACCCAGAAATGAACCCACATGCCTATGGACACCTAATCTTTGACAAGGAAGCCAAAAACATACATTGGAAAAGGAAGGCATATTCAATAAATGGTGCTGCTCTAACTGGCTGGCTGTATGTAGAAGACTATAAATAGATCAATATTTATTACCTTACACAAAGCTCAAGTCCAAGTGGATCGAAGACCTCAACATAAAACCAGATATACAGAATCTAATAGAAGAGATAGTGAGAAAGAGCCTCAAACTCATTGGTACAGGGAGAAATTTCCTGAACAGAACACCAATGGCTCAGGTTCTAAGATCGACAATTGAAAAATGGGAGCTGATGAAACTGAAAAGCTTCTGTAAGACAAAAGACACCATCAAGAGGACAAATTGGCAACCTACAGATTAAGAAAAAAATCTTCACTAACCGTACATCTCATAGAGGGCTAATATCTAAAATATATGAAAAACTCAACTTAACCCTCCAAAAACCCAAATAACCCAATAACTAGAGAATTCACAACGGAAGAATATCAAATGTCTGAGAAGTACTTAAAAGAAATGTTCGAAGTCCTTAGTCATGTGAGAAATGCAAATCAAAATGATCCTGAGATTCCACCTCACACCAATTAGAATGGCTAAGATCAAACACTCAAGTGACAGCATATTTTGGAGAGGATGTGGAAAAAGAGAAACATTCCTCCTGTTGTGGGAAGTATTAAAAAAGAAAGAATGTATGGCACATGTTCCCACATTATGCCCTGGTTCTCTCATCCCCAGTGGGCTGGCCAGCCAAGCATTGGCAGGCAATGGCCAACCTGCTTTCATCTCATGGAGCTTTGACTCAGAGCTCCATGATCTCTCCACCCAACTCACTAGGTTCCCACTGGCAGGTCACTACCACACCAGCCCCATGCTTCAATACCCCCATGGCCTCTGTGGTGCACATCAATCAAACCCACACTTTGCTGCTGTACCTTTCTCTCTTGAACCCAGACGAGCCACCACATGAAGGAAAACAAAACACAAACTTAGTTCAGAAACAATGATAACTCAGTCTCTGGGTGCATCAACTAAAACCTAATCTTGTAAACCTTATCAAAGTCTGATGCCTCTGGTGGCAGAGGAATCATGGCAGATCTGCCATCATACCAGGAGACTCTAGTAGCTACATCTTACCTAGTACATGCTGTCCCTGTTACAAAAGGCACCTCTCTCTCTCTCTCTCTCTCTCTCTCTCTCTCTCTCTCTCTCTCTCTCTCTCTCTCTCTCTTCTCCTTCTCTCTTCTCCTCTCCAACCCAGAAGTCTCACTTACACGCCCAGTGATTGGCTCTTTTATTCGTTAGGGGATTGGTTCACGAGAAGTCACAGGTGTAACTCACTCCTTGTCTGAAGTCCCTCGCAGGAGGACAGAATTAGAATACAAAAAGCCCCAGGGCTATCCTCGACACATTGCTGGTAGGATTGCAACTACTCTGGAAACCAATCTGATGGTTCCTCAGAAAATTGGAACTAGGTCTATCTGAAGACCCAGCTATACTACTCTTGAACATATACCCAAAAATGCCCCATCATACCACAATGATGTGTGCTGCACTGATGTGCAGCCAGAAGCAGGAAACAAACTAGATGTCCCTCAACTGAAGAACTGAAAATGGATACAGAAAATGTAGCTCATTGACACAATGGAATACTACTCAGCTATTAAAAACAAGGACATCATGAATTTTGCAGGAAAATGGATGAAACTAGAAAATATAATCCTGAGCGAGGTAACCGAGACCCCAAAGGATATGCATGGTATGTACTGCATGGTATGTACTCATTGATAAGTACATTTGATTAGCCCAAAAGTACAGAATACCTAGGATATAACCCACAGGCTGTTCAATCCCACTTAGAAGGGGTAAGAACACAATTAAGGGAGTAGAGGGAGGGAGGGAGGGAAGGACCTTTGTGGGAGAAGGGAGAGGGAGGAGAAAAGGGGAACAGAATCAGAAAGTTGGGGGATAGTATAGAAGTCCAGGGGTCCAGGAGAATTAATGGAAATATGTAGTCTTAGTGTTGTGGGAGGTGGTGGGACCCTCTAGAAATTATCAGAGACATGGGATGTGAGAGTGTCTTAGAGTTTCTATTCCTGCACAAACATCATAACCAAGATGCAAGTTGGGGAGGAAAGGGTTTATTCAGCTTACACTTTCATACTGCTGTTCATCACGAAAGGAAGTGAGGACTGGAACTCAAGCAGGTCAAGGAGCAGGAGCTGATGCAGAGACCATGGAGGAATACTGCTTACTGGCTTGCTTGCTTCTCCTGACTTGCTCAGTTGACTTTCTTATAGAGCCCAAGACTACCAGCCCACAGATGGTACCACTCACAAGGGGCCCTCCCCCCCTTGATCACTAATTGAGAAAATGCCTTACTGCTGGATCTCATGGAGGCATTTTCTCAACTGAAACTCCTTTCTTTGTAATAACTCCAGCTTGTCAAGTTGACACAAAACCAGACTCTTAGGAATCAGTGGGAGTGATCTTAGCCAAAATACCCAGCAATTGGGAGAGGGAATTTGAAGAGTCCACCTCCAGTAGATAGACAGGACTTCAAGTGGAGGGACTGGGTTACCAACCTACAATCAAAGTTTCTGACCCAGAACTGTTCCTGTCAAAAAATCCTGCAGGGACAAATATGGAGAAGATACTGAATGCAGGAGACTAGCATGGCTGTCCTCTGAAAGGTTCTACCAGCAGTTGACTTAGACAGGTGCAGATACTTAGAACCAACCATTGGACAGAAGTTCTGACCTCTTTGGTTGAATTAGGGGAAGGATTGAAGAGGCTGATGGGGAAGGCAACCCCATAGGAAGGCCAACAGTCTCAACTAACCTGGACCCCAGGGAGCTCCCAGAGACTGAGCCCCCAACCAGGCAGAGCACACAGCCTGGTCCAAGGCCTCCTGCACACATATAGCAGATGACTGCCTAGTGTGGCCTTCGTGGGAGAAGATGCGCCTGATCCTCAAGAGACCTGAGACCCCAGGGAAGGGAGAGGTCTGGAGGGGTGGCACCCTCTTGGAGGTAAGGGGCAGGGGGAGTGGGATGAGGAACTGTGAGAGGGGGACCAGGAAGGGGGTGGCAATGACTGGAATGTAAAGAAATAAAAAAATAACAAAAGAGTAATTATTGGTAGTAATAGAAAAGGAAAGAAAATCTATGATAAAAACTGATTAAAGAAACTTATGTCTACAAGATCAGCTCTATAGAAGATACTATAATGGAGACTTATCTGAAGAAAGAATTTAACAGACCTAAGTAAGCACAATATATAATCCCAGAAGAGTTAAGCAAAAGAAATCTGAGAAAGCAAGACCACCACAACAAAATAAGAGGTTCTTAGGCAATTAAAGCATTTACTATTTATTAGAAGATGGCTTGTATTCAAATGAACTTCTTTTTGGCAAACATGGCACAGTGGTACTAGATGTCAGTTCCTTAGAACTGTGACAGGATACCATAGTTACATAGAATTAAAACATATGGACTGTTGTCATTCCTAGGGGGATGGTAGGTATATGAGAAATTACATTTCAAAGAGTAGAGCTCCAATAATAAAACAATGATGTATATTATGGTCACAAAACAAATTACAATTATTTCTAACCATGGCATTTATTTTCAAAAGATAGTACATCTTGATGAATTTGTAGATTCATTGAAATGTTATTTCATTAATTTGAGAAATATTTATTGAACAACTGAGTATTTAGCAGATAGTCTTCTGACATATTTAGGCAGACACATTCTCTATTCTAAAATAGAATTTAAAAAACCAAATCCTATAATCATATTTTTTTGGTGTGGAGAAATTTATAATGGGCTCAAAAATACATTAGATAATTTACATTTAGTAATTCTAAACAAATTAATAATTAATTAAGATAATGAGTAAGATGATGGAAAAGAAAAGAAGTCTTGTCTATCAGATGGATCAGGATAGTTTCTAGGGATTAAGAACAGACTTAGCTTAGACAGACACTCATCTCAATTGAATGTTTCTGTAAAGAACAAAGAACAAGGCAGAGGAAAAGCTGGAATGCTGTTCATGAACCTGGAGCAAATTTGGATTATGCAATAGGTTAGGAGGCTACACTAGTGAATTCGTACAAATGCACGGGACTTTCATGATTTTTCTTACTCCAGATAGCTTTCACTAACTAAAATAAGCACTCATTAAATTTTCTTGGTAAATTCTGAAAAATTTTTAAAGTTTACTTACCTGTTTTTTTTCACATACTCGTTTTATACAATGACAGGTCCATAGTCATTCAAGTGTGTCATGAATGAACTTTTACAGTATTGATGACTCATAGACTCTACTTTCTCTCCTGCCTCCTTCTTTTCCAAAACCAGTATCACTTCAACTTTTATGTCATATCTATCTATTATCTATCTATCTATCTATCTATCTATCTATCTATCTATCTATCTATCTATCCATCCATCCATGTGTGTGTGTGTTTGTGTGTATATATGATCCTTGATATATGTGTGAATACAAATATGTATAAATATGTATAAGATATTTGAATATATATGTAAATGAAAGTATGTAATTCATGTCTCAGTCTGGGTTATTTTGCTTAATATGATGATTGTTAGTTGTATCCATTTCCTTGCAAATGTTATAGTTTGTTTTTCTTTTTAAATGAGAAAATTTACATTGTGTGCATATGCCACCCCTTCTATATAAATTCCCCTCTTCATAGAAACAGTATTATTACATGTTAGCTGTGTGCATAATGATATAGTAAACATGGTTATGAAAGTATTTCTGTGATATGTGGACTTAGATCCACCGATATATGTATAAAACCAAGTGTAGTGTAGCTGGGTCTTATAAAAGTTCTAATTTTTGTTCCTAAGGAGATTCTGTACTGATCTGGTCTCTGCCATCTTGCTTTTCCTTTTCTTGATACTTGGATTGGTCTATTGTATGGAAAGCAGAAACTTAGTGGTGTATTGTTGAAACTTTGCTTTCTGCTCTGCTCTTTGTATTGGTCAGGTACAGGTTGTGGTTATAATAATAAAGGAGATTTTAGTCTTTAGGTACTGATAAGGGGTGTCAGCAAACTTCTGTTGGCATCTTAGGCCTTAACATGTTTAATCTCTTCCCTTTCTACTTCAAGTAAGTCAGTGGGTCTCACTCTAGGTTATGCTATGTTATTTTCAACATGTCAACAGAATGTGGTTTGCACTCAGAGCTTTCTCCTGTCTACTTAGTGGTATTCGTGTCATATTTCAGAAAAGTCCTATGAACTGCCCTAGGTTTCTAGAGGAGCTTATTCAGAGAGGCACCCTTCACCTTTAGAGTTGGTTAACTGCCATCATAGCAGGAACATTTTAAAAATGTCTTGTCACTGTTCCTATCAAGTGCTGAGATGAGATTTTCCCAACACCTATATAGTATGTAAAAATCAAAGTTTCTTTGTGGCCAGACTGCAGATTTGTTTGGCAATGCATCTACTGTTGGTTGTAGTTTTGAGTGTCTGTTTTGTTTTCTACTTTTCCTTTAGTTTTACCACTCCTTCTACTGATACCTTCATCTGCTGTGTGACTTTGGTCTTTTATATTGTCATCAGAGTCTGAAGTGAAGACACGGTTCCATGCTGCTGTAACGTGAATCTCTATGTCAACCTCTACTCAAGTAAAGCTGGATCCCTGGCTTCCCAGCAAGAGAAAAATAAGAAAAGGTAGTAGAGTAGAATTGGAGACTATTAAATACTATTTATTTAGTGTGTATGTTCATGGCAAATGCAATTGCATGAGAAGCTGTGGAAGCCAGAAAAACTGTTCAGTCTTCCCAACATTGCCTTCTGTTTCATTACTTTGAGATAGTATTTCTAACCAACTTCAAAACTCACTGTTTCAGTTGGGTTTGCTGACCACTGAGTTATTAGAATCTGTTTCCTTCCCCATGGTGTGGTTATAAGCATGAACATCCATGTCTGGCTTTTAACATGGTGCTGGGTTTTGAATTCAGGTGTTTATGATTGTAGATCAAGAGCTTTTACTCACTGAAGCATATCCCTAGCCTTAAACCTTTTCTAAAACAGAATTAAGAATTGGGTTCAATAAAAGGCATCCAGGGGAAGCTTATTACATAACTAAGCATAGGAATGGGCTTTGGTAAAAACATAATCTATTGCCTACAATAGCCCTAGTCATGACTTTAGTGATTTATGAAGTTATTATTCTCAAAGGACTATTAAGAAATTTAAATTAGATCACAGATCACAGGGGGGTTCCTGAGGTGTGTTTATCAGGGTTACAATTGATAAGGTATCCTGGGAATACAGAAGTTAGGACAGCCTCACTATAAACAAAAGTTAATAGTTTTGTTTATGAGCTTCCCAGAAAATATCAGGGAAAGGTCATATACATTTAAGCCTTAAGCCTGATTTATGGTAATTTTAACAATTTTGAAGGAATTTTTACTTCTGTGATAGCACTTTTATAACAGAAAATGTTATTTGTGCTGAAATTCTTGATTCGTCAGCTAGCAAGAGTGTTTTAACTAGGGTCTCACATGAAAGATTCTTTTATCTTTAATTTCCTCACACTCTTCCTGCCTTCTTACTTTTCTCTGTCTTACTTTGTCTACCTTAGTACTACTTTTCCACCTCCACATAAAATATACATACCCAAACCTAACATAAATTATTTACTGCTGGAGTAACGATATGGACATTTTCTTAGGCTCTCATCTTTTAAGAGAAGGATTCAATACTCTGCAGTTGATCTTTACAGTAGAAACTGAGTAGCCTCCAGTTGGGAATAAACAGTCTGAATGGACTCTGACCTTTCTTTTACTGTTCTATATTTTATTCTTTTCTTTTTCTTTTCATTAGCTAAGATCCCCAGTGTACTTATGTGAGATTCTGGCAGAGGTTCTTGGAGTCATTGGTTAGTCTCAGGTCTTCTCTCCTGAGTAGCTTTTAGTAGGACTTCCATTATCATTATCTTTTCGAGAGACATTTAGAGAGAATAATGCACACATTTCTTTTTTTAATTTTTTTTTTTAATTTTTGATACTTTATTTACATTTCCAATGTTTCCCCTTTTCTGGGTCTCCTCTTTGGAAACCCCCTATCCCCTCCCCATCCCCGCCTCTATGAGGGAATTCCACCTCCCAACCACCTGCCCACCCATCCCCATATTCCCACCTTGACATTCCTCTTTACTAGGGCCTCTAACACCCTCAGGCCCAAGGGCCTCTCCTCTCTCCCGGATGGCCATCAAGGTCATCCTCTGCCATATATGCGGTCCGAACCATGGGTCCATAGATGTGTATTCTTTGGTTGGTGGTCCAAACTCCAGGATGACCGGGGGGGGGGGTCAGGCCCATTGACGCTTTTGCTCCCTCCATGGGGCTACCAATTCCCTCCACT
>CM052706.1:38382520-38436159 GCA_028551405.1 Uromys caudimaculatus | reverse complement strand
TCTGTTGAGGGACATCTGGGTTGTTTCCAGCTTCTGGCTATTATAAAGAAGGCTGCTATGAACATAGTGGAGCATGTGTCTTTATTACATGTTGGAGCATCTTCTGGGTATATGCCCAGGAGAGGTATAGCTGGGTCCGAAGATAGTATGAGGGTCCGCCAAACTGATTTCCAGAGTGGTTGTACCAGCTTGCAGTCCCACCAACAGTGGAGGAGTGTTCCTCTTTCTCCACATCCTCGACAGCATCTTCTGTCACATGAGTTTTTGATCTTAGCCATTCTGACTGGTGTGAGGTCGAATCTCAGACTTGTTTTGATTTGCATTTCCCTGATGACTAAGGATGTTGAGCATTTCTTTAGGTGCTTCTCAGCCCTGCGAATTTCCTCAGTTGAGAATTCTCTGTTTAGCTCTGTTCCCCATTTTTTGATGGGGTTAATACACACATTTCTGATAGCCTTATATTTTTATTAATATATGTTGGTTTATTTGAGAAATGGTAAGGTGGGTTTCAATGTTTATTTAAAGCTTTATTCATATAAACGAGACAATATATATCTACTAGGAGAACAAATTCAGCCTCTAGAGAAAAATAGTCAATGTCAATAGAATTTGCTATGCCATGGAGTTAAAATCTTAACTTTCAGGTCCTGAGCCTTGGTCAGCATCTGCAGTACCAAGGAAGAGCATTCAGGTTTGAACTCTTCCTAGAGACATACCTATAAGATACTCAGCATCAGGCTCATTTTATTACTCATTGGCAGCTATATTTGAGTGGTACAGTGTGTGTAGTGAGGTGTTCTGTTTTGTTTTGTTGTTTTAAGGATCTCCAATGATGTCATTAAAATTGTAATGAGGAGCAGAGAGGAGGCAAGAAGCAGGTCCTAGAGAATCATAACATCCAAGGGGGTTGATGAACCAGTCACCAACATTGTGACAGAAACCAGGAATTCAACTTTTCTCAGCCAGTTACAGAACAAAACTCATACAGTAATAGGTAATAACCAGGTACAAATGAATAAGTAATAGGAATATTTCAGAAAAATCATGAATATAAATATTAGAGTATACTGGCCAAGCTATGGCTGTGAAACTTTGCCACCCCATCAAAAAATTAGGCTAGAAATGAGGATCTTATTTTTTCAAACAAGCCAGAAAGGGTGATGCCCTAGAAAATATCACATGATCTTTTGACTTACACTTGGGTTAAAGCAGAATATAAAACACATAAAATGTAGACACTACAATTAAATGCGCTAATCTAGACTGTTGATTCTGCAAAAAAATTAAGTAATCAAAATTCAATGATTTGCCTAACAATTATGTGAGATATTTGGTAACTGTGCACACTAATTAGCCAATGTCATGTGCCAGTCAATGCCCATTGGCAATCTGCCATTCACTGATTGAAAGAGATAACTGTGCCAACAATTTCTAAGTTTGAATTAATTAACAGTTTTGTTTACTGCTTCTTAGGATATTTCTTTGGACAAAAAATAGATGTAAATGATTAATTGTATGCTTTAATGTGGGAAATGGTTTAGGAATATTTACTAATTTATATTGTGTTAAAGAAAATTAATCATCAGCGATTCAAGCTATATTTCAGGGAAAAAGTAAAAATTTATTTAGCAAGGCTATTAAAATCTTTTAAAAGAACTGTTCATAGATGTGAAATTTCATATTGTTCTTGAAAGGAACATGTGTTTGCTTTAAATATTCAAGTTTATAGAATGTGAATGTAAGGAAGGTAGATAAAATTCATGTTTTATACAGTATTACCAAACAGTAAACTTCAGTAAATATTGAAATGTAAGACAATCAAATAAGAATTATAACAGTGGAAATAACACTGAGAGCATATCTATTAAACATGGTTTGCTATCTGAAGCGTTTGGGTTTAAAAGAGAATCTGTGTTATTTAGAGGAGCAGATAGAAATGTGGAGCAAGTAGATGAAACAATCTAGACAGAGAACATTTTCATAAATAAATGACAAAGCTAAGCTATAGGGTAGAAAGTATCTATTAAAAATGGAAAAATGGAAGGCATCTTTACATTGTATATCAGTTCTTAATTTTTAGGACTGACAGTTCCTGGAACACTGTAGACACTAGATCACATTCTACCAGATAAATTTTTATTAAATACAAAGATGACAGCCATACTATGGCTTCACAGTCTGTGACATAAATTAGAAATAGTTTACTGTTGTTATTTCTTTTGTCACATCCCCAGCATAGGGGGATGCTAGAGTAGTGAGGCTGGAGTGGGGGAGTGAGTAGAGGAGCACCCTCATAGAGGCAAAGGGGAGGAGGGGGGAAATGGGATGGAGGTTGTAGAGGGCTAACTGGGAAGGGGGATATCATCTGAAATGTAAACAAACAAAATGATTAGTAAAAATAAATTAATTAATTAAAAGAAAAAATACAATTAAAAAGCATAATAAAACTATTCTTTTGATCAGTTAAAAATTAATAAGAGTTTCAGTCTAAGTCAGACTATGTCATTAAATCATCAGGCTTCCAATTGAAGAAAATCATTCTTTCTAAAAAGCGATATGAAATAAAAGACACTGAATAGACAAATTTAAATTTTAATTAAATATACTATTTTTAAATACTACTTTAAAAAAATACTACTTTTAGTCTATAAAATGTCTTTAATTAGGAGGTGTTTCCAAGTGGGAACAAGTTTCACATGCTTTATGCAACTTTTGACATTCAGACACTGTCCCAAGTCCATGCTGACATACACTGTCATTTAATAGTGGCTTTGAGCATTGTAACTAACTTGATAATGCACCATTTGCACTGAAATGTTCATCTTGGCTGGAAACAAAAATGACACAAATATCTTAATACTATCCAGTTTTCTTTGATAACTATTCTTACACAATTTTATTTCTATTTCAATTATTTTAGAGTTACAAACAAAGAAAACCAAGATGCAAAATTTATGACTGGTTTTATTTCAGTATTTCAAATTTAAATGGGATAAATTTCAAATAACCTTAGTTTAAAAGAATTCAAATTAAACATAGTAATTACAAAAAATGATGGAAATATTTTACTTAATTATGGCTTTTAAATAAATACCATTATTCACATTAAAGCTAACATTTAATATGTAATTGTAGCCCAAACTATTTCAATAAATTATTTTATTTTAAAATAACTACACTGAAATCATACCTAGAAGAATAGTGAAAAGATGATGTGACTCCTTCTTTCATAGATAGGACACCATTCTGCTCACCACAAGAAAGCATATTCATTTAAATGGAGGCTAAAATAACACCAGGAACAATATGTTAGAGAAAATAATAGAAAATGTGTCTGCATCATTATGGTGAAGTTCTTGCTAGAATCTGTTACTATTATGGATTTAAATAATATATTCTAGCACATGCAAGGATGGAGATAGCCTGAATTTTCTCTCACCAGCAAAGCTTTTGAAAAATAAATTTCACAAAATGATCTCAAAGTGAACTTTATTTATTACTCCAGCATCAGAGATTGAACTGTATTATAAGGAAAATAAATGAAATGTTGCTTTATGGTTAAATAGTGTGTACTATTTAAATGGTTATTTAAAAAAACCCAAGTACTCTAATACAAGTTAAATGTACCTTTGCTTTGTAATGGTAGTCATTGCAAACATGCTTCCAGTATCTCCTATTTAAATCCATGAGTCTTCTTCACATTTTATGACCTGCAGTGTATACTTTCGAGTTAATTAGCAGAACCATGTTTAAAGTATGTTTCCTAGATGAACTCCAAGAAGCTTGAAGGACATTGCATACCTTCTCCACAGCCAAAACTAATTTTTAGAACTGCCTGCAGACATAAGTTCAAGTGATAATTTTTTTGCTTTATGTAAATTTATTTACTTATTTATTATTAAAAACAATAAAATAAAACGTAACCTTATACATATAGACTTTTGCTATGTATATTGGTAACAAAATCATTTTCAGAATCAGAGGTGGTAGAATAAATATTAGGTAGGCACCCCCATGAAGTTTGACTTTTTCCAACTTAGACAATAATAGAAAAGACCACTAAGAAGGGAAAACATGCTTGTTATGGTAGGAAATATTGATCAACAGTTGCAATGACCATGATTTTGTCTAGGAGCTTTTCTACCCCGTTCATGTTCCACTTAGGATAATGTTTTGCAGTTGATATGACTTAAAGTCTAATAATATCATCTGAGAAAACAATTTCCAACATAACCAAAGGATTAAATCTTAGGGAAGAAGTTAGTGCATCTGGCTGTTACTCTACAGCATCTATCCTTTCAGACTCAACAAAGCGTAAGACGTTCAGGACACTCCGTCTAATTGTCATGTCTTTTTTTTTTTTTTTTTTTTTTTTTTTGATACTTTATTTACATTTCAAATGCTTCCCCCTTTCCAGATCTCCCCTAAGCTATAGACTCCTGTAGGGCTCATCTTGAAATAACCTGCCTGCCTGTCAAAAACAGCAAGTGAGCAAGGAGCCTTGGAAGCACAGGCTTCTTACATTGTTTTACTTTTATCAAGAAGTGATATTAGAGGCCCCAGTAAAGGGGAATGTCAAGGTGGGAGGACAGGAGTGGGTGGGCGGGTGGGTGGGAGGGGGAATACCCTCATAGAGGCGGGGGAGGGGGGAGGGTTTCCAAAGAGGAGACCCAGTTATATTCTAGTTAAAGATCCTCAAGGAGAAAGATGTAAAATCGTTGATCATCCAAATGTTCTGGTAATTTGAAGTGAGAAATGATAATCACACTGTTTTTATTCCAAGTTGCCTTGAATTATGTCTTTCAAAATAATGGGGTTTTGATTTTAGGTTATTTTAGGTCTACCATTTGAACGTATGCAGAATGGAAACAACCCAAAGCTTAGCGTTAGAATGGCTAAGGGACATTTTAACAACCATAGTGGCTAGCGTCTCCATGAGTTCTCTACATGAACATAAAGCCACAGGAGGTATTTGGCACTTGGTATGTAACAAAAATCTCAGAGGTTCAGTTTCTGTCTCTGTACCAATGGGAATCTCCATTTTGTTGGAGTTACCCTACATGCTCACTCCTGTAGCTGCAACATGCACTAGCAGATCGTTAGAGCCCCTTGGTGCTTCTGTAGTAAAATCTATTGGATGGTTTTGTTTGTTTTACATCGAGTTCTTCCAAATATCAGATGTTACTTTTGCTTTGTTTACCTTTCAAAACACACAACTAGACAGTTGTCTCAAACTACTCTAAGAAACATCATTCTTCCATCGCCCCTATCGCCTAATTCCTTGTTGGCTGTGTTCTTCTTGAACTCAGTCATTTCTGATGTTTTTCTCCAGCTGATCTGATTGCTGAAGATAATTCCTTTTGTTTGTGATAATGCTTCCAAAATTGTAATTATAAACAAAAGGGCAAAACACAGCCTACCTCCATTAGTAATTTGCAGATTTTATTTTCTGCTCAGTCAAACTCAATTTTGCAACCAGCGTGTTTCACATAAATAATCTTATAAATGAAGTCACAGGGTCTTGGGTACTACTTTAACCATGATGCTTTGAATTCTCATATCTAAGGCAGAGATACAATTCCTTAGGAAATTCCATACTTTTTTAAAAAACCAAAACTGATGAAATGTTGGTAACTGTCACATGTGTAGCTCCAAAGGTCAAGAACACCACTGTCTAGCGGAACAGCCTTGATGATTCGGTAGTCTGTGAAGATGAGTGGTTTCTGTGTAGGTTGAGAGCAATCTGCTATCAGACCATACTTGGTGAAGTGTTCTGAATCCACAAGGGCGTATCCTGGAGTAGAACATTAATGGATGAAAGGAATTCCAGGAAGAGATGTGAAGATGAAAAAGAAAATCTTGACGTTAAACACCTATGGCTTTGGATGTACGATTTAACAACTCTTTTACAAATGTTCTCATGCAATAATATAATAATCATCGGCTTACTCTAAAGAAAATAGCATTGCAAATCAATTATCATAAAAGCCTTAAAATACAAACATAAGCATTTTCAGGGAAAGAAAAAAGCCAAGTCCTCCAATTTACACTTGCCTTCATTATATTCATAAGCTCCAGATTTTGGATTTCTGTTGTTTCTGTTAGGCCTCAGATGGACAGATTTCTCAGCTGCATTCTGTGTGACAAATTTGCTATCTTCACAGAGACAAAAGCCACATTCGGACATTTTACATTTGGTTCTTCCAGTTCTGCTGGCCTCAGTGAAGCTGAAGCCATAAAGAGCAATGGCCTAAAGTAAGGAAAAGTGCTTCTTCTCACAGCACCACTCACCTAACCTCCCAAAGAAACAAAAATGTTTAAATACCTTTGTCCACAATGTATATCACTGTCAAGGAATTTTTACCTTCAGTCTTTTGGGTTTCAGTATTGGAAATGGAAGACAAAACTGCCCTCCTCAATTCCAAAAAAAATTAGATCTTCCATCTGGATATGGGCAGATAAATGGTCTATTTGATAATTTTATTACTTCCTTGAACATTCAAATATGTTGTACACATATCTGTGGTTGGGTCACCACTGTCACAAGAGCTAGCTAAGTGAAAATTAATGAGATGCTTGAGAGTTGATCCTCAGGGATATCGTTAATCTTATTTTCCTCACTCAAATCTATACAGCTACCTTGCACAATGCAATTAAAATCATTAAGTCACATATACTAAAAAACAAGAAACACACACTATACATTCAAATTCCAATGAAACAACAACAAAATACCCAGCCTGTGTCTAATTTTTTTTTGCTTTTTTTTCCAGCTAAGTAATTATTAGTAAAGTCAATTGTGGAACAATCTGCTATATACAAAAATTCTGAAGCTGTTGCTGAATCCAAAATTAATGAAAACAATGTGGGTATGCAAAACTTCTAATTAGTTAAACCAGAAGAATGACTATTTGTTTGATATAAAAAGAATTCTAACTGAATATTTTAAATTAGGGCAGGCCATCCTGCAAATAACTTATTAACACAACTAATGACCTTAGCAGTTGCACAGCTTTGTAACAATACTGTTAATATTCATAGTATATTTGATTTGGTAGATTTTTACCAAAAGTCCTTCATTATTAAGAACTTTTGACAGCAAAATAAGAGCTCAAATTATAAAAATAATCAAATCTAATATATATAAGACATATAATATTGATATAAAAAGCATCTGGAGGAATCAAAATAAAAAATAAAATCTACAATATAATATGTAATTTTTAAAAATAATTTGAATTTAATTTCTATTCTAAACAAAATTTTAACTGCACTTTTATAATTAAACAATAAAAGAGAGAAGAAATATTATATATCAAGTCAAAAGTTTATAGAGAGATACATCTTGTTACAGGGAGATGTCTTGTTCTACTACGTTTGTAAAGTGAGTGTACAGTTAGTCAATGACCCTCTTCTCTTCTACCTTGGCTTCTATGAAAACAGGCTCTACTGAACAATAAGCTCTCCATTAGCTGTGGTATTAATCAGGAGAGATGTGTTCAGTTTTCTCTGGAAGCTTACCATGAATCTGTGAGAGAAAGAAGGTGACTATCAGCTATAGAAATATAATGTCATGATTATAGTGACTAGTAACTATTCTTGTAGGGGGACTGGTGGGTGATATTTCAAAAGACCAGCATGGAATGAGGGTAGGCTCACATTTAGTGTATAGGTCTGGAAGGCCAACCGAACAACACTTAAAACTTTATAGGACCTTAATCTATATTCTTTCAAAACCACTTATAGTCAGTCACGTTAACATTTTTAGGTGTAGCAAGAAGACAATTAAGCACAACAGCTTCAGAATATTCTGTTTTTATATGTAAATGTGATGTGAATTTGTCAAGTTAAAAAATGATGCACTTTTTAGAATTTCATTTGGGACCAATATTTTCTTCTTTTCAATTTCACAAAATTTGAGACCAGAACCAATGAACCAGGGTCTAAAATCTCCCTGTTAGCAGACCTCTGCCCTTGTGAAACTTCTTAAAGATTGTTTCTTTGCTTATTTCTTTTTCAGTGATAGGAAATAGAATGTCTTATGTAGAACCTCAACAGTGCTCCTGAAAGTTGTCTATGTCCTACTTTTGAAACCAGAGGATGCTATGTGACATCCAAAGGTAGAAATTAAGGATACAGGTTGCAAATAAATGACCCTTAAAAATGGAGAGAAAGCTGCAGATTTTGGGTGAACATAATGTTTACAGAGGTTTCTTTTAAATGTAGAAGAGGAGTGGAATTGTCATAACTGTGGTGACCAAGCAATTTTAACACATTAAAATCTTTCTGGTCCTGACTCTCAGGGGCTGTTACATAATATACATTTACTGATTCATTAAATGTGTGAAAAATTTCTTACAGCTATCACAAAATAATATTATACTTTTTAACAACATTGTTTTTGGAGGGATAAGTAATGAAATGTATTAGAAGCCATTGGAAATTCCCTCAGAATACTTTACTGTACTAAGCATATCAATACTTAGAGCTCTGAGATGAAAGTGTATGTTGCACAGCATTCCAGGATCATAGAACAATATGAGCATATTTCCAGTTGTCTAGACATTTTTCAAAGGTAGACTCCATGTATCTACTTTGTGTGAGGTATTGCAAAAGCCAACATTGTGCAACTTCAGACAGTTTCTTCCTAGGAAAGTAGCCCATTCTTGCTGTACTTTTAAACATATATAATGATAAAATCACTCATAACAGACTTCTGTGGACAATTTTCTTTGGCAAGATAATGAGAAAGTTCTATGCTATGTGGAACAAATTTAACTATGAGCTAGAAGATATAACTGACATCTTCATTTGCAGAACTGAGCTAGGAGAAACATGAGCACACAATGTTACTGCTAAGCAATAGAGTCAACCAACTCCCAGCAATGCCATTTAGTAAATGACTTTACAATTTGAGTTAGTTTGCAGCTAAAAGCAGCCTTATTGGAATTTTTGCCAAGGCCAGATGGCTTTTGTGGTTGTTCACAGAGAGATTTTCCTCAGACTTCTTTTGACTACTAATTGGCCATCCATCAGCCATATTGGGCAACTCTTTAACACTGTTTACTGGTTTTACTGTGCAGGTGGGGAGAGAACATGTGTAATCCACAGTATTTGAGAAGTCATTCAACATAGGCCTTAATGTCTGTTGGCAGGTTTAGTTGTATTTAACAGGCATTATTGGTGGATTTTAAAATTTGTAAATCAACCAAAAAATTATTCCAAGATAAATTTGGGAAGGCATACATATGGCCATAACAATAGTGCACTCATGGCACTGTTTCAAAGAACATTCTGGTGTGACAGATAATGTGAACTCCTTTTTTATGTGCCTTATGTATTTTCAGTATGATGCATTTTTAGACCCAATTATATTAATATTTTTCAATGTTCTATGAAAATTCAGTAGTGATGTTTAGATCCATAGTTCATAACCAACAGAAATTCTAGCCATAAGGGACAAACAAGCAGAGTTGGGTCCAAAAGTAATGGCAAAATATATTGATCAAGAAATAATGTATATGATGGAAAAATGGTAAGGATTCCAGACAAAGAGAAAATTCATTTTGAAAGTAATCAGGATACCATGAACACTTAGAAAATTACATATATCTGTAAGTGTTGAAACAGGAAAAAGATAAAATCTTGTTCTGATATTGTTGAACTATAACCATGTGGATTCTTTATGAAGACAGAAAGAATGATATTTACAGCTAAACATATTTTTCAAAGTTTATTTAATTTTGACAATTTCAAACATGTTTACAGTGAAATATGATCATATAAACTCCCTTATTACTCCCTTCACCTCTGTCTTAATCAGGGTTTCTATTCCTGCACAAACATCATGACCAAGACGCAAGTTGGGGAGGAAAGGGTTTATTCGACTTACACTTCCATGCTGCTGTTCATCACTAAGGAAGTCAGGACTGGAACTCAAGCAGGTCAAGGAGCAGGAACTGATGCAGAGGTCATGGAGGAATGCTGCTTACTGGCTTGCTTGCTTCTCCTGGCTTGCTCAGCCTGCTTTCTTATAGAACCCAAGACTACCAGCCCACAGATGGTACCACTCACAAGGGGCCCTCCCCCCTTGATCACTAATTGAGAAAATGTCTTACTGTTGGATCTTATGGAGGCATTTTCTCAACTGAAACTCCTTTCTCTGTAATAACTCTAGCTTGTGTCAAGTTGACACACAAAACCAGCCAATACACCCTCCTACTTCTCTTATTTTTCTGTCAATATGCTCTTTCCAAATATCAAGTCAAGTAATTACATATACTTTTTAAATGACACATTGCAAGTCTCCTGACCTGTACCCTTGGGGGCAAATCCCAAGTTCCCAAGCATCCACCAAGCAAGTGTTATGCTCCAGTGTACACACACACACACACACACACACACACACACACACACACACACACTGATAGATCAAACTGGCAGAGCAATATTCAGGACATGCTTAGTCCAAACATCAAACCGAGCATGTTGTTTTCTCAGATAATGCACTATAAACTCTCGGATCTCATAACTGTGGATCATGATCTCCTGGGCATAGAGAAACTTGGCATTTGGCCAACTCTAGAATAAACCAAATTCCATTTGTTATGTGATAGATAAATATACTTTTAAAATGATTTTCTTCTTCATACTTGTCCAGGTTAGTTTTTATCACCAACTTGACACAATCTAGGGTCACCTGAAAAGAAAGAAGTTTAAGTAAATAAGTGTCTCCATCATACTTTCCCATTGTCATGTCTATGAGAGTTTGTCTTGGTTTATGATTTGCAAGGAGAGCCTATCCATCTGTAGACAATGCGATTCTTGCACATATGGTTCTGGGTCATAAAAGAAAGCTCACTGAGCACAAGCCTGTGAGACAAACGCAGTGAGGAGTGTTTTCCTGTGATTTCTTCTGCAGCTTCTTGACTTTGGTTCCTGCTTTGAATTCCCTCTGTGATAGAGTGTGACTAGGAAGTTTTATCCAAATAAATCCCTTTCCCTCAAATTATGTTTGGTAATGATGTTAATTACAGCAACATTAAGGAAACTAAAACTTAACTTTCTGATAACAAACACTGAGATTGACTAGTGCTTTTGGGTTGTTGTTTTTCCTAATACAAAGAAATGTACAGTTCCTCCTCCTCCTCCTCATCCTTCTCCTCTTCCTCCTTTTGTTTCTATTTTATTTTGCTTCACAGTAATGAATCACTTATAACAGTAGAACTAGATCATGAACACATAGCCTTTTATAGACTTTATACCATTCCTTCCTGGTATATCACTATAAGACTTAACTCTGACCATGAATCTTGCCAATCGACACTTGTCTTGGAGTCAATAGGTTACAGAAGATACAGTCTCACACAGTCTTTGGTCATAGATGCATTCATATGGATGTACCTTACTTAGTTATGACAAAATTCTTTGAGAATTTGAGTCTGGTTTTCCTGACTCTCTTCATCAGTTTAAGATAAAGATGGGTGACATAACATCATGAATTCAAAGTGCTCAAAAAAAAAAAAAGGACAACCACACAATTTATTAGACAAGCAAGTTAAGACAAATTATTTCAACACTTGATTTTAATATGATTAAGATGATGATGATAATGGTTTGTGATGATGATGATGATAAAGTTATTTGTGATGACGACGATGATGATGATGATGATGATGATGATGATGATGATGATGATGGTGTCCATAATAGCTTTTTACATGCCTACCATATTATAATGTTATTCTCCAAGCAACTGAAAGTGGAAAACTAACAAGAGGTTCTGGAGAAAATGGGAAAGGGAGGAATAGCATGAGGGTAATAGTGGGTGTTAAATTATAGTTCAAAACAACTAAGAAGTTCTAGAAAGCTCTTGCACCATAGTCTGAATAAAAGTAAGGGCAATATCTTGTTTCCTTCACAAATCTAGAAGGAAAGAGTCTCTATAAATTTTTGTGCAAGCAATGAAGTGATAAATACTTGAGGAGATAGATATATCTACTGCAAAATGCTGTACAATGAATATATATATCAAAATATCAAGGTACCCCATAAATTATGCATTTTAATGTTTATTTTTACAAAGTGAATTTCAAATAAAATAAGATTTAATTTTACAACATCCTCATGTTGATTATAAAAGGTGAGACACATAAAGTTCTAGGCTTGCTACTCACATATATAAATATCCTACAGTAAGTATTAACATTTATTATTACCTACTTATATGGTGTAGGAGTAATCAAATTTTGATATAAGGGTGAAATTCTCTCAGGTGTGTGCTTAAGGGACACAGAATGTGCCATGCTCTAAAAAGCAACTAGTTCAGAGTCTGGAGTATTGTAAGCACTAAGTACGGAGTTCAATGTGGTGAGTGCTCTGGGTAATCAGCTCTGCCACAGCATATAAATGTCATTCTCCTCACCTATACTGGGTTCCATCTTGAAATCTGTAGAACTTGATACCACAATTCTGAAGCAGGTTTTTATTAAGATTTTGAGGACAAAAATAAGAATAATAAAAACTTGCTAGTGTTCGATCCTGGTACCTCCATGGGAAAATACTGGGGGCTTCATAAGACTACTGTGGAGTCTGCAGTGCTGAATGTATCACGTAAATGAGATGAGAAACAGGCATCAAATAAATCCTTTCCATTTGGCAGGAATGGATATTTTTGGATGAAAAACAGGATGACAAATACTTTAGAGATGCAAAAAGAGCAATCGACTTTTTCTAGATGCCCAGAAGATGCCATAGCAAGTGTACATAGGCCCAGTGCCACTGACACACAAGGATCCCAAATGAGACTGTATAGCAATAATTTAGTAATTTATGATTAACAGTTCTTGCTCCCCTCCGTTTTCTTCAAGTCTCCTAATATATATGGATGATAGTTAGGCAACGAGTTCAACATCTCAGGGTTTCTGCTGCAGGAGCATTACCAAGGAAATTCTAATCCAAGCTATCCGTGAATAACATCGCTTACAATGAGCATGCCTTCCTGTGGAGCACTGTGGCACACATGCTAGAGGCTGTCTGGAGTGCGACACTTTAGCTAGTGCCTTTGAGCGCATTGCTTAACCTTGGTTTATTTCAGCCCTTCATCTCTAAAATATAGGAAACATGTCACTCAGGCCTGAATGAGGACTACAGGTGCAGTGCATTTAAAATGGAGTGCTGGGCACACAGTCACTTCTCCATACTCCTTTTGTCCTCATTCACATGACTTCATAGCATTGAATCTAGTTTTGAGCAGGCAGAGAAGGAAGTAGGAATAAGCTTGTGTCATAATGCTTCCTCAGACTAAACTAGATTTTTTTTTTTGTATGTAAGATAATGATACTGAAGAATAACACTATATTATGATAGTTGTTTTAAAAATCTTGTTGTTCTATTTCTGCATTTCATCAAAATAATAAATGGTTCCTCACATAATCCATCAGGAGTCTGCTGAAAAGTGGCATAATTCATCTCTCTGTGCCACAAAAACTAATACGTGATACATAATCAGGCCTTTAAGTCATTGGGTGAAAGTCTTTGCATCATACTTTCTGCATTTCCAGATCCCGTTATCACTGTGTGTTCTTATAGGTTTGTATCTTAAGTATAGTACCAGTATTCTCAGAATGATATCCCCAGTGTTGAGGCCTGCGTAGACAAGATGCACAGAAAAGGCCAGCATCCTAGAACTCGCTGTTGCCAAACCTCTGGTGGCCTTTAGACAAGATTTCCATGGATAATGGTTCCATTTATACCTGCAGATCTTTCCTCCAAACCAAGCCACTCCCAGACACATAATCTTAAGTATGTAAAGGTCACCTCTTCTGAGTACAGTAGCGTGCAGCATCAAAGATTTCTGGGATGACTGAATTTTGGAATGGCACGCCATTTTGTAGCTTACTTCAGCTAAGTGAAATTATCAGCCATTAAGTACAGAAATTCAGGCATATTATATCAATAACCTTGGTATGACCCAGATGTTAACCATTTATACTGAAAAAGCCTACAGAGGCTTTTGAAGAGTTATCATATCTCAGTTGATTACTAAGACCTTGAGTAGCTAAACAGTTTAGAGAGAAGTATGCTTACAAATATAACAAAACTAATCATTACTCATAATTTTCCTGGTAATTGTATGTTTGTTTATACATGTAATGAGACTGATTTAAACATATATAACCAAAAATTTTTTAAGATTACTATTTTTAATCTTTATTCTGAAGTTTTATGTTTACTCTGCTCTTCATTGTGTGTTTATTACTAATTATAACCAGTTCAATACAGTGTTACTTGTATGTTTTCAAAGCTGTCTGTTTGTCACTGAACAATGAATTAGTGTGCCCTTCTGGAGAGGGCCACCTCTCCCACTCTCAGCTTTCTCATCTGAGCTTATGGTACACATACTCATTGTCTTTATTTTCTAGTAATACCTTAGCTGAAAAAAATCTTTTTCAAATTTTATTGTTCATTGACTTGCTATCATTTCGTTGCTAATTTATTCTCTTACTGAGCATATCTTTACATAGTCATTATGCATCAGGCCCACATTCATCACCAGTACCAAACAAATAAAGATGAAGATGCTCAGTTTAATGGAACTAAATACTAAGAAACAATTAAATCTAGGGGCACAGCAGACTTATGGCAGCAGCATTTTCTTCCATTAGCAGCAGCAGAACTGATAGGGGATTTTCTAACAGTGGTTGAGATGAGTCTCAGTGCAGCCACTGCAGGGAAAGAACACAAAACATGGACAATTCCACTCAGAGATCGAGTTTTCAGATTTTTAAAGACCCTGCCATAGAGTAGAGGTGATAGGACAAGTTTTCAATTGCTTCTCACAGGGTAAAGAGAGCCAGGATATTTGAGCACTCCTTCAAGTTCAGTGATACCTGGAACAAATGGCCAGAGTTCTTTTCCATCAGCGTGGGCTGTGGGTTCCTAATGTCTTCTGGTCCCTACAACTTTGTGATTCCAACCAACCTTCTAATTGGTAGCTGTTTCTTAAAGGGGTGATGCCTATATAATACCCTAAAGTTTTGGCCTTTTAAAGTTATCTACTTGAAAACTCCACTTATTAATATTTAATTCTGTTAAAATATCAAGCATGTGACATGATTTCCCAACTAAATCTTGACAGAATTGGTTAGGCATGGTCCTTCATATTCTTTACATCCTATAATCTCCTTAATGAAACTGCTACTTTTCATCCATGTGTCATACTTTGATGAAGTGGTACAGGTGGGAGATGAGTAGAGACTGTTAATATATGACATTTCATATCAATAAAATGATAAATGTGAACAGCTAACATTTTTAAGTTTGGAAGGCAATGGCATTAGTAATACTAATGAGTCTTCTGAATGAGCTAGACTCTCCCAGGACAGACACTCTGACATGAGAACATTGTGGATATGGAAAAAGATACCTTCTAGTCTCCAAAAAGGAGAAATGCGCTCAACTATGGGGCAGGAGTCATTCCTCTAACTTGTTACTGGTTTCATTTGTAATGTTTGTAATGATATGAATATGAAAACAGATGAGAGCTTCAAAAAAATTTAGTTTAGAAACAGAAACCAATAGTTTGAGTGTTTTCTAGTACTTTAATCATCTTCATACTATATACAGTATTCTAAAATTGTACATTTGAATTTTCATTTTATGAATTTATTTTGGTTTACTTCTGATTAACCAATGCAACATTTTTATTTGTTTTTAATTAATTATTTTATTTATTTACATTATAGAAGTTGACCCCTTCCCACAATTCTTCATCCTGTCTCCCCTTCCCTTTGCCTCTGAGAGGGTGCTCCTCCCACTCTCTGCATTCTCCTTCCCTGGGGACTTAAGTCTCTACAGGATTAGATTCTTTCCTTCATACTGATGCCAAACAAGGCAGTCCTCTGCTATAGATGTGCCGGGACCTCAGGCCAGTGTGTGTGCTCTTTTGTTGGTGGCTTCGTCTCTGAGATCTCCCATCTCCACTTAACCTGATTTCTCTTGCTCCCATCCCCAGCTGCCACAAACTGACCCATAAAATCTATTTTATTTCCCTTTCCCGGGAAAAGTCACGTGTCCCTCTAGGCTTGTGATCTTTCCAAACTTCTTTGGGTCTATTCATTATAACCTGGCTATCATTTACTTAATGGCTAATACTCACTTGTGAGTGAATATATACCATATTTGTCTTTCTGGGTCTGGGTTACCTCACTTAGAATGATTGTTTTTATTTCCATTAATTTGCCTGCAAGTTTCATGATGTCATTTGGTTTTTTTTTTTTTTTTTTTTTTTTTTTAGCAGCTAAGTAATACTCCATTGTGCAAATGTATCACATTTTCTTTATCTGTTCTTCAATTATGGTACATCTAGGTTGTTTCCAGTTTCTGGCTATTATGAATAAATGCACACTGAACCTAGTAGATGAAATGCCCTTTGAGTGTATATTCCAGAGTGCTATAAATGGGTCTTGAGATTACCATTCCAACCATCCCTGAATCTAAATTCTCACTGTCCCAGGCTGACCTTGAATTCAGGAGTCTCCCTGCCTTTGTATCTTTTGTCAAGATGGCTCATATTGTAGTTGCCTCTGTACTTTTAGGTCCAGGAAGCCCCTCATATAACTCATAATGTATCTTTATATTTTGCATAGTTGAAAAATTGTATATTTTTTAACTTGTGTTTTCAGAGTGCTTTCCCACAGCCTTAAGGGCTGTACTAAATGTCACAGCACTTACAATATTTGCTAAGAACATAGGCACACCCTTACCTCCTAGACTCATGCTGTCTCTGATTATCATGGAGTCATTAAGCTTGGCAGATAGGACATTCCCTGATAACCTCGAAAGGTAGAATATTTTCTGATACCCTAGGCAGGAAGAAAAATTCCAGAAGGAGAAATATGAAGTAAAGTTTATATATTTTTATACAAACAAGCCTCACACCCAGCAACTGTCAACACTCAGAGGGACACACACTCTGCTGACTCTGTTCCAGGAGCAGAAAACCATGTCACACTTTGCCTTCCACATGGCCAAGCAGGACTCAGCAAACAAACAAATTTAAGAATGTGCTACAATGATTGGCACTAGATAGACTTGTAAGTTCCATGGTAAGATACAATTATAATTTAATCTATAATATATTGTTCTTCCTTTTATGCATCAGCCTCATAGAACCAATCATAGTAAGGATGGCCAAATACAGGTCAGGACATCCTCTACTAGACAAAGATGGCCAAAAATAGCTACTCCTCCATGATGCATGTAGTAGGCTGAGCTTTGTGAGAGAACAAGACATTTAAAGCAATCCAATGAAAGTGTCGGTAAGTAGAGACCTACATGTAGTAGAGATGACTCTGTCTTTATATAGCTAGTTACATCCTAATTTACATTAAATAATTAATATAGGGATCTAGGAGATAGTTCAGTCTACAAAGTTGTTACTCTGAAAGCATGATGATCTGGGTTAAGATTCCTGGCACACAGGTAAAAATTCAGGCATGATGAGCATTGTTCTGTGGCTATACTCCCAGCACTGGGGACACAAAGACAGACAGACCTCTGGAACTTGCTGACCTGGCAGCTTAACTAAATAAGTGAGTTCCAGGTTCAATGAGATAGCAGGTCTCAAAACCCAAGATGGAGAAAACTAAAGAAAATACCTATTGTCATCCTCTGGCCTCTACATTTGTGAACATATGTTCATGTGCAAAGGAATCCATATTTACAAACATACTATATACATAGATAAGCATAAACATATTATCTTGTTATTCCTAAGAAGTCATATACTTTACAATCTTTCCTTCAGTCACTGATACCTATGTAAACTATATAGCATATCAGAAATCAGACATAGCTAGAATATGAAAATTACTACATAGAAACCTATAGAGCATTATCTATTACCAAATCAACTCAATCCAATTATTTTCATAAATAAGGAACATAGCCTATTGAAGTTTGTGTGTTTCAGGGAGGATCAGAAGTCACTGAGTACCACTCACCACACTGCAAGGACATTAATCATTTCCCTTTTCAAGCCTCTGAGTTTTGTACTTAGAAAAAAGTAGATGTTCAATAATTGAGATTTGAAAGGTAACAAAGTAAGTATCTAATTAGATTCAAATTATTCCTGCTGAAGGAGTAAGTGCTTTGTAAGATGCCTGGGTATTGATAATACTGAACACCCCTGGAATTATGTCTAGTTAGGCCTTACTTGCACTAGGAATTTTTAATCATGATGATCAGATTGATATCACAAGCACTTCATCAACAACCAAAGACAACTATAATGATTTTTTACTCCTTCTGTGTTCCAATCACTTATTGTGTGCCTTTCACCAAGCAATACGATTTTCAAATCTCTTTCAATCTTATTTTTACAGTGCTATGTTCATGCACACTACAGACATAGAAGCCAAAGAAATTCTTCTCACACATATTATCTATTCAAATAAATAATATTTTTCTTATGAGACATGTCTTTAAAATGTTGCAACCCTATTGCAATAATGCTAATTTTGTCTATTATCTACATTGACTGTTTTGGAAGCAAATATGAAGGAATATTTTCATCTGATTTTTTTATACATAATTAGGAACTATAGGTGAACTAGATTTACTTTGAGAACTGGGCATTTGTATGAAACTTGGAGTGTTAACCCTCAGATAGCACTTTGTAAACATGTCAAATTTCAACATAATTCTTCAAAATAGGGAATGAAAGGCGTCCAATGAACTCAGAGATGTCTGAAATTTCAGAAACAAGAATTTTAATAAGAAGCTGTTATAGAAGAATTTCTAAGAATTTGTTTTATAAGTAGGCCAGCTTCTTTTACATATAAGATGACAAGAGTCTTGTGAGTTCCAAGTCAACATGGGTGACAGAGGAAGTAGGAAGGCATCACATATGAAGTTTTGGCTAAGGTATTAAGTTCAACATAGACTGAATAAAGCACTTTTTATTTATTAAAAATAGTTAGAGTGCCTATCAGTACTTTGTGATTCTAACTCGCTACCTAGTTCAAATACTCCTAGTTCTAATACCAAGTTCAATTTGTCCAATATTGACTCTTATTTACTAACTTTTTTTTTTTGAGACAGAGTTTCTCTGTGTAGCTCTGGCTGTCCTGGAACTCACTCTGCAGACCGGGCTGGCCTCGAACTCAGAAATCCACCTGCCTCTGCCTCCCAAGTGCTGGGATTAAAGGCGTGCACCACCACTGCCCAGCATTTACCAACATTTATATCCTTCATTTTAAATAAATAGTGGAATGAAGCCACCCGAAGTTATTATACCTGCCAATCAAAGCATTTCTCCCGGGTCTTTTTTCTTGAGTTGCTTCAGTGGTTGCTACTATGCCTTAGGTATAACCATTTTATTTTGAATATTTGAATTGAGAAATATGGCTTATCCTTTGTGTAGTGAGGAAGCATCCACAATTCAGTGAAATCTGTGAATATGTATTGCTTCCTTTATATTCTGCCATGCTAGGGCATTTTTCTCATTACAGAAGTTAGCAATGACTTAATGTATTATAATAATCTCATGTACTACTGTCACATCTTCAAATGCTTAGAAATGAGTCAGGTCCAGATGCAAACCAACTTAAGAATGAAAAGATTAATGCTTCTGGTTAAAGCTGGCAACCCAGTTGTTTTTCACACATGGGCAATATTAATGCTGTAACTCCATTAAAGGGGTTTGGTGTTGTATAAACTGGTAATAACTCTTAAAGAGATCAAGGTTATCTACCAAACCAACAAAGGTATTAATGGCCATATTTAAAGGTTAGACTTTATTTTTATACTTAAAAATAAATTTTAAAACCCAACAGAGCTTAAATATGCTTCAGTGGGATGGGGTAATTAGAGATCCTAGGCTTATTCCTGAAAGAGAGATCTGACTCTGGTGGTCCGCTCTTCAAACTTGACCTGAATGATGTTTTGCCTTGATTGTAATGAGGATTACACAATCTTAATTACTTGAAAATATTAAGCAGTAAAATATTTCATATGAAAATACCAAATCTCTCCTCATAAAATATGCAAATATACAAATGGTCATTGTGTATTACATATACTATCATACTTTGGAAGTAAATAAAAACTATATAGTTTAAGCAGAAGGTCCATTAAGTTGGACACTGAAAACTATTGTCCCTTTTCCCTGTAATGAGATAAAGAGAGAAACTAATAATGTCAGTTTCAGATTATAATTACTGATTTCAGGGAGGGAAGGTTTTGGTCCAAACTTAATCAACACCAATTTTAGAACACACCAACCTATACAGGTATTTGATTTAGTACCACAAATAACCTACCTATTTGATCAAGGTTAATTGATTTGTTGTACCCAGAATGATTCATATATCACTGATACGTGTAAAAATAACTTTTATTTGCTTGATGAAATTGTTAGCTCAAAGGCTTACTGCTGAATAAACTTTCCCTTTCTAGATCCTTCTAACTACAGCTGGCTGGTTCATCTCAGCTGTTCTGGCTCAAAACTCCTCTTCAAGTTGACTGATTCAAATTGGCTTCTCTCAACTTCTGACTTAATTGTTCTGCTTGGCCTTAAACTGACTCTAGCAATCTATTCTAATTTTCTGGATCCTTCTCTTTCTCTAACTGTCCTGGTAAAATTGCCTACTCTCTCCCTCTATGTTGTGCTCTCTTAATTCATCTCTTCTTTCTGTCTTTTCTACTGAAAGTTGGGCAAATTCTGTCAAATCTTTCTCTGATTTTTCACTTGTCTGTCCGTCACTAGAAGTCACCTTCAAACATGGCTGTTTCCTTCTGCAAATTAACTTCATCTTTAGTGTTCCATATTAAAGGTGTGGACTAAGGCCATGTCTATATTCCAGCCAAGTCATACACACCTAGCAGGTCTTTGGATGTGATCCCTTGCCAGAGCAGCCATATTGCTTGATTAAAATTTCTCTGGGGTCCAGTGTTGTCAGTTTTGTTTCTTCTCTCTTTACCACCCAGAGGGCATAAAGTAAAGTGTAAGGGTCTGTAGTAAAGGAGGTAAGAGAGCCCCAGAGGCATTGCTAGTGTGGTTGACAGTATAGATACTGAGCAGAACTATAGAGCTGTGATCTGGGTAAGTGCAAGATGATGTGAGAGGAGCATTATAGTGAGTAGATGGCAATTAACAAGACAGATGAGCTTTAGAGAGATGTACACATTGAGCTGTTCAGGAATTTGGCTGCAAAAGGAAAGCACAAACTTGTAGCAATTGAACTGCTGCCTGGACTGAGTTCTTTAGCCCATGTGTGTGCTGAGGGGCTCTGCCAGCTGAACAGCTGTACTAACAGACTGAAACTAGACCAATCTCTTCAGTAGGTGAGAAGACAGAATGTAGGCAATTCCATCTATATCTTAATGTTCACAGTTGTACTTTCAGTCCAATATTAAGTCAATACTAAATCAATATTTTTAATGACAATTTTAAGCTTCTTGAATTATAAAAATAAATAACAATTATCATTTTTATATTTTAATAAAACAGTATGTTATTTAGGCACATTATAGTTCTTAAATTTATACGTCTATTATTAGTTGAATTATGGATACTTACAGCTTAATAAGATGTTTTGCCCATTTGAGTTAGTCATCTAACCATGCAAACATACTTATTTTAAAATAACAATTATCACTGATAATATCAGCAACATGCACAATCATTTATTATGAATAAAGTACATCATTCATATTACATTATCTTATTCTGGCAATAGGACTGAAAGGTAAATGTATTATTTATATTTTAAGGGTATGGAACTTTGAAAAGCTATCGTTTAGAAGTGCTAGAGCTACTGAACTAAAAAGACAAGACTGCCATCAAAGATGGTATGACCGTCCTCCCTGTACACATGCCTGAAAAGTAGGCATGGTGCACAGACCATCTAAAAGACTTCCTTTGATTATTTTATTAATATTATAGGTGAAAGGCAAATGTTTCAATACATGATAAATCAAGGAATACCTCTATTAGTCATTCCAAGGCTTATTTATTGAAGTAGATGCTAAATATCAGATGCAAATGTTCTTGTCACAACCTTTTTATAAGTCACCAATTATGGGAGTATTGTGGTTATTTTGAAATAAGACTTTGTAAGTGATTTTTACCCAACTCTTTTAGCATTTGTTTCTCTTCTTGCTCAGCATATCTGGACATGTATACTTAAATATTTGAAAGTAAGAATTATTGTTTCTGTTCTAATTTCAGAAATACTTTTAAATATCATCAGTAGTAACAATGTTTGCTGTAAATGTTTGTAAGTCTTTTTAGGTTAATTGTATACATTTTCATTACTAATTTGCTTATATTTGAGTAACTGATCTGACCAATAACATTCCAATGTTATTGGAAAATAATTTGGAATTTTTCTAAAGGCTTTATGGACTCTAATACAAGGAGGTTAAGGATTATATTTTACTTAGTTTAACATTCTGTTAAACACAGCATCTTAAAATGCATAATAGTTTTGTATTCCTTTATTCAGTCAACTAACATTTTGTTAGGATTCTTGCAGCCTGGTGGAGAAGAAACTACTATTGCAGTCTTACTTTGCTTTAAAACTTTACCAATTTGGCCACTAAAGTTACAAAATTCTAATAAACATAAAAAATAACAAATTTCCTCCTCCCTGTTTTGAGAATAACTCTGTGAGTCTCGAATTTAGCTAGAGCCAATGCAACAGAACAAAAGAGTCTTCTCTTGCCGGGCAGTGGTGGCGCATGCCTTTAATCCCAGCACTTGGGAGGCAGAGGCAGGTGGATTTCTGAGTTCGAGGCCAGCCTGGTCTACAGAGTGAGTTCCAGGACAGCCAGGGCTACACAGAGAAACCTTGTCTCGAAAAGCCAAAAAAAAAAAAAAAAAAGTCTTCTCTTTAGTGGGTGTCAATAGTAGCACTTTTTGTACCTGAAGCTGTCTTCACAGGAAGATTTTAAATTGATTTCTTGAATTAGTGTGAGTCTATTCATGTTCTGTGTTCTTGCTGCTGTTTCCTTGCTATATATATCAACATTGCTGTCTTATTGGTTCTGTGTAAATATTCAAACACATCAGCTCACAGACAGTTCTTTTGATCATATATCTAATTTCTCTGGCACCTGCATCTGCACTCATTTAATCCTTGTTATCAGTTTAACTCCAGAGATGACTGACAGTGTGTCATCTTTTTATTATTATTAATCATTTTATTCATTTACATTTCAAATGATATCCCCCTTCCCAGTTCCCTCCCCACAAACCCCCATCCTATGCTCCCTCCTCTTTGCCTCTATGAGGGTGCTCCACCAACCACTCATCCACTCCCACTTCACAGCTCTAGCATCTCCCTACACTGGGGCATCAAGCCTCCACAGGACCAAGAGCCTCCCTCCGATTGATGCCAGATAAGGCCTTCCTCTGCTACATATGTAGCTGGAGCCATGGGCATCTCCATGTATACTCTTTGGTTGGTAGTTTAGTCCCTGGGAGCTTTGGGGGCACCAGTTTGTTGTTATTGTTCTTCCTATTGGGTTGAAAGCACCTTCATCTCCTCCAGTCCTTCCCCTAACACTTCCATAGGGGTCCTGGGGCTTAGTCTGATCGTTGGCTGTTAGTAGCTGTGTCTGTCTTAGTCAGATGCTGGTGGACTCTCAGAGGACAACCATACTAGGCTCCTCTTAGCAAGCACTTCTTGACATCAGCAATAGTGTCTGGGTTTGGTGTCTGCAGATGGGATGGATCCGCAGGTGGGATGGTCTCTGGATGGCTCTTCCTTCAGTCTATGTTCCATTTTATTTATTTTTGTCCCTGCATTTCCTTTAGACAAGGAACCATTCTTGGTTAAAAAATTTGAGATGTGTGTTGGTCTCATCCCTCAACTGGGGGTTGTACCTATCTACTGGAGGTGGTCTCTACAAGTTATATCTCCCTTTCGTTGGGTATTTCAGCTAATATCATCTTTGGGTCCTGTGGGTGCATGTGCAAAACAGAAGGAACCCAGTGTGTTAGTCTTTAAAGAGCCAGCTTTTGTGCTCTTTATTATACATTTGATTATAATTAATCTATATTTTTTCCTTTGCATCACATTTTATTGTGGTTGTTTTCAACTCAATATTGCTAGCTCTTAACTCGCTAGTCTTTCCTCAAAGAACTAATTTACTTATATCCTAGAATTTTATTAGCATAATTTTGATCACTCAATCTTAACCTAATGGTCTAAAAATTTTTCATTACCTAGAAGTTATTAGTAAAATAATTTACCATGTGTACTCAAAAATTTACTTTTCAATTTATTTTGGAGTGATTTTATTTATTTTTATTTTATATGTATGTTTGCCTGAATTACATCGGTGTGCATTTCTCACAGAAACCCAAAGAGGGTGTTGAATCACCTGAGACTAGAGTTACATATGATCTTGAACCAAAATACTAGTTTTGAGAAACCAATCCAGGTCCTTTTAAAGTGCAGCCAGTGCTCTTAATCACTGAGCCATCTTTCAAGGCCCATATCTTTCCTTTTTTTTTTTTTTTTTAACCCAGGGTAGTGGTTTGAATAGGTATGGCCCTCAAAAACTCACGTGTTTGAATGTTTGTCCCATTGGGAATGGCTCTATTAGGAGGTGTGGCCTTGTTGCAGTAGGTGTGGCCCTGTTGGTAGAAGTTGCAGGTTCCACATGCTCAAGCTCAGCCCAGTGTGGAACAGTCTCCTCCTGCTGCCTTCTGATGAAAATTTAGAACTCAAAGCTCTTTCTTAAGCACCATGTTTGCCTGGACACTACCATGCTTCCCACCATGATGATAATGCACTAAACCTTTGAAACTGTAAGCTAGCCCCAATTAAATGTTTTCCTTTATAAGACTTGCCTTGGTCATGGTGTCTCTTCACAGCAATAAAATTCAAACTAAGATACCCAGTGATAACAGATATAAAAGAAAGCCCATTGAATTAATTGAAATTCACCTTTATTTGATAGATTTGATGATACAAATCAGGTAATATTTTACATGATTATGTTGATCATGTGAAGTGTGTATAATTGGAAACATCCATTATACTGTTGTTGTATCAGTCATTTTTGTATGCACCCAGTTTCCAATAGGAGTAAAAGAGTGCCCCCAAACCAGCAGAAGAGTCAGAAACCCACCTGCTGGTTAGACTTCCATCTCTGTGAGCTCCTATGATCCCTGCTTAGTTCATTCAGTGGGCCATTTTCTCCTGGTGTCCTTCATTCACTCTGATTCCTCCAATCTTTCTGCCTCCTCTTCTCAGAGCTCTGAGTGGATGGAAATAATGGTGACCCCCACTTTAGACTCTTTCTTCTAATTCTTTATCATGATAATGTATACAAAATAGGTACTGAATGGCTGAATCACCAATGAATACTCACAGTTACTCACAGGCACTGTCTTTGCTCATCTCACCTTAGTCCATCACTAGTTAGGTTCCCACTCCTTTAATTCCACAGGATGAAGTGGGAGCAGATGCAGTATCTATCCAATTGGTATAGGTTTATATTGCCCACCACATTTTTCTGGAGTTTACTTTCTGTGTTTCTTGATGGCTTGTTCCTGTTTATATGTGTTGCATTGCATTCCATGTTTGGATTTATAAAACTTTACTCACAAGATCTCAGCTATTTATTATATGCTTTTAATGGACATGTGTTTGTATGAATTAAGCTCAGGAATTAAAAGAAATTTACAGTCACTTTATATTTAACTTGTATTTAGCATTTTCCATACTGTTCTGTAGCAGCTATTACATGAGTTTAACAAACATGCATTTGTATGAATTAAGCTCCTCAGGTGCTGATGTGTTGGTTTGTAGTAACTCTATATTTAACTTCTGTTCAGTATTTTTCAAACTTTTCCCCATAAGGATGACAACATTTTGCATTCTCACCAGCAACACATAAGAGATTCAGCTGTCCTGTATCCTTAGCTGCAGTTGACACTGTTGTTGATTTTTACTTTACCCATTCTGCTAGGTGAGCAGTGGTGTTTCCTTATGATTTAGTTTGAATTTCCCTGAGTGCTAATGATGGTGAGAAGTGTCCATGTATTATGTGCTTTATTTACAGAGTGGCCATTGCTCATAGATAAGAGTATAATTGGTGTTTATGTACTTGACCCCTCCTACTTTCTTACATTTGTCTTCATTAATCCTAAACTTTTGTGGGTCCTTGAGAATTTTGTACTTGCAGAACTATATCATCTGACCATGACATCTTAGTTTACTTTTGTTGTTCTGCTTTTCAACCTACATCAAAAACAATGACTCTGTCCAGGTTCCCCCCTCCCACAGACTCCCTCCCGCATACTCCCCTCCCCTTCTCCTCTGAGAGGATGGGCTTCCTCTAAGTATCCCCTCACCCCTCATGAATCAAGTCTGCCATCCTTTCCCACTGAGCCCAGACAAGGCAAGGCTCCTTCAATCCTTCCCCTGACCTCAGTTCAATGTTTGGTTGTGGGTATCCGCATCTGTTTTAGTGTGCTGCTGGGTAGAGCCTCTCAGAGGACAGCTATGCTAGGTTCCTGTTTGCAAGAATAATAGAGTATCATTAATAATGTAATGGATTGCTGTTTTCCAATGGGATGAGTTATTGGTTAGCCATTCCTTAGGTCTCTGCTCCATCTTTGTCCCTGCACTTCTTTTAGACAGGACAAATTTGGGGTCAAAAGTGTTATGGACAGGTTAGTGTCCTTATCCCTCCAGTGGAGAATGGGGATCATTCCTGGCTACACAAGGTGGCCTCTTCATGTCCCTTGTCCCCATTGTTAGGCATCACTGCTAAGATCACCCACATTGACTCCTGGGAGCCACCCCAATCCCAGGTCTCTGGGACTTCCTAGAGATGCCAGTCCATACCCACACCCCCTATCCTCCACATCCCAACCCTCCCCACCCCTGGTAGCTTCAGATTTCCATTCATTCTCTGAACATGACAATCATATCTGGCTCATAGTGTTTCAACTGATGTTTCTTAGCTCTATGTATTTTGAAAGTTTTTTCCTAGTCTAATCTAGTCTGGTCCAGATATTTCAATATGAGATCCTATTATTTTATTTTTTAATAAACCTTATTTTATACATACAATATATTGTGATTATATTCTTTCCCTTTGCCAACTCCTCTAAAATCCTCCCTATATCCTGACATTGAGCTTCATGACTGTACACATTTTCTTTCTTCATTCCCACTTGTCCACTCTCATGTCATTAAAAAACAAAAACAAAGATTTAAAGTCAAAATAAACAGCAAGAAAAAAGAAAACAAAAATCACACAAAATAAATATAGAGTCAATTTTCTGTGGGGCAACTACTTTCGGCATGGGTCCTGCCATGGTGTGTGGTGGATACAACAGTGAGATTTGTCCTTTAGACAAAACTTATTTTTCTTTTCTAGCATGTATCAGATCAAAATACCTTGTTGTTTGAGTGGAACTTTAGGACACCACCCATTCTTAGTGCTGGAATTTTGTCCAGCTTGAACATGTGGTGTCACAGTCCCATGACTTCATATGTTCATCAGTCCTGATGTGTCCATAGGACACTGTTGTCTATCAGCTCTTTCAGCCTTTCAGGTTCCTCTTCTGTCATAGAGCCAGGACTCGTTAGGAGAGAGGTTTAATAAGACATCCTATTTAGGACTTGGTGTTCCAACATCTCTCACTCTTTGCACAACTGTCCTGTTTTTTGTCTTTTTTTATTAATTCTCATTTAGTGCAAGAAGAAGCTTTTCTGATGAGGACTGAGAAATTGCCTGATTTTTAGATATAGCAATTTGTCATTATGAGTCACTTTTTTACTATGTAGAATAAAATAGTAGGTTTCCCCAAGGGTCTGCATTTTACCCAGTCTTAGTTTTGTTCTGTTTTTGTTTTGTTTTGCTTATTTGTTTTATTCTGTTTTTTGATTTCTGGAAACTTTACAGTATCTTATATGTTATATCTCATAAAGTGGTCTTTAAGTCCAAGCAAAAACATTTAGCTATTCCCCTAATATTTGTGCTACTATTGCGCATATTGCACTGCATGGGATTTTAAATGTTATGGAAGATATTGTAGGAAACCATTCACAACTGAGAGAATGAAATAGAATATTAGAAAATCAGAAAATCTCGACATTAGACCTTCCCAAGTCCTGTTTATCAGCTAAATACGTATGATGCTTTAAATGAAACAAAACAGCTAAATGACTTTCTAATTCACACTAAAGATGATGTTGTGGTAAAGAGCAATGAAATTCCTTTGGTCTGGTGGGTGACTGTATTGCCACTGTTGAGAGTGATGCTCCTGTTCACTAGAAGTTCTTACCTCTGTATGGATGTGAATGCCCTTTCACTAAGTTGCACAGGAAAGTCTAAAAGTATTGACTTCAGCATGTTCACAGTATAACGTTTTCTACACCCAGATTTGCTTTTGGCCACATGAAAGTAAACTACTAACAAGGTCCAAGATTATGTTCCATTGTGCTTCAATAATCACATCATCTCATTTTTTTAATTTATTTTTCTGAAACTTTTTTTTTGGAAGATTGTTATAGTGGTATGAGCCCAAACTAAAGGAAAACAATGGATACAGTCAGGAAACATAATGTGACTTATAAACTTAAATATCTACTGTTCTTTATTTAAATATATAGTAGGAAGATGGCTCTATATTCTTCTCTGGATTATTTGTATGGCAGCCATATTTCCTGTCAGGAATTAAAGGCACATGTTTTTAAGAAACTATTCTCTTACTTTCAGACTGTATAGTACTTTTTAGAAAACATGTCCTGGAAAGTTGTAAGACACAGCACAATTACCTAAATGACAGGCTCTATAGTTACTGAAATGTCATCTACCTTGAGGTAAGTACTCTAAATTAAATTTCTAATCAATTTACAATCTGATACACAAAAGTATTAATGTCTTTGCTATTGTATGTGGGAAAGAAACACAGAATTTCAAAATTTCTGCCCTCCAATTATGTAAACAAACACATATATAGATTTGAAAGTATGTTTACCTAAATAACTACCCTCCTAGATCACACTCCAGTTCAAAATTTTTCCAAAATTGAAATCACAGGATGAGATTCCTCTTACTATTGTGTTGAGTCACTGCTTTCCAAAGACAGTGTCTCAGAGAAGTGTTCAGGGGACTTTATTTTAGGATTGTGTTTACATAATGAAATGCAGTGACTATTTTACCTAACCATGTGATCATTATAAAACCACTAATGAGCATGAATTGTAATTTCTCAAGGAATAATAAGGGAAGATGCTTGCAGCACCTCTGCGAAGTATATGGGAACAACCTTGTCCTAGGAAATCAGAGGTGGAATGCTGAGACAACAAAAACAAAACAAAATCCTAAGAAGCCTTTATTATCTATCATCCTCATGAGGAGAGAGGGGTGGAAAGAGAGAGAATAAATTTAGATACTAAGTATAAAACTGAATTTAGCCTCTGCATTTTTGAAAGTGGTTAATTTTATATGCAATAACTACTTTTCTAAAGAATGCCACATTTACTTCACGTTCAGATTTAACTCACATGTGGAATTGATTTGAGTAAGTTTTATTGAAAAATATCTAACAGTTACTTGTGGAAATTCCCAGAAAGGTACTAGAGATTATTATAGAAATAAAATAGAAAATTTAATATAAAATGATGATTATCTCCTCAGGGACAAGATTAAATCTTGTATTGGTTAATGTTTTTAAAAGTTTTTGTTATTGTGTGTACATGCATGATTTATGAATGTGGTGTATATGTTAAGACTCTTATGTGTGGAAGTCAGAGGACAACTTTACAGAGTTGGTTCTCTCCTTCTACCTTTACATGGGTTTCAGGGATTGCACCAATGCTGCCTGCCTTTATTCACTGAGTCAACCCCCAACTACTTTCTTAAAATAAGTAGCTTTAAATTTTAAAATAGTTGAAATTTATTGTGAACAGCACTGAATTACCTTTCAATATACTAGCAAATATTTTTCATGGCGAGAACATTTTATCTGTGTTAAATTTTTCCATGTACGGTTTTCAATTTTCAGTCTCACATAGAGCCTAGATTCCATACTCACCCTCATATTCATGTAATATTGTATCATGTCTGTCATCTGCACACTTCTCAGACTATACCCATAGGAAGCATTTGAAGGTAGAATCAAACACAGAGCACCAAGCCCTATTCTGCATCATCTTCTGGAAACAAAGCAGAGCTCCATGAATAATATTTTCAGGTCCATCCTTGTGCAGCTGGATACTGTTAATGTGCAGATCTACATCCCGTTACACACAACACAGATACTGTAGGTAGTATTTTTTCTAATTACTATATATACTGGATTTGGGTCTTCAGAAAAGATTCACCAAAAGATCATAGACCTGGAATTAGGTTTTCTGCATCATCATGTGCTCCGATGAAAGCAGGACAGGCTGTCACCAAAGTGCCGTTCCTTTTAATCGTATCTCACACCAATCAACAATTGAGCAGTATAAAAGTCTGCCATGCAAATAGCACCATTTAAGTTCCCCATGCTCCAAACCTTGCAATTATTGATTCTTTACTTTTAAATGGCATTTATTTAATTTCTTAGGAAATTCTTGTGGCTCTACTTTCTAAATATTGCCACATATAATATGGCTAATTCTTACTATGTTCATAAGTTTGATCCATTTCTGGCCAGCATCATCTATTGCCAACTGTTACAATAAACTCTTAGCTGTTCTCTTTGTAGTTTTATGTTCTACGCAAGAATATGTCTCTTATTTGCACAAAATCTTGATGATCTTTTAAAAGTCAGTTTGATTCATCATTTCAAACCCTCTCGAGGCTTTCCAAATCATTTATGATAAAACTCCTGACAGCACTTTACAATGTTGACTGTGGCCTTCTCTCCCTCCATTTTTATCTACAGTTATCCCCATCTTTGCTACATTTATGTTAGCATTTTTGAGTCCCTGTGTGTCTTCTTAAAAGCAGTTTCTCAGAAACAGTGGGATAATCCCCTCCCCTATGGTTTTCATTCCTCTGTTTAATGCCATCTCTGAAATAGGCACTCCTAATCCATATGATTTAAAATGAAATAATTCTTGCTTAATATCCTCTATATAATGTTGTGTTTTGATATTAGATTTCTCGAAGAATATATTTTTGGACAGCTCTGAAACAATACTCTGCTTTGGGCAGGGCAAACTGAAAGGGGTTTGTGCATAGTCTGACTGTCTGAAGTCACTTAAAAGCTACATAGTGGGTCAGCCTCCTACCATTTCAAGAATCTTCAAATATAGAGCCAGGAGCAGGTGGTCCATGTCCCAAACATGAGCCTGTGGAGACACTTCAGACTCAAAAACAAGAGGCATTATTAAAGATGGTGTTCCTTTAAGATTTTGTTCAAATTCCTCCTGAATGAAAGAGTTTTGGGGGTTTTGTTTGTTTGTTGTAAATAGACAAAAATATCTTATTTAGTCATGTAAATGAAATAAATCTGTTCTGTTTTGGTTGTTTCCCCAAGCTTTGGAGCTTTACAGGAGAATATGATGAAGTCTTAATAAAAAATGAAGAGGATCATTTTTAAAACTATATTTAATTGAAATATATCTAATTATACGTAAGAGTAAATTACTTCTTAATTGTGAGTGATTTTAAACAGATCTCAGTCCTCTAGGATAGCTTCATGTGTTTTAATTTTTGCTTAAGTGTAAACTAAATCCAATGCTAACATGGTGGTGGGGGAGAACTCACACACTAGTGTGCTTATCCATGCCTGCATCTCCAACTATGTTTGTACAGTAAATCACAGCATTGTTAACCACCACTTTCTCAATGCTGTAAAATGGAACCAAGGATGGGGGAGCATGTTTGCCATAGAAAATATAAGTGCCCACTCACCATGCTTATCCAGACCATCATCAGAATTCGGCCAAATCTGGGCAGCTCATCACACCCCAGATGCTTTTCTTAGGATCCAAGGAAGCGCCTTTCCCACACACCACTGATCTTCTGCAGGGACCCTCAGGAAGCTGTCATGTGAGAGATGTTCTTTAAGATATGCTCTCTGCTAGAGTAACTCAATTCAGCTTCAGCAATTACTCTAACGAGGCCCAAATTTGGACACTTGACAAAAAGGCAAATAAATAATTTTGTTGTTAAGAGTATCTAATTGTCTTATTTGGTTTAAATATTTCTTTACTTGAGTGTGTGTGTGTGTGTGTGTGTGTGTGTGTGTGTGTGTGTGTGTGGTGTGTGTGTGTGTATGTGTGTGTGTGTGTGTGTGTGTGTGTTATCCTACATTACATGGCACACTTGCAGAGATTAAAGAACAATATTGAGGAGTCGTGTACTCCTCTCACCACACAAGTACACACACACACACACACACACACACACACCATATATCTGGGAATTAAATTCAGGTTCCCAGGCTTGTCAGCAAGCCTATTGAGTCACCTCACTAGCCCTCACTACTTTATTTGAGACATAGACTGATTATGTTTTATGTTAGTATTTTAGAATCTGTCTCTCCCTTAATGGTTTGCTTATAAAAATTAATTATGATTAACCAGAAAGTCACATTTTTTGTTCCCATTTTTAAGCTTACAAGTTTCATGAACAAGATTTTACATTGTTTTACAAGTACTGTCATATTTGGATTTTACTGCTGTTAACAGACACTATGATTAAAGCAACTCTTATAAAGTACAACATTTAATTGGGGATCGCTTATAGGTTCAGAGTTTCAGTCCATTATCATCATGGCAAGAAGCACAGCAGTGTCCAAGCAGATCTGGCACTGAAAGAGCTGAAAGTTCTGTCTTTATCCAAAGGAAGTCAGGAGCAGACTGTACTTAGGCAGCTAGAAGGAGGGCCTAAAAGCCCACCCCAAATTAACACACTTCCTTCAACAAGACCAGCCCTCCTCAAACAAGGCCACACCTCCTAATAGTGCTACTCCCTGGGCCAAGAATATTCAAACCACCACATTTCATTCCCTGGCCCCCATGGTATTGTCCAAACACAGGAGTCTATGGGGGCCATACCTGAGCACTACATAAAGCAATATATGTTTAGTACAATTTCAAAAGTCCCATAGTCTATAACACTCTCAACGATGTTAAAATCCCACAGTTCAATGTCTTTTCTGCTACATAAGCAACTGGTGGCATGGGTCCCTCCATGTGTACTCGTTGGTTGGTGGTTTAGTATCTGGGAGCTCTGGGGTGTCTGATTGGTTGATATTGTTGTTCTTCCTATGGGGTTGCAAACCCCTTCAGTTCCTTCAGTCCTTCCCCTAACTCCTACATTTAGATCCTCGTGCTCAGTCCGATGGTTGGCTGTGAGCATCCAAATCTGTATTGGTCAGGCTCTGGCAGAGCCTCTCAGAGAACAGTCATATCAGGCTCGCCTCAGCAAGTGCTTCTTGGCATCAGCAATAGTGTCTGGGTTTGGTGTCTGCAGATGGGGATGAATCCCTAGGTGGGACAATCTCTGGATGGCCTTTCCTTCAGTCTCTGCATTTCCTTTAGACAGGAACAATTCTAGGTTAGTATTTTTGAGATCGGTGGGTGGCTCTATTCCTCAACCAGAGGCTGTGCCTAACATCTGGATATGGTCTCTACAGGCTCTCTCTCTCCTTTGTTGGGTATTTCAACTAATGTCATTCCTGTTGGGTCCCAGGAGCCTCTTACTTTCCTGATATCTGGCACTTTCTAGTGGCTAACCCCAATTACCCATCCCCCATGGCTACACACCTCAGTTCAATTTCCTGCCTCTCTGTACTTTTCCCCAGTCTCCTCCTACACCTGATCCTTTCCCCATTTTTCCTCCTCCTCCCTCTCCCTCCCAAGTCCCTCCCTCCCTCTACCTCCTGTGATTATTTTGTTCCCCCTTCTAAGTAGGACTGAAGCATCCACACTTGGTCTTCCTTCTTCTTGAGTTTCAAATGATCTGTGAGTTATATCATGGGTATTCCAAGTTTTTTTCCCTAATATCCACTTATCAGTGAGTGCTCTTTTGTGACTGGGTTACCTCACTCAGGATGATATTTTCTAGTTCTATCCATTGACCTGCCAATTTCATGAAGTCATTGTTTAATGTGAGGGGAGGCCCTCGGTCTTGTGGAGACTCAATGCCCCAACATAGGGGAATGCGTGGGTGGTGAGGCAGGAGTGGGTGGGTGGGTGAGGGTGCTCCCTCATAGAAGCAGAGAGAAGGGGGCATGGGATAGGGGGTTTGTGGAGGGAAAACCGGGAAGGGGCATAACATTTGAAATGTAAATAAATAAAATAACCAATGAAAGAAATAAAGAAAAAAATTTAAAAAGCAAAACAAAACAACAGAAAACAAAAAAACAAAGTCTTTTCTCAGATTCATGCAACTTCTTAACTGTAATCCCTGAAAAAGCAGATCACATACTTCCAACATCATGCATGATATATATTATCATTCCAAAATGGCATAGTGAGGAAATCATGGTCAAGCAAGACCAAAAACCCAATGAGCAAACTCCAAACTCTGCATCTTCATATCTGATGGTCAACTCTTTTCAGCTTTGCTGACTGTACCATGATTGTGTCTCTTGGGTTGGTTCTACTCCCTGTTAGAAACTTTTCTTGGCTGGTATCCAATGGCTCTGGCATCTCTACCACGTTGGGGCCTCCAAGGCAACTTCAACTTTACAGCTTCCTGTTCCAGTGTCTGAGATCTGCCCATGATATATTGGACTTATCAAAAGTGCTTAGGTCACGTCTTCAGCTCTGCCCTATGTGCCTTATGAATTCTAAACTCTGATTGACTTCTACTCCTCTGCTGCTGATGTTTTAGTGGTCATTCTATGGGACTGGCATGTTTAATAAACTGGGGTCTTCAGTTGTAACTGGGTTTTACCCCTCTCATGGACTCCCTCTATGTAGTCAAACCTCAAATTCTTTGCATGATTTCTTTAGTCCTGGGCCAGCAATTGCAACTGAAGCTGTACTTTTACCAAAGATCTTCCCTGGTTTCTTATAGTACCAAACCACAGTTGCTCTCCATGATCTCTTCATACCTTCAAACCAGTACCATGTGGGTGACTCTTATACATTACCAAATCCAGCTACTAGTATGAGGTACAACATTGGTTATCTCTGGCATACAGCTTCTTTGTACTCTCAGAATACATTTTCCAGAAAATTTCACCTCAGTGATGCTGGCCTTTTCTTAATCACTAATAATTTCTTAACTCCAGCTAATCAGCACCAATTTTCCTTCTAATCTCCTCTATTCCTGATTCTAAAGCCAGAGCCATATATCCAAAGCTGCAGAGGTGTGCTGCTTGCTGGGGCTGGAACATGGCACCCTTGTTCTATTACATTATCACCATATTTCCATTTTACCACTCCTTCAGTGCCTAACTTTGTTTGTCCTGGATTTTGCTTTATAGGTTGACCTTGAACTCAGATATCTGCATGCCTCTGTCTCCTGAGTTCTGTAATTAAAGGTATGAACCACCATGTCTGGACCTAAGCTTTTCTCTACTTGGAACTTTCTCTGTCCCAGTCTGGCCTCTAACTCAGATTTTCTTGCCTCTCTCTCCTAGGATTAAAGTTGTGTACCATGCCTGGGCCTAAACTTTTTATTGCCCCTGTTCCTCAAGATCTGGATCAAAAGGCTGTGCTTCCAGACTCAAGATCTAGACCACAAGTGTGTCCCACATTTCTGGATTGTATTTTATTCCACTTTAAAGGTCCAAATAAAAACAATAACCAGATCAGAATAATGCTTATATATAAGTAGTCCTTCTTCAACTGCAAAAGCATAAGTTTAGATGGGTGGGCTCTTGCCCCAAGGTCACCATTCCCTTAATTCCATTTAATATCCTTCAAAACAGGATTCAATTTCATTCTGCTTCCTGGTGCCCCTTTATTCTTTGAACCATACATTTTGCATTTTTCTTTTCTATGCTTGCTAGTTTACATTACAATGCTCTTAATAAGACTGAATTTTAGTAACCACACAACAGAATTTATAGCAGGCTGTCTTGAGGTTTTCTTTGTCAACGCAATTAATCTAAATGTCTTCACCTTAGCCTCAGGCCAACTGTTCCAAACAATGGCAAAAAGCAGGCACATTCTTCACCAAAATATCACAAACAGTCTCTAGGCCACATATGAAAAGTTTTATCCTTTGAAACCTCTTTGAGCTAGGTCCCCAAGTTGGAAACACTCAGGAACACTATCTTCCATCCTTTTACTAGGATGGCCCATTAAGCTCCACTTAAAGTATTCTGCTGCTTTAAAAAGTTCCAAAAATCCACATTCCTCCAAATAAAAGCATGGTCAGGCCTATCATATCAATATCCCAGTCCCTGGTACCAACTTCTGTCTTAATTAGGGGTTTCCATTGCAGAGACACAATAACTAAGGCAACTTATATAAGGGACAATATTTAATCAAGGCAGGATTTCAGGTTCAGAGTTTCAGTCCATTATCATCATGGCAGGAAGCATGGCAGCCTCTAGGCAGGCATGGCACTGGAGAAAGAGCTAAGAGTTCTACATCATCATCCAAAGGAAGCCAGGAACAGGCTGTCCTCTGGCAGCTAGGAGGAGAGTTTCAAAGCCCACCCCCACAGTGACAGACTCCTTCCAACAGGACCACACCTTCTAATAGTACCTCCTAATGGCTCTAGACCAAGTATATTCACACTACCACAAGTACTAAGGATAGCAAGTATAGCATAATAGGTTCTGTGTACAAATAGGTTTAAGAAATGCTTGCTTTAACCAAATCACTGTTTATTTTAATTTTTATTTGATTTTTTTTAATGAGCTGCTTGGTGAATCCTGAAAGTTGCTATAGTGTACCATAATTTTCAGAATTATTTTTTCCAGAGAAGTTATTTATCTAATGATTCAAAGACAATTAGAAAATAGAGCCATATAAATTTTAATGCAAAAAAATACTTTTGAAAAGAGAGAAAATGCACTTTTCATTTTACTGGACTCTTTCTCATTAAATAATCACACAGGAAGGCAGATATTTGAGAAAAATAGTTTATAGTTTCAAGAAGGAAATGATAAGTACATGCACCTGCCAGTTACGCCACTATTCATCACCAAAGAACAATGGAAAATAACTGCTAGACACCAGGGTGCCTTTTGGTAAGATTGCCTGTGTTAAATCTCCCAATCTGACTCAATATGAATAAAAAGTAAATGCTGTCTAGAAATTATCTTGCTGTTCTCCTCATACTTATTAGGAATAACTGCAGAACTGTATCAGTAGTAAAAGCATTAGACATTATGATAGGGAGAATTGAGATTTTAAAATCAAAGGCAAGTTTAATGTGGCTGGTAAGATAGTCCAACCATCAGAGTACTTGATGCTGTTTCAGAGAACTGTAATTCAGTTCCCAGCATCCCTGTGATGCAGCTCACATCCATCTGTACCTCCAGCTTCTAGGGTTTCAATACACTCTTCTGGAATCTGCAGGCACTCTCAGGTGCACACACACACACACACACACACACACACACACACACACACACCATGTACACACACGAGAGAAAAAGAAAGAGAAAATATATATCCCTTTTTATAAGAATGAATTACAACTTTTCTCAGCTATAGACTGCTATGAAGCTAAAAGGAGGATTTTTCCAAATCATCCTTCAATGTAGATTAAGCAGAAATTTAATTCAATTGTGTTCTATACACACTTTCAGTGGTAATTTACAACAAAGTGCCAGATACTACAGGAACAAATACTAAACTACGTAGCAGCCCACTAGGGGAAAAATGAAGATTTTAAAAAATGTAGAACTAGATATGTGCAGCAGAATACAGTGGAATTTATACCTCTATTGTAGAGAGTAGAAAACATTGTGAGGGATGCTTGTTGAGTTGGCTTTGAGACATTATCAGTCCTCAATTAGGATGCTGGGATTAAGTGGCTAAGGCAGAAGTCACCTACTTTGTAAATGACATGAGCAAAGCTGGGTAATTTTGAGGCTGTGGGTATAATTTTGCTGTTAGAACAAAATGAAAGGAAACAGAAAATATTCTGAGGCAATGAGCAAGGACCAGACAGAAAGGAATCACTTATCAGCTAAGACTATCATACATAACTTTACACAAAAAGGAAGGATTGACACAGTTTAATATATTGTGCTAACCTGAACACACACATATTTTGAGCATGTTAAGGTGTCCATGGCTAGGGAGAAGTGATGCTTATTTTAAGAGTATTGAATCTTCATAAAAGTTCTACATACACACTTATGGTCCCTTGACCTTTGACAAAGGAGCTAAAACCATCTAGTGGAAAAAAGACAGCATTTTCAACAAATGGTGCTGGTTCAACTGGAGATCAGCATGTAGAAGAATGCAAATTGATCCATTCTTTTCTCCTGGTCCAAAGCTCAAGTCCAAGTTGATCAAGGAATTACACATAAAACCAGATACACTGAAACTAATAGAAGAGAAAGTGGGGAAAAGGCTCAAACACATGGGCACAGGGGAAGGTTTCCTGAACAGAACACCAGTGGCTTATGCTCTAAGATCAAGAATTGACAAATGGAACCTCATAAAATGGCAAAGCTTCTGTAAGGCAAAGGACACTATCAATAGGCCAAAACAGCAACCAACAGATTGGGAAAAGATCTTTACCAATCCTACATCTGATATAGGGATAATATCTAATATATACAAAGAACTCAAGAAGGTAGACTCTGGAGAATCAAATAACCCTATTAAAAAATGGGGAACAGAGCTAAACAAAGAATTTACAACTGAAGAATATTGAATGGCTGAGAAACACCTAAAGAAATGTTCAACATCCTTAGTCATCAGGGAAATGCAAATCAAAACAACCCTGAGATTCCACCTCATACCAGTCAGAATGGCTAAGATCAAAACCCAGGTGAAAGCAGATGCTGGAGAGGATGGGAAAAAGAGGAACACTCCTCCACTGTTGGTGGGATTGCAGTCTGGCACAACCACTGTGGAAATCAATCTGGTGGCTGCTCAGAAAATTGGGTATAATATTACCTGAGGACTCAGCTATACCACTCCTGGGCATATACCTAAAAGATTCTCCAAAATATAACAAGGACACATGCTCCATTGTGTTCATAGCAGCCTTATTTATAATAGCCAGAAGCTGGAAGGAACCCAGATGTCCTTTAACAGAAGAATGGATACAGAAAATTTGGTACATTTACACAATGGAGTACTACTCAGCTATTAAAAACAATGACTTCATGAAATTCTTAGGCAAATGGATGAAACTAGAAAATATCAAGCTGAGTCAGGTAATCCAATCACAAAAGAACACACATGGTATGTACTCACTGATAAGTGGATATTAGCCTAAAAGCTCGGAATACCCAAGATACAATTCACAGAACAAACACATGAAGCTCAAGAAGAAGGAAGACCATTGTGTGTGTGCTTCGGTCATTTTTAGAAAGGGGAATAAAATACTCATGGGAGGAAATATGGAGACAAAGTGTAGAGCAGACACTGAAGGAAAGGCCATCCAGAGGCTGCCCCACCTGGGCATCTATCCCATATACAGTCACCAAACCCAGACATTATTGTGAATGCCAGAAGTGCTTGCTGACAGGAGCCTGTTATAGCTGTCTCCTGAGAGGCTCTGCCAGATCCTGACAAATACAGAGGTGGATGCTCACAGCCAACCATTGGACTTAGCATGAGGTCTCCAATGGAGGAGTTAGAGAAAGGACTGAAGGAACTGAAGGGGTTTGCAACTCATAGGAAGAACAACAATATCAATCAACCAGACCCCCCTGCACCAGAGCTCCCAGGGACTAAACCACCAACCAAAGAGTACACTTGGAGGGACCCATGGCTCCAGCAGCATATGTAGCAGTGAATGGCCTTTTTGGACATCAATGGGAGGAGAGATCCTTGGTCCTGGGAAGACTCAATGCCCCAGTGTAGGGGAATGTCAGGGCAGGGAGTTGGGATTGGGTGAATGAGTTAGAGAACACCCTCGCTGAAGCAGGTAGAGGGAGGGTGGGATAGGGGGTTTCTGAAGGGGAAATTAGGAAAGGGGATAACATTTGAAATGTAAATAAAGAAAATATCCAAAAAAATTTTACATGCAAACAGAGGGCACTTGTGGAGTGTTGGTTTCAAGGCAATACTCTGTTACTTGTTTTCAGATACAAAATGCTCAGCCCCACTTAAAATTATTCTTTATATTCTTGGCTGGAAATGATCCCTTGTGTATTTTCCGTTACTTACATTTGGGTTAGTGACTTGTCTAACCGGTCAAGTGCCATAGTAAATGGAACAAATGTTTCCCTGAGGTAAGATGAACTCAAATATTCATATGTATATATGAACTCAAATAATTCATATGTATATATATATATGTGTGTGTGTGTGTGTGTGTGTGTATGTGTATATATGTATATATACATATACACACACATATATATACACACATATATAATGATATACACATGTATATATGAGATACACTATATAGATTTATATAATATTATACATATATGTATATAGACATATCTGTGATATGACATATATGTATGTACATATGTATATGTTATGATGTTTTATATGTATTTATATATATGAACATATATTCTATATATACATATATAAATATGTATGTGCATGAATATATATACATTTATATGTCTTAGAAAAGTCTTTATTTACTAATAATTTCAAGTACAAGGTACTCTAGGAGGCATCAAATTATTTAGTACTTTAAGCACAGATATGTTCTGCTTTGCTTTTTAGGAAACACTATTTAAAAACTTACTTTAGGAAATGAAGGTTTTAATTTTATTTTTTTAGCCTGCAGGCTACAGTCCATTATAAAGTGAGTCCAACATAGAAAACCAAGGAAGAAACCTAGAAGCAGGAATTTATACAATCTAAGACCACCTGTCCAGGGATGACACTACTCATTGTGTGTTTGGCACTTCTATAACAATTCAAATTTAGTAAATACATGACAGACATGCCCACTGGCCATTCCAAGGGAGGAAATTCCTCAACTGAGTTTCTCTTTTCTCATGTATATCAATTGGACAACTTAACTAATCATGACAAGGTAGAACTTCTAAACAATTTTGTTGAGCATTTTCTTTGTAGAACTCTTGTGCAAATTCCTTTGGATCAATTAACAAAGCAACTGAAATTATGGATATTTTTCACTACGTAGTAGCATATTGGAAGTGTAAGATACTTGATGTATTCTCTTAAAATAGCATTTCAGTGAAATATGTCAGAGTTTTCGGGTTGATCATAAATCTATCTTATAAACAAACAATATATATATTTAAAAACACAAACAAAAATAATCCAGGAAACAGAAATTCTGACAAATGAAGACATGATAGATAATCCATTCTTCAAGTTCCATTGGCAAGGTGACAGAGTGAAACATACATACTTAATTAACAACATGTAAACTTTAGTTTGGTCTGCACTCAGTTTTTGTCAAGACTCAGAGCTCCAACTGTTTTCTAAATGCTTCTCAGGGGAGAGAGGCTACATCTGGCATCCGGTAGAGTAAGAGAGAGAAACACTGGATTACTTGTCAAGCAATACCTTGTTGACAATTTTTGTAGCTTCAAATGGAATATAATTTCCAAATCTCCATAGATCAGAAAAGTGCTAATGAGAATAGACATTGACTTTCCTACGCCACCTCCTGTGTTAGCAGGTATTCCAGTTGTTTTCTTTTTATCTCCATTTCTTTTCTCTGAGCTAAATATGATATGAAAAATAAAACCCTAGAGAAAGGTGCTTAGAACTAAGGAACTGGTTCTAGTGAACTAGAACTATTGATTTTAAACAAGTTAAAGCCATGATGTTGAAAACTACATCTTACCTACATATTCCCTCATACAACTTGCTGGCTAATTATTTATACTTCATTTTAAGAGTGTGCAATGAAATTTCAGAGCAAGCTAATATATATTCAAAGCTTTCAAAGTGGGTCATTACAACCTAACAATGAGGAACATCAAAATGCCAAACCATCTTGTTGAATAATCTTGAAAATCATGTGAAACTTTGATGCTGTATTGTGTTTTAAAGAACTCTGCCAATGTGCTTAATATTCGGATGGCTTTCTTCTTTTCTAACTTACTCTGTTATATGTTCCAGTTGCAGAGTCTGAAACAGGAGCCTACTATACCTTCAGTTTGGATCTAGTCATAAAAATTGCAAGTGTGAGGTGAGAGGGAGGGCAAGAGAACAATTTCAGGGAGTCCAGATAGGCATTATTGAGGGTCTTGGATTGGTATTCACTCTATTATTTTGCCAAATCCTGGATATTTATCTTTGACCTGTATGCATTTTAAAATCATATGAATAATTTTTTTGGTGGAAGAGTAATGTATAGTTAAGAATGAGCCTGAAGAAAAGTGATTGTGAGTTTTCTGCTTGGGTTGTCACATGACCTGATGGACAACTGAGGGACAGATGATGTATTGGTGAATAAAGTGACGAATGTCTGTAATCCTTATGATAACTAGTTACAGCAGTGGATACTGATTCCGAGGCCCCTAAACAAACTAAAGTCCTGAATGTTGACTGAAGACAGATGGGAGAAACACAATGAAATATCCTCACTCTAACTGTGAAGTAGTTTCTCTCCCTGCTTCTCTATGGTAGGTAGGTTTAAGAACTAAGTTTAGGGACTATGGTAAAAGATGCCATGACCCAGTAAAAGCCAGAAAAACAAAACAAAATAAAATAACAGAACAGAATTTCTTGCTCTTCCAGGAGACTAGAGTTCAGTTCCTAGTACTATTAGAACGTTCACATCCATCAGTTGTAGTTTTGTGAGTTCAAACACCCTCTTAGACACTCCGTGTATACCTGCACACATGTACACAAGCTCACAAAGACAAACACACAAATACAAACATGAACAAAAAAACCACCATTTTTAAAAATCAGAAGAATAAATAATAAAAGAAAACCAGAATAAAACTTGCTCACCTACAGTAATTGCCCCTCTATGGTCCTTAAATCACTACGAAAGTTGCAAGAAGGGCATGTTGAGAATCTGGAATGGGTACAGGAGAAGCCAAAGAAAGCCTCTGGCAACCAGAGGCAGTGAGGTCTATAGCAGTGCCTATTGTGTTAATTAATTCCTTTACAAGCTTTTGATGACTATAGTAAACTAAAGCTGAGATTCTGAATGATTTGATGATTCGATTTGATAACAAATTGCTTCCTCCTTGAGTTGAGTATAAACACCTTTTCACTGAAGCAAAGGATACAGGTAGATGCCAAGACATAATTATAACAAGCCTTGCTCCTGCATGTCTTATTTCTACACTTGCATTAAGTTATGTGCCCTCGAATAAATAATTTTCCAGATGAAAATATACCAACCGGGTTTGGATTATGCTGAGCATATGAGACTCACTAGCAGAACAGAATGCTAAAACATCAGGAATTTTTCCCCATCCATTTCCTTTCATGGTGAGCTACTGTTGGTAGGCAAAGTATTTATATGTCAGAGTTCGGTGTCTGCTGAACATCTCCATTCACAGCTCTTATGGCTCTTCTCTAAGTGTGGGTAACTTGCCTTCTTTTCTTATTCATTGTGAAGTAGAGAAGTGCTATCTCCCTTCTGGAATGTTTCTCCATCATTGGATGGTTTCATTTAACTCAGTTCACTTTTTTCCTTATCCGTTCATTCAGCTTTTCTGATATCTTTGCTTGAGTAAATCTCATGTCACTTTGAAGCAGCTAATTGTTTTATATTTACTTGTAAGATGCATTCTTGCAAAGAACAAATTGCTGTCAGCTAATGTTCACAATGCTCAAAATCTCTGTACAGTTTTTATTCCAATATAGTTCCTCAGAACAGTTTTACTTAGGTCAGAGTAAAGTAATTATCAATGGTGGTAGGTAAAATTAATTTCCTTGGGCATGTGTAGTTTACAACTGCCAAGAAACCATTTCCTTTAGCAAACATTCATGAGAAAGGAAAAACTATCTCTTTTTCTTTGTTCCTTTATAAAACTGATTGTTAGTCAGCATACTGAGTGACGGGTTTATTGTGACATTACGCATACATCTGTGTCATTATGCGTTGTTCTTTTTACCCCCTACACCTCTGCCCACCTTGTCCCAGAGCAGTGAATTCTTCATCACTAGTAAGTCACTGGTTATTTTTAAAACATACTAGCTTGTAACCTTAAAGTAAGACACATTTAATACATAAAACCATGAATTTTCCATGGCTACTTAAAGAGAAATTTATGAAACATATTTAAATGTCCCAGTGTTTAAAAACTGGTTATAATAATACATGAGAAGGGTAGGATACCACATTAGACTTCTGACCCTACCAGCCGGTTGACCATTTGATTTTCCTACTATTAATCTATATTTGCATATTTTTAAAAAAACACTTTTAAATCCATTGTTAAATCTTGTGATTTGGATTCTATTGTTATCATTTTTTGGTACATATACTGAAGCCAAACTGGGAAAATGTTTGTTCACCAAAATATAGGGGTTGTTAAACAGAAACTTATAAGACATCTTTTTTTTCATGTATGTCTTGATGATAAAATATAATGAACTAAAATTTAAAGGAAGAATGAGAGTGTACAGGCTCTGGGGCATTGTTTGCAACCTGCGGGTATCAGATACTTACATTTTGATTACAGTAGCAAAATTACAGTTATGAAGTAGCAATGAAATAATGTTATGGTTGGGGGTCATGACAACATGAAGAAATGTGTTAATGCACACGGCATCAGGAAGATGGACGAGGACCACTGATCTGAGGCATTAAGACAGTACTGTGCAAGCCATTGTAGAATGCTAGTAAGATGAGAAGTGGTCAGCAAATAGTTACACAATTTTTCTTTTAATTTAGATATATATTTCCTATCAGTTATGAAATTGGAGATAGCACAACTTCATTTTTCATTCTGAAAAGAAAAGAACTGGAAGAAGTCATGCCCTTTTAAGTACTATCATACTTACATAAAACTATTAACAAAAATGCAGTTTCTTGTACGTATTAGATGTTCAAAGAATCCTCCCTCTCCTCTGGGCCCAGGCAAATATCTTTACCCTTCTCTGTGTTATTTGATTGCAGTAGACACAGAAATGTTGCCCTGATCAAAGTTCTGTTGATAAAGAAGAACTGTAACTCAGAACTATAGCAATGTGAAATGAGAGTAAAGGCTGAGGGGTGAGCACCTGGAAAAGTCCAGGAGGACCCTGTGTGAGAGGCGGTTCACCAATGGAGTATGAGGTTGTTTTTGAATTCCCATGTGTTTTATTGTGTAACCAGGCCATCTGTGCTTGCTAACAATTGTACATATTGGATTTGGGCTCCTATTCTCCCAGGGACCAGGTGATATCTTCGCTCATAATTGCTCTTCCAAAAGGTAATACCCAGGTTCTTGAGAAAGATATTCTTCAATGGTAATATTAGCAAGAGGTTGTGGAGTTCATTTACATTTTAAAGGGGCAGAGTAAATACTTTAAGAAAAGGGAAGACATCAGGGAACTGGTCAGAAATGGCCTATTCAGTTATTAAAGTTGAAACTTATGCTAGGCACTCTGGCTCAGTAGTATTAAAGTCATGCAATCAGAGTAGCTTTTCTCCCCTAAAGATGAAACTATTAATTGAGAGTGGAAAAATTGTCAGGTGCGTGTCATTATGAAAGACTACAGAAAGGCAAGGATCTTTGGATAAGATTTTTCCAGACAGGGACTGGGTCCATTGCTTGCCTTTTGTAGCTCTAGTCACAGCTATGGCATGTGATTCTACATAGTGTGTACCTAGAAGCACTGATGTAGAAGATAAGCAGAACATGTTTTTGTTCTTAGTTTCGCTCTCTCCTTGATAATAAGAATTTCACTTTTACTTTTTCTTCCCTGGCTCCCTGTACTTCCTTTCATTATATAACTCTGAGAGAGAAAGCAGTCTGTCAGAGGGCAGAGCTACTTCACAGCCACCTATACCAAAGTCTCGATAAATACAAGCATATCTGTGTATCAGTATAAGACATTGCCCCAACCTAAAGCAAAGCACATCATTCAGACGCAGTTCTAAGGAAGCTACAGAGCCTCCTTTTCAGTTTCAAGACCTAAGCTGCTCTCCCACTCTCTCATAGCTACCTGACCACCCTCCCCTCCCAGATGAGACAACGTTTCCCCATCAAAGCTCCAGGGAAGCCCTCCGTTCTGTGATGAGATGAGTATCATCTTTTCTGCCTCCCACATTATGCTCCTCAATTCTTCCTCCTTTCTGTGACTCTCCTCTGAAATTATACAAATTGCCACGCCTCTTCCTTTATGTAATTGTTCTAAGTCACATTCTCTTTTCTGTGAACCTTCTATTTCTTTTCTTTCCTATGACACATCTAAATACTTTCAGATGCCTCACTTCATCCTTTGCTTAGGTAGCAAGCATTAGGGCTTAACTCTTTAGAGTGATGAAAAGCCCTAAGATTATTCTAAGACAATATCCCTCATCTATTTTTGTACAGGAAACTTTCCTTCAAAAAGCCCAACCTCCTTGGCAAATGTACGTGTTCTTATATCCTAGCACTTTGTCAGTGCCATTCATGAGACTCAGACATTATGTAACATAGCTGACTTTTATACATGGCCCCATTACCCATCTCCTTCTGTTCTTGCTTTGTCTGTCAAATCACACAAGGTGCAAGCTCACCTCATCTCACCCTTGTGCATACTACACATTGTAATTGTTTCCTCGATAGCAGTGAAGCAACTCCGCACCTCAAATATTCAGGTGTAAACACAAGTGGAATGGGCGTGACTTAGAGTGACTGCATGACAACAGACAAATGAGACAATGAAGGCGGTGTTCAGAAACACAAAGTGAAAACATAATCCTCAGTTTCATGCAGCTCAATTTGCAACAGGGCAGAAGAAATTCTATCATGACTTTGCCTTACCAAGGTGAAAATACCTCAAGGCAGAAAAAAAGATTGTTCCTATGTTGATTTAACATAGTGGTGTCTTGCACCAAAGACAGATTGGATGTTACACAGAAAATGCTATTGTTCATCCTTGGAGTTATAACTTTTAAAATATAGAGAAAATCTTCTTGTGTTTATTTTGAAGTATCTTGCCTATTATAAATTGAACTGCCCAGTTATGCTTATGAGTAAGGTGACTATTTTCCTAGACCAAATTACAGGGTATGAGGAAATCAGAAGCATTAAGTCATTACCACTTGTGACATCAATTACTTGCTTGCTAGTTACTGCAACACAGCAATAGAATACCAGATTATACATGTAGTTATGTACTAATCTCGAATAAGCTAATGAAAAACAATCCGAGAAAACAAATTCTAGATCTCTTTCAACTACTTATAGACACGTGCTATTGTCTCTTTCTTCTGAAGAAACTTCCTCTATATTATTCCCTTTTCTCCTCAGAAATGTAATATCTTCATCAGATTCTTCCCCTCACAGCACAGAGACCTATGTGGTCTAGGCAAAAAAATAGTGAGAGCCAGAGGTTTTGGATGACTTCAAGGAAACATTGTATCCTAGGCACAAGAGGACTGATACACATAGAAACTCAGAAACTGTGGCAGCATGCATAAGAACTACAAAGATTCAAGTCAGATAATTCTCTGCACTGAGAGGGGGAGTAGAGGTAGAGTCCTACTTATAACTCTGACAGAAGATACTTGGGTCTGTCTGTAAAGGCTGAGTCTGTATAGCTTCTAAGGTGCAAAGAAAGCCTGCCAGGTACTTACAACATGCCAGTGAAAATTGTGACTCATATTTTATAATCCAAATGTTATATATTGTAACCATGAAGTGTATGTGCAGTGTGGTCAGTGCTATATATTGTCTTATGCCATGTAAACGGGGTTTGATTGATAAAACTTCTATATTCAGCATGCATGATTTCTTTTTGGGAAGATAATGTCTACAGGAACATTGTGTTCCAGTAATTTTTCTTCTTTTGGGTGGTTACACAGAGACTCCTTCAGAATCCTGGAAAATACACAATTCCAGGCTATATTTAATGGCTCAAAATCATACTAACCTTACTAATACATAGCAGGTGATGAAATTGCTTTGGTCATTGTATGAGGTTCCTTTGATGGTGATTGATCCTGATTGATTTTATTTTATTGGTTATTTTATTTATTTACATTTCAAATGTAATCCCCCTTCCCAGTTAAACCCCCTATGCCCTCCACCATCCCCCTGCTCCTATGAGGATGCTCTCCCACCCACCCACCCTGAATTTCATGATTTGCCTTTAGTGGGATCCTTGGAACCACAATTAATGAAAAGTTCTCCTTTCTCTGTTTACAACCACACCGAGACAGAGATTCAAGATAAGAAACAGACCCTAGTCAATAAATTAAAGTTCTTAAGGAATACAATTGCAACTTTTCAATGAAACTTTATATATCAATAAGTCACAGGTTCATTGTAGGGGTGGTTCTGATGCTAAAGTCCTGTTCCCCAATTGGTTCTTGATCTATCAGTAAAGATGTCATGGGCTAATTGCTGGGGAGAAGGATAAGAGGGAATTCTGTGGTCTCTCAGGCAAGAAGTGGGCAGATGCAAGAGAGAGAAGATCTACAGGCAGGAGGTTGGGGATGTTGAGCTGGGACTAAAGGTAACTGAGTAACTAAAGTTGAGGACAGATTTAGGGTGCTGAGCTACTAGTATGGGAGAGAGCATACTAGCTGAGATAGATTGGGGGTGCCCAGCGATTGTGCCAATAAGGCAAATTGAAATTGAACAAACGTGTGTGTCTGTGTTTTTCATAGGTGGATCTGGTCGAGGGCTAGGAGCACGGACTGCTCCTGGGCCCTAATCAAGGTAGCAAAAGGTACACACAACAGAGTGTAGGCAGATTTCCTCTCTTTGGACAAAGAGTGCATGAGTTACAAGTGAAGAGAAAGATTTCAGTAAAGAAACCCCTATGCCTAATAGCATTGTAAACAAAGTTTATTATATGAGGAACTTGTAACTTGTAAGAAAGAGTCAGGCAAGAAACTGAGCTTGTTAACTAGAGGTTTTAAACACAAGAGATTTGCTTCATTTAGTCAGTCAAGTGCATTTTCTCTTCTATTTCAGTTTTCTTAATGAATATGATGTATTCTCTCTAATTATTATTAGCTTCATATGTCCCTGGTCCATGTTGCTTTACATACACCTGATGCTGAAATGTGCATCATTGCATTTGTCCCAAAAGCATTCTAGTTAGATAATATTGTATTTGAGACTTTGCAACTTATCGATTTTCTTAGATGACAGGGAGGAAAATAGGGCAGAGCAAAAAGGGAGGGAATGAGAGGAGAATGATTTTATTTACTCATTTGATTTAGGTAATATTTTTCCACTAGTAGGATTGAAGAATAATTTGTTAGCAGCCATACTGAAGATGGCACACTGGGAACTCTCAGGGGCATTTCCTCATTGTGTCATGAATAAGAGGAACTGTACTGTAGGGATATTCTCTCTCTTCTCAGAAATTGGATTCTTCAAATTGACTACAACCCATCCTCTTGTTAGACCCACATATACCAAGGCCTGTCATTTCCAAGAAGTTGCTTGTGAACTAGAAAATTAGAATCTTGGGATCCTGGGGGAATCCTGGGATCCAGGAACAGAAGTTCACAGTAAGAGTCAGTTTTTCAGAAAGGAAAGACAGACAATCCCGTGCTGAAGTTATATATGTCTCTTAAGCTGATTGTAAAATCATAGGAAATTTTAAAGCTAAATTTAAAGCTAATTCTTCAAAATATTTATTTTATTAGTTCAGATACCAATTAATTGTTTGCATTTAACAAAATTGAGCACACACACAAACACACACACACACAAATACACACACACCTTCTCAAAAGATTACAGAAATCACTTATTATGAAAGCTTCTGTTTTCTGATGCTGATGTTTACAAGAAAGTAGGAATTGAGCCAGAAAAACAAAATCCACAAGAATGCTGCTTGAAGAGATTTGTTGTTTATTTGTTTATTTTAGCACTCCTTTCCCTAGAGCACTGGGGAACAAAACAGACCTGTGGTTTTAATTTTCTTCCTGCATAGTAATTCATTTTCATCCTTGAAACTCTAAGCCCAGATAAGCCTGGTTTTGCACATGTGTGTGATGGAGACATAGGCTCGCAGTTTGCTCTATGCCTACACTGGCAAGGATCCCAGCTCTTCTAAAATGAGAGTGTCCTGTGTTTGTAGAGAGCAACACTTCACAAGGTACAGTTTGACCCCTGGAGAAGCTGGGCTCACTGTAGACTCATATGCATGGTCCCCAGGAAGAAAGATGCAGGACTGAATGAAGAATGATGCTAGCTTAACCTACTTGTTACCAAGGGTCCATTCCAAAGAACTGTAACCCTTTCCAGGTGACCCTTGTATGATACTTACCAGGCATAATTGCCTTTTGACAAGTTTGTTCTAGAATGAACAGCATGTAGAAACATTAGAAAGCCTGGACCTACAGTGCATTACCCTACTGGAAACCCAGTTCCACATCTTCAAAATGAGGTTTACCCAGGATGATTTTAAAGGGCCCTCTCATCTTTGAAGTCATAATTGCCCATTCTACTCTCACTACTAATGGCTTTACAAGTATCTAGAAGCTATTGCTTTCAAATTAATTAATATCATTAATTTTTTACTCAGTGATATATTATTTCATCACCTCTTATTTTTTCTTTTTAATCAAACCAAACATATCAATATATACATGGCTACAAACAACTATAAGACAAAAGACCCAGTCACAGTAAGTCAAGCATCACAGAGATTAACACACTGGTCAAGTCCAGTCCTGCCGACATGGCTCTCAGCCTTGTCTACTATAAATGGCAGTAGCCATAAGAGCCCTACACAACAGGAAAGATACATTCTTCCCTAACTGTCCACACTTACCTTATGTTCCCCTAGACATTTCAAATTTCACTGATAATGCAGTCTCTGCTAAAACTGTGTTCAGAGTCCTTATTTTAAAGAAAAGGGCAGTGGGCTTTCAGATAAAGTGTTCTGTCCTATACATGGTTGTGCTCAGCAGGCTGACCTTCCTGAAGGCAGGCTAAACACACAGGATGGGAAAATGGTCTTGCTCACAAATGGTCTACTGAGCTTGGTTCTTTCCCCACAATGCTACCTCTCTGCACTCTGTGATCACAGGGGATCAGGGAGATTTTTTTTTTTTTAAATCTGTTATCAGAGCTTAAAATCAACCTTAAATACAGATCTAATGGGAGTCCTCAGGGGAGTTCTGGGATGTGTTTACTGTTCAAACATCTGATTCTGTGACAGCCTCAGAGTGAGAATCAATAACTTTTATGTCCCTTGTTTACTCTCCTTAGGTAAAGTGCCTCTTTGCTTGAGAACATTTTCAGCTCAGCCCTCAAGTTAATACAAGAAGGATCTGAATGAGTTCTTGCTTCTTTGCAGTGGTTGTTAATGTGCCATCTTTTGTTTTGTCCCCAAAATTCTCAAGAAACATTACCATTCTTTCAAGAAAGTATGGATAAGAATTTTTCCTATATATCTTCCAATGATCACTGGCTTGATGTTTACATTTAATGAAATAAAAAAAATAGTTTTGAAGAACAGAAAACCTAAAATCAAAGGTGGTCATAATACTTGATAATGCAAAATGCTAATCTTTTTATTAGTTTTTTTTAAGTTTCAATTAATCCATGTGTGTATATAATATATTGTGTTTATATTCAGCCCTCTGATTCTTTTCGTACTCCTCCTATATGTTTACTTTTAACTGCCTGTATTGCTTAGCAGTAAGTCTTTTCATAGGCAGCTCAGAGTGAGTTAGGCTAAGAGAAGCATTTTTGACGAGCGCAGATCATACATAAGCAAAAGGAACCATTTATTCCTTCAAATGTCTATAGAATCTCTTAAGGCCCTCAGTTTCAGGGAGAGGGCCAGATCTGTAGAATGCACCTTCTTCTTCTGCTTGCCTGTTGGATCACACATGGTTGGTCATCATCCCCTTTATTTAACCTTTCACTTGTCCTTGTTCATATTTCATCTCAAATCATTTTCTCATCTGGTTATATTCTTATTTTGTCTCATCTTTCATTCTTATTTTACCTTTGAAATGAAAGCTGCAATTTTTCTCCTTCCCAAATACTTAGGCTATGATCATTGGATGATATGTTACTGTTTTTCTTCTAGTATTTTTATAACATAAATAAAATTACTGTGAGAGCTGCCTGTCTTATTTCTTCAATTCTGATGAGCTATGGACTCATTCAGAGTTTTCACTCATTCAGTTGTGGTCCTGACTTTTCTCCATTGCCCTGTAGCTTTCTGCAGGATTTCTCATCTACTGGATGTCTAAATTCCTCCTTTAGCCAAATATAGAATGTGATATAATTTTTTATGGAAGAATGTTTGTAATTAAAAATTGTTTGACATTTTAAGATCTTATTTTAGTACTGGACACTTCTAAGTAGTGCCATCATTGATATCAGACTGAGCAATAACAATAATCATTGTATGGTTTTCTTAGAACGCATTATATGTAATGGTGAATCGCATTATTGTTTTAACCATTGTGAACATAACCCACATGCATGTAAATTATATTCATCCCACATTGTGCTCCTTTGTACCATTTTTGCTAAAACCCTTCTCAGCTATCCTCATTTCTATTTTTGTGCGTGTGTGCATGTGTGCGTATGTGTGTGTGTGTGTGCACGCACAGGCACACATGTCTGAGATTCAATGAGTTTCATTAGGATTATTTATAGATGAGTGGGTGAGTTTCTTTAAAGAAAAATAGATGCCATTAACAGAAGCTACAACAGTGAAGAAAATGGTTCCCTCTCCCCTATCAAACATTAATTTCCTAAAAATCTCCAGGAAGGGGTGGAGTCCCATAAGTCTTCCATGGCAGAGTGTTGAAAGACTCGATCCTGTGGAGATCTTGTTCAAGTAGTTACAGCTGAGTTCAGAATGCAGCAGGCAGGCTACGCATGCAGGTCAGTGTTTCCCAACTCCTCTTGTGCTGCAACTCCTCCTCTTGTATTCACTGCAGTCCTTCTTTTTTATTTATTTATTTTTTTGATACTTTATTTACATTTCCAATGTTTCCCCTTTTCTAGGTCTCCTCTTTGGAAACCCCCTATACCATCTCCCTCCCCACCTCTATGAGGGTATTCCACCTCCCACCCACTTGCCCACCCATTCCCTTATTCCCACCTTGACATTCCCCTTTACTGGGGCCTCTAACACCCTCAGGCCCAAGGGCCTCTCCTCTCCCTGATGGCCAACGAGGCGATCCTCTGCTGCATATGTGGTCCGAACCATGGGTCCATACATGTGTATTCTTTGGTTGGTGGTCCAAACTCCAGGACAACTGGGGGGGGGGGGTCAGGCCCGTTGACACTGTTGCTCCCTCCATGGGGCTGCAAACTCCCTCAGCTCCTTCAGACCTTTCTCCAACTCCTCCATCTGGGACCTTACTCTCACTCCAGCGGTTACTGTAAAGTGAAACTTGGGCATTCTGAACTTTGGGGCTAATATCCACTTATCAGTGAGTACATACCATGTTCATTATTTTGTGACTGAGTTACCTCGCTCAGGATGATATTTTCAAGTTCCATCCATTTGCCTGCAAATTTCATG
>CM052706.1:38334100-38382020 GCA_028551405.1 Uromys caudimaculatus | reverse complement strand
CCATATTTATAATAGCCAGAAGCTGGAAACAACCCAGCTGTCCCTCATCAGAAGAATGGATACAGGAAATGTGGTACATCTACACAATGGAGTACTACTCAGTTATTAAAAACAAGGACTTCATGAAATTTGCAGGCAAATGGATGGAACTTGAAAATATCATCCTGAGCGAGGTAACTCAGTCACAAAAGAATGCACATGGTATGTACTCACTGATAAGTGGATATTAGCCCAAAAGTTCAGAATACCCAAGTTTCACTTTACAGTAACCACTGGACTGAGAGTGAGGTCCCAGATAGAGGAGTTGGAGAAGGGACTGAAGGAGCTGAGGGAGTTTGCAGTCCCATGGAGGAAGCAATAGTGTCAACTGGCCCGTTTCCCCTGATCCTCCTGGAGGCTGGACCACCAACCAAAGAATACCCATTGAGGGACCCATGGCTCGGACCACATATGTGGCAGAGGAGGGCCTTGTTGACCATCAGGGGGAGGAGAGGCCCTTGGGCCCGAGGGTGTTAGAGGCCCCAGAAAAGGAGAATGTCAAGGTGGGAATATGGGAGTGGGAGTGGGTGGGCAGGTGGGTGGGAAGTGGAATACCCTCATAAAGGCAGAGGAGGGGAGGGCATAGGGGGTTTCCAAAGAGAAGACCTGGAAAGGGGGAAACATTGGAAATGTAAATAAAGTATCAAAAATAAATAAATAATTAAAAAAAACTAAATCTCCACGAAAATCTCATCTTACTATGTACATTGTAGTGAAAATAATTCCACAGCTGTGAAGATATGCTTTCAAAAGTATCTGTCTAACCTAGACCATCTTTGCACAGAAAGAAAATTAAATCTGGTTGGTAGTTTAATTGTTCTTTTTAAATATAAATAATTTGGTTATTAGTGAGTCACAAATAGCATTTATCTATCAAAAGAAGGAGTTTGTGAGATGGGAGGCCAGTTTTAGCCTTTGTGAATAAACTCATTTACCAATTAAATGAGTGCATCACTTGTTATATTAGCCACTTCTCTCACTAACACTCTATAACAAAAGTATCTATTTGAAAATTATGCTTTAATTCTTTTACTATACTTTAAATCTTTTACATTTTGAAATTAAAGATGTTACCAAGTGTTAAAGACAAAGATATGCTTGTTCTCTTTCATTTTCATGTAACTATAAATGAAAAAATAACAATACATATTTCCACATGTTTAAATGTTTCAGTGGATCTTGGGTATTTTGGCTACACAAATAATGCTTATTATGTAGGATATAAACTATCATTGCTATGGAGATTCTATAGAGTGGGGGAGATTTGTGAAAGCAGTCTTCTGAAGAGTGTAGTTACTGAGCAGTGAGTTCTCACTCAGAGACAAGTGGAGGCCAATTTGAGTGGAGAGGAAAGTGAGAAATATGAGCCTTGAGGTTGGAAAACTAATAAGACCAGTGAGAAAGTAGGATGGTAGGCCCAAATCATCAGTGGAGAGCAAACCGCATGGATGCCAGTAGATAAATTGATGGATTAAACATTTTAATTTCTGAATATGCTTGCAACCACAAACATCACATTCAGAACTTAAAAGTGAACAGTGTCATAATGAGCTCATTGGCATTCTCATTCAAGTGCTAATGGAGATTAATATCTAAAAATCACTATCAAATGGTAGTGACAACTTGATCAATTAATATGTGTTGTGAATATACTTGTTTAATACAGTCATCATGAGCCACCTTCTTCACCGTGTAGTTGTCAACAATCATCAGAAACACAGATACCATCTTTTACTTGATCAATTTTAATAAAATTAGATCTTAGTTATTAACTGACAACATTTGAAGCTGTGTTATTTCTTTTTATGGATCACTGTTAGAGTAATCATTTTTTATTTAAACATGTTATCTTAATATTACATTAGGATTTGTTTATCTATTAAATATGAGAGGGTACAGTGAAAGAAATGGATTCTACTCTGCTCAGGAACTAGAAAAAGCTGGTGTTCATGGGAGAAGGCTGACTAATACCGTAGCTTGCAAATTATCATCAATTATAACTGTGGCTGAATCTCACACAGGTGCAGCTTTAATTTGAAAAAGGAAATTAAATAATTTGTGAAGACAGAAAGCAATATGTTCCTCCCTCTCCTCCTTCTCTTCCTTTTCCTCCTCCTCTTCTTCCTTCGCCCCATCATAGCCTTCCTCCTTTCTTCCTCCCCCTTTGCCCGTCTTCTTCATCCTTTCTCTTCTTCATCATCATTGACTACATGTTTGTGTGTTTTATTATATACTTATTTGTTTATATTATATTGTTATATAACATAAACAATAAACAATATGATATACTATAGTTAATATTATAATTAATATTAACTATAATATTAATATTATAATTAATATTATATTATAATTATAATATAATATTAAATATTATATTAACTATATTATATCATATATATAGTATGTATAGCTTTGTCACATGTGTTTTTGTTTTTGTCTGGCATTTTGATATTTTAAAGTCCATTTCTGATTCGTATTTTTCCAAACCTTCCAGAAGTTCTGTAGATTAATTATCAGTCCACTGTGTTTTAAGCTCCATCTCACCAAAGAAGACCTCATGACTTTTCCTTAGCCAATTGCTCCTACAAATACCAGTTCTTCCACACTTTTATATCTGAAGTAGTCCTACTCTTCCCTCTTGTATCTCCAACTCCTATGTCTTCCATCTCGCACTATGTTCTCCTCTTTCCTCCTTTCCCAACTCCTTAATTTTACAACTTAAACACTTATAAATCACTTACAAATCTATGAATCATATACTATCCCCCAAATACCTCACACAACACAGTCTCTGAGCAAAGGGAATGGTCAGTTAATGCAAAAGTGCTTCCACAGCTAGGGTAAATAAATATGCTGATAAATCAGTGGATTTACTTCTGTATCTACCCCTTAAATAGCAACAGGAAACACATTTCTTAGTAAAGATACCCTTTTAGGAGGACCTGTCCTGAACAAGACAGACAAAGAAATAGAATTGGAAGAAAGGAAAGAGTTGAAGCTAAAGTTTTCTCATTTTTTTTTTTTGTTTGTTTGTTTGGTTTTGGTTTTTTTGAGACAGGGTTTCTCTGTGTAGCCCTGGCTGTCCTGGAACTCACTCTGTAGACCAGGCTAGCCTTGAACTCAGAAATCCGCCTGCCTCTGCCTCCCAAGTGCTGGGACTAAAGGCGTGCACACCATTGCCCGGCTAAAGTTCTCTCATTACACACCTGCCTAGGAAGAATTGTGAGCCTTGACACTTAGGAAGACCATTCTGACATTTTCAAGCAAGCACAGAAGGATCAAACAAGCACACTGGCGACAGGGAACCATGCTTTCCCAGTAAACACGAGAGATGACAGAAAAATAAGTGAAGGATTTCCAGAGTGAGAGACTAGGCTTGGATCAAATTCTGAAAATTATTTCCCAGTAATAACCATTTTATTTAAAAGATAATGCTAGAATTGTTATTTGTAATTTATATAACATTTTAAAATGGACCTTAATTCTCAAATTTTTCTATATTTACATTTAATTGAGAATCTAACACAATTATTTAGAAAAAGCAAGCAGGTCTTAAGTGTGTTGAATTTCACTGGAAAGACTAGTTTATCAGATAAAGCATCCTACATTTTGTATAGCAGAACTGACAAAGAAAACTATGGGTTTTGCCTACTTTGTTGTTGTTTATTGTTTATTTGTTCTGTTTGTCAATTAGACATTGACTCAATTACGTATATTTGATGTTTGAAGTGAGCTATTTCTTTCAGGCTTGCAAGTATCATTTCTGCATCAAACAATTTTTATTTTAACACTGTGAAGCTTACAAATAAAGCAGAAGAGCCTAGAACTTTGACTCCTGTGGGTTTGGGATTTACGATTTTTCCTTTGAATAATTCTGGCATGTGTAGTACAGGACATCTCTACCTTATTTACCTGCTGTGGATATGTGACACACTCAAAAAAATCTACCCACAAAATGTTGTCTACACTTAAAACTAATAACTGGGTCTAGTAACATCAAGGATACACTGTTAATATATAAAAATCTTTTTTCTTTGTTACATTGTAGCAGCCAGTAACTGAATTTGTACATGCAAGAAACTGGAATATTAACAGTGTCATTTACAAATAAAATACTTAAAATAAATCTTGTAAAACCATGACAGTATTATAGAAAATATTAAATTATTCTATTGAAAATTAAAGTGGTATACATAAATAGACAGATCTCGTGTTCACATATTCAATATTGTTAAAGCATCTCTTGTCTCCAACATGATTACCAGATTAAACTCTAGCAAAGCTTCTGGAGACCCATTACATAAACATAACAACTAATGTTAACACATTGTGATGGTTCGTTTTAAATGCCAACATGACATATCTTAGAATCGCCTAAGGAGGGAAGCATCAATTAAGGGATTGCGTATGTCAGGTTAACCTGTGGGTACATTTCTGAGGGTATTTGTTGAGGCCTCAAGTGAAGTAGGAAGATTCACCCCAAATATGGAAGGCAACTTCTGGGAGGGCCCAGATAACAAACGGCATGGAAGAAGGGATCTTGTTCACTCTGCTTATAAGGCCTTCAATCTCTACTGACAGTTACTTTACCCTATTGCTTCTCCAGTTACTTCCTTCCCTGGTGTAAGAACTTACTTTCCTAGGTTCACATGCAGACTGATGAACAGTGGCTCTGCAGTAACCCCCACCTCCAAGCCTTTGGGGCTTAAAGATTCACAAGAGGAAGTCTCCTGGACTGTGTGGCCACTGTGTTCACTGTGTTTTGATCCTATTGTGTAATCAACTTAATAAATGCTTTAAAACAGATTTTTTCTATCAATTTTGTTATTCTAGAGAATCCTGAACCATACAATCATCAACATGATCTGAAAACAGAATCGATTCTTACTATGAAAGTTCACTGTTCTATAAACAGGAGCATTGATCAAAGAATAAACATAAACCAACATCGTTTGCTCAGAAACAGAACCAACAACTAAAGTCAGACAGTCTTTCCAATATGCAAAGGGAACTTGTCATGAAAGAATACTCTTTTCATCAATGATGCTGAAATTATCTGGTGTCTACTGACATTATACATTGGTAAAAATTAATTCGAAATGTATAATCGGACAATTCATAAAACTGTAAAAACTTCTTGATTGATTTAGGAGAAAGTATATGCTCTTGGGACAATTGATTAGCACAGTGGATCACTTATACAATAAATATTACTCATCTGCATAAAGGAATGAGCTTCAATGTCCAACAAACATATATATGTATGAATAATGCTGATTGAAGATACCATGCTGAAAATGAAGAAAAGCAAAATTATAAATATTGTAAATAAATAAGCAGCTGCTAAGGAATGAGCAGTGGTGGGGACTGGGGAGAGCTGGATGTCTGGAATAAAGAAGGTGATTTAGTGTAACGAAACTGTATAATATGAGCTGGGTAAAGACACACAGGATGAGGAACAGACATTCTCTAGTGTCAGGAGAAAAACGTAAGAGTTGGAAGAGTCTTTCCTCCCATGATAAGGGTTTGTCAGAGGTATTGTTTACTATCTAGGGGTGACAGCTTTCTTGATAGTATTGATATGGCTAATCCACTTCTAAGTAGAAAGCATTCTTCTTGGCTAAAATTCAAAATACTTAAATAATAAAATAACTAAAGTATTTAATTCAAGCACTCAGAAAAATAGGCAGGCAGATCTCTGAATTTGAGGTCATCCTGGTCTACAGAGCTACTTCTAGTACATCTGGGACTATGTGGAGGAAACATGTTAAAAATAAAACAAAACAAGAAAAGTAATATTGGACTATTACACAAATATCTAATAAATCACCATGAGTCCATATTCATATAACACATGGTTAATATAATGACAAGTAGATTGATACATATCACATTCAGATTGTATACATATATTTTAGTGGAGTTATAACTCAATCCTTAATTTTGGACCACATATATGATTTCCTGATAAAATCTATTAGGAATATTTTTATATGGATTCTACAGGCTTAGGGAAATAATGTTGCAGAAATCTGGCAAACAATCCAGCCAGATAGACAGAGGTAGCATTAACAGTGACAATTCACACTAGCACAAGTTCCTTTGAAAGGTAGCAAGAGGAGATCAGTTCAACTGTCCGATCTCCCCCAACATCACCCCACAGAATGCATGGGAAGACCATCAGGCAGCTCTAATGAGGAATATTCTACAAGATACTGGACAGGACCACATTCCTAAAGACCATGGCGATCATAAATGATATGAGAAATTTTCACAGTTTAGAAAAGTCACAGAGAAAAAAAGTGTCTGTATATGCTATTTCCATCCTGGAAGGAAGAGGGGTCTAAGAAAAACTAAGAAATCAAAATGTGTCAGCACACACAATCGCTGACACATCCAACAGACCAATTTGAAAATTAAGAAATACAAACTAGTGGGAGGGAGTCTGTGGGGTTCTCCTCTCATAGAAAATTTTCTGGAAATCTATAACTGTTTTAAATTAACATTATATGTTAAAGGCAGAAAATCAAATTCATAGGGAAGATATGCTTCCCAGAATAAAAGTATTTACTAGTTATGTGTCCATATGAAGTTTATATAATTCATATTCCTAATCTTTAAAGTATAGATAATAGACTAACAATAGTTGTTTAATACAATCATGATCCATGAACAAACATTTACACACACACACACACACACACACACACACACACACACACACACACCACAGCAACTAGCAGTCTCTGGAGACAGTTTGGGTCATCATACAATGATAAAGAAATAACACAACAAGTGGGGAACACACCTTCAGCTATGCCCTCTTAACATATCACAAGCAATGACTTTCACAAATATCAGTCCTATGAGGCTGAGAAACCATGACTAGGCTCTGTATTCGCAGAGTGATATTTATAGTGGATAAAGAAAACTTAAAACCCTAACTTAATTTGGTATTGACTACCTAAAGATACAGATATGATGAAAATACAAACGACTCTGTCCAGCTTGACAAGATAGATGTCATACTAACTTCAGCTGTTTATAGGAAGCCAAGGAGTATGACTATTTAGCATTTTACCTACATATAAATCCATAATTTGTTTCTAATGAAATATTCATGTAAACATATTCTGACTAGTTCTTATCCTTTAGATCTCTAAAATAACTACATTATTCCGTAGTCTGAAAATGTATATTTGTTGAAATCATAAAGCACATGTAAATGTGTGTAGCATTTGCAGGAATGAAAGCATGCTATATTTAAAGTTTCCATTATTATTGTAAGGACTAACATTAAAGATTGTTAGTATATGACAAAACTTTAAGGGAATGTGTCTTAACTCTATTCTGTTGTCCAAGTTGAGAATTCTCTGCTGAGAGTTGTGAGAAAAAAATTCTAAAATACATTAAAAGTTGTAAAGATTTTTTAAATTGTTTTATTTATTTACATTTCACTCATTTCCCCCACCCAGTTACCCCTATAGTTCATCCCATTCTCCCTCTCCCTTCTCTCCCTTACCTCCGAGAGGGTGCTCCCCTTTCCTCAGCCATCCCCCTTCCCTAGGTCCTCAAATCTCTGGAGGATTAGGTACATCTTTTCCCACTGAAGCCAACAGGCAGTCCTTTGTTGTATGTGTGCTGTGGTAAAGATTTTTTAAATCAATATTTAAAGTGCTGGATAGGTCTATAAATTCCCTACCTGACACAGAGGGGTATGTCTCTCCAGTTCCCTGAAATTTTCACAACAGCATTAGCACTTTGAAATCAGAGCCTTTTATTTCGCATGTTATTAGATATCCAGAAAAGAAATATTTCATTTAAGACATACTTCTGAAAAATTAAATAACTAGGGGTCTCTTAGGGACAAAAACAAACAAACAAACAAACAAACCAAAACAACACAGGCTCAGCAAAGTTTTAAGAACATGTAGAACATTGTAACGAACTATAGATAAATAATAGTCAATATCCATTCCCAGGTTTGATATTCAAGGGAATAAAAACATACTAAGGGAGCTCAAATTATGTCAGACTTTTCCTGGGGTAATTTTCTAAATTGTAGTTTAAAAAGTGATACTGATCAGGTAAAAGAAGTAAAATTATCTTGAGATTGATAAGGCAGCAAATAAAGAAGAGGTTAGGAGCCAAAGGATAGGGCACGTAAAGAACAGAGAGTCTGGAAACCTCTGTCACAACGTTGGCTCTTCTAAACTGGACTTGTAAACATGAAGACAATTGGAATAGGGGGAAGGGATAGATAATGGGTGTGAGACAGAAAATAACAGTTACAGAGAAAAATAAAGGGAGGGAGAGAAAGAGAAGGGAGAGAGAGACAGAGACAGAGACAGAGACAGAGACAGACAGACAGACACACACACACACACACACACATGGGGGGGGGGGTGGAGGACACAAAAGGCTGATCAGATATTTCAAAGATAACTAAGTGTTGGGATGCCCAGGCAGAGTGGTGGAAATTTACTGCTTGTCTTGGTCATTGATTTGTCATCATCTATTTTTGTACTGAGATTTACTGGATCCTAATGATTTTCTTTTTTTTAATTTCTCTAACTAAAATGAAAATAAGGTATATTCACCTTTTATGGCATGGATTTTTATTATTCTTACTAGTCAATCTAAAAAAAAAATTGCTTCCTTTTCATAAAATCTACTTTCTTCAGTTCGAAAATATATTTCATAAACAATAGTATAGAAATCCTTACAATTTGTAGGAGTTGAAAAAATGTATTTCTGTGTGCTGGAGAACTCAGTTAAATTATCTAACTATAGCTGTGCATTTTTCTACAATACCTTTCATATTTTATGATATCCATCACCAATGAGATCACCAGCTATCCCTGCTGGAGAACCTGATTCTCCTAAAGTATATCCTTTCTAGCTGAGGTTCTCCAGAACATTTTGATTCTTTCAGGGAGGCATAAGGCTTCAGTTACTTTTCTGAAGTGGAACTCCTGCTCTTTACTTTGTTCATTAGATACCTTCCAAGGGACTCTTACAGAGTTTATAATTATAATTATTATTATTATTGGTGTTATCATTATTGATTTCCTGTGGTGGTTTGAAAGAAACTGGCACGGTAAACTCAGGGAGTACTATTATATGGAGGTGTGGCCTTTTTAGAGGAGGTGTAGCCTTTTTTGGAGGAGGTATGGCTATGTTGGAGGAAGTATGTAACTCTAAGTAGACTTTGAAGTGTTCAAACCAGGCCTTGTGTGACTTTCTCTTACTGCTTCCTGATGATCCAGATGTAGAACCCTCAGCTCATTCATAACACCATGCTTCCCACCATGATGATAGTGGACAAAACCTTTGGAACTGTAAGCCAGCTGCACTAAATGTTTCTAAGAGTTGCCATGGTAATGGTGTACCTTACAGCAACAGAAGCCCAAACTAAGACACTTCCAGAGCTAAGTGTGCTCGAAGAAGGAGCATATCTCAGGAGAGGATCCATCAGCTATACTTTTTGAACTTTAGTTCTAGCATCTCACCCATACCATTTATAATATCCTAATCATCGAAATGAAGATAATAACAGTATCATATCTTAGACTGACTGTTGGATGATGAATTAGCTGTCCATGTGGAAGTTTACACAGAACACTTAGAAAGCGGCATGTGATCAAAGTACACGAAAAGGAAACTATTCCTACTGTACAGTTACAACTGATGCCATCAAACATTTAGACTGTGAATTCCTTAAGAAGACCAAGATCCTGTCATTTTCCATTGTTACATCCAAAAGTAGATTGCTTATCACAGAATAAATGCTACTAAAAGCTGTTTAATTGCTGAGTATGTGGCTGAATCATAAAAATCTGATCTCTACTGATATTTTATGTACATATTTTAAATTATTTGACAAGATACTTTATTGTAGCTTTCACTATATTCATAGTTTTCTTTATGCCCCATTAAAGTAAAAAACTCATTCATTTCTTACTCCCTGTGTATCTATTCTTAAGTAGTTTTAAAATGAAGAAAAGAAAAACAATACTTTGAATATTTCACTAACATATACTCTTAATTATTCTCTATCTTCTTGCCAAACACACTTAAAAACAGTATAAATAAGATCCATACATGTGACAAATCTTAATGATTAGGTCATGCAATTTCCTAGAGGAAATTTTCCTGGAATATGCAGCTAAGCCAAGAATGCTCATGTTCCATAGAATTTAAGAATTAACTACTCACACCAAATTCAAGTACTATAAGCATCAAATTATGTTATATTTCACATACATTGCTATTGGATGGCACATATTTGAAAGGATAATGAAGCTTAAGTGCTTTAATATATCTTCATAACTATTTACCTGTACATACATGTACAGTTACCTATAGATTCTTGAGTGGTTCTTCATCATATCTGAAGAATTTGGCTACCTAAAAAATAATAGCATCAAATATAAAAGCAAGCTTATCTACTAACAAAGATTTGGGAATATAAGGAAGAGGAATAGGATAAATACTACCACTTTTAAATTCCTCCAAGATAGTTAAAAAGTAACAGTCCAATCAGCTGTAACATCTATAAACCATCACAATTACCAGCATGATAAGATATGCATAAAGATACAATAAGTGACACCCACATGCTGGTGGCAACCAAAAGCAGCATAAATATATATTTAGCCCCCTAAAAAGAAAGAAAATCATTCCTGGTAATGGAAATCTAGCCAGGTTCCCAGAGCTAGGGATGTCATGGAGCTTTGAAAAGAATCTGCTAGTGTTACTATGCTATAATAGAACAATTCTTTACTACATTAAAAACGTTAGTGTTATACCAACCAGTAGGGTAGCTCTCACCCTTCATGAGTTAGAGCTCCCTTTATAGCAAATCCAGACCATCGAAGAAAACCACAACTGGACACAATACAGAGATCAATGGATCATGAGGGACCCAGTCCCAACAATGAATCAATATCACAGTTCTTATATATATGGTTCAGGAAAAAATATAGAAGATGTGTTGGAACGGTTTTAAGAGCCAGTATGCCAGAAAGTCACTTATGAAATTGTCTTTCCTAGAAATTGCTGTATAAAGAACATTGGAACAATAGCAGTATAATAAACATGTTAACATAAAATGGTAAATTTTTATGGAACCCCATTTCTACACAAAGAATTATAAGAGACCAATGACTACTGGAAAAAAAATTAGTCTCTTCCAGGGATGAGTTCCCTCCCTTATTGATTGTCCAATACAGAGGTATCAGCCTTGAAACTATTTATATACAAAAGTAGAAACAGACTCAGAAATAAATACATAAATAAATAAAACACAAATAAATAAATGTTTTTGTGTCTGCACACATATATGCACATGCACATATAGCAATGTAATGAAAATAATCAAATAAAATATGCTCATCTCCTTGAGAGAGCTGGGTCATCAGAAGTGTTTGAGGAAGGTTACTGGGAGGGGTTACAGGGATGAAATGGAAGAGTGAAGTGGTACAATTCTATTTCAACTAAAAGCATATTTATTTATTTTATATTATATTTTTATTGTATATTTTATGTATTTACATTTCAAATGGTTTCCCCTCCAGGACTCCCCTCTCCCACCCTCTCCCTCTGCTCCTATGAGGATGCTCCCTCTCCCACTCACCCACTCCCACTTCACTGCTCTGGCTTCTCCTACACTGGGGAATTGAGCTTCATAGGACCAAGGGCCTCTCCTATTATTGATGTCAGACAATGCCATGTTCTGCTACACGTGCGGTTAGAGCCATGGGTCCCTCCATGTGTACTCTATGGATAGTGATTTAGTCCCTGGGAGCTCTGGGGGGTCTGGTTGGTTGATATTGTTGTTCTTCCTATGTGGTTGCAAACCCCTTCAGCTCCTTCCATCCCTTCTCTAATTCCACCATTGGGGACCTCGAGTTCAGTCCAATGGTTGGTTGCAAGCATCTGCCTCTGTATTTATCAGGATCTGGCAGAGCCTCTCAGGAGACAGCTATAGTAAGCTTCTGTCAGCAAGCACTTCTTGGCATCCACTATAGTGTCTGGGTTTGGTGTCTGTATAGGGGATAGATATCCAGATAGGTCAGTCTCTAGATACCCTTTTCTTCAGTCTCGGAACCACACTTTGTCTTTATATATGTTCTCATGAGTATTCTGTTCCCCCTTCTAAGAAGGACTGAAGCATCCATATTTTAGTCTTCCTTTATCTTGAGCTTCATATGATCTGTGAATTGTAGCTTGGGTATTCCGAGCTTTAGGGCTAATATCTACTTATCAGTGAGTGCATACCATGTGTGTTCTTTTGTGACTGGGTTACCTCACTCAGGTTGATATTTTCTAGTTCCATCAATTTGCTTAAGAATTTCATGAAGTCATTGTTTTTAATAGCTGAGTAGTACACCATTGTGTAAATGTACCACATTTTCTGTATCCATTCCTCTGTTGAAGAACATCTTGGTTCTTTTCAGCTTCTGGCTATTATAAATAAGGCTGCTATGAACATAGTGGAACACGTATCCTTGTTATATGCTAGAATTTCTTTTGGATATATGCCTAGGAGTGGTATAGCTGGGTTCTCAAGTAGTTATATGTCCAATTTCCTGAGGAACTGCTAGACTGATTTCCAGAGTGGTTATACCAGCTTGCAATCCCATCAGCAATGGAGGAGTGTTTCTCTTTCTCCACATCCTTGCCAGCATCTGCTGTCACCTGAGTTTTTATCTTAGCCATTCTGACTGGTGTGAGGTGGAATGTCAGGGTTGTTTTGATTTGCATTTCCCTGATGACTAAGGATGTTGAACATTTTTTTAGGTGCTTCTCTGCCATTCAAGTTTCCTCAGTTGAGAATCTCTGTTCAGCTCTGTTCCCCATTTTTTTAATTGACTTATTTGTCTCTCTGGAGTCTATCTCCTTGAGTTCTTTGCATATATTGGATATTAGCCCTCTATTGGATGTAGGATTGGAAAGATCTTTTCCCAATCTCATGGATCCCATTTCGTCCCAGTGACAGTGTCCTTTCCCTTATAGAAGCTTTGCAATTTTATGAGGTGTCATTTGTAGATTCTTGATCTTAGAGCATAAGCCTTTGGTGTTCTGTTCAGGAAATTTTCCTCTGTGGCCATGTGTTCGAGGCTCTTCCCCACTTTCTCTTCTATTAGTTTTAGTGTATCTGGTTTTAAGTGGAGGTCCTTGATCAACTTGTGTAGCAGGAAGTATTAAAAAAGAGAGCCAGCAAGTTCCTGTGCTCAGGCCAACAACCTGTGAGCCACAGCAGATCTCCCTCTGGGTGATCTCACTCTCTCAGTCCACCAACTCTCTGGAGCTGAATCCCTTGGCAGATCTCTGCTGCCAGACCCACTGGATAATTGCCTGCCCCAATGTCAGCCATCTCAACACCCAATTATCCGGTAGAATTAAAACTCTTAAGCATATAGTTAACCAATCAGATATATGTATCAATAAAAACACAATTTACAAGATGCCAATATAATAATTTCAGAGCCAATTGATAATGACAAAAGCTGCCCACCTAGATTAGACAACATATTCCAAACTTCTGACCTTTATGATAACATAATCATTGGTGGCGCTATGCCAATTCATATCCGCTTCCACCTTCCTCCCCTCTCTCCTCCAAGAGGCTCTCTGCTGTCTAACTCTTAGCTCCGCCTCCCTGTTCCCTGTCCAATCACAGGGCTCCTGTTGCCCTAATGTAATTGGACAGGGAGAATCGGGCAACAAACTTGGACTTGAGCTTTGTACAAGGAGGTAAGAATGGTTCGAAGTGCGTTCTTCTACATGCTGACTACCAGTTGAACCAACACCATATGTTGAAAATGCTGTCTTTTTTCACTGGATGGTTTTAGCTCCTTTGTCAAAGATCAAGTGTCCATAAAAATTATATTAAGAACTGTAAAGGAAAGGAGAATAAGATACAGATCAATGTCCACAATTGAGACAAAATTTATAATATAAACACTTAATATAAATGTTGGAAGAAATCATGATAGGCATAAGCAAGGAATAAATAGTAGCCTTCATAATCAATTATAAAAAGTTCACTAATGCCTAAAATATTATATACAGAAAGGTAAGAATTGTCTTATCATCAAGAGTCAAATAACACCATTGTTGTTAGTAAACTTTTTTCTAAAAGGAAAAATAATACAGTATTATAAAATATAACAATAAGAAAACAATATTCATTAGTTTAAGAAGAAATGTTTCCTAAATAGGAAGAATGAACTAATTATAAGATTTATATTAAAATGTTTCTTCAGATTAATGAAAATAAAGTTACACAATGTCTTTCACCTAGATAGATCCTGGTAAAACTTCGGCATTCAGAAAGACATGAAGCAATTTTACAAGTCCATATGCAGAAAAAAGTGTATCAATGAAGAAATACATCTATTGTTTCATTTCAAGGTTCATGGTAAAGGCTAGAGAACAGGGAAAATGTTTACAGGAAAAATAAAAAGGGAAAAAGAATTAAATAACTAAAAAGATTTTTGTATGGACAACAGAAAGACACTTGATAATTTTAAAATATTGCTATAATAAAATGAAAATCAAACATAATAAATAATGAAAAGAATATTCTTATATTAATAATAGAAAAGTAGTAACCTTCACAACTGAGAAAGAATCTATTATTGACCTATTACATCAAATGAAGATATTAAATTAAGTTTTCAAATTTTATACACAGAGTAATGTCAGTCAGAATTAACATTCACTAAAATTTTATGCAAAGTATAAAGGAAGTTGCAATGAATTAAAAAGAAAGAAGACATAAACATTTATTAGCCATTAGAATAAAGAGAGTAGGTACCTTAGGGTTTCTTGGCTGTGAAAAGACACTATGACAAAGGCAACTTTTATAAAGAACAACTTTTAATTGTGGCCGATTGATAGTTTCTGATGTTCAGTCTATTACTAGCATTGTGGAAAGCATGGCATCTTGAGGGCACACAGTGCTGGATGAGCCAAGAATTCTACATGCTGATTGAAGGCAGCCAGGACGAGACTTTCTTTCACACTGGGTCAAGCTTGAGCATAGGACTTTAAAGCCCACCCCCACAGTGACTCATCTTCTCCAGTAAGGCCATATATCCTAATGGTGCCACTTTCCATGGGCCAAGAATATTTCAACCACTACAGTGGGTTTTCCCATATGAAAGCCAGATCAAATGATGAACTCAGTGTGAGCTTTCTGTAAATGTGTGATTGTAGTTTCTGTAATAAGCCAGGAAAACCTGAAGAGTGAGAGGACAATGGTACTGTTTCCAATAATATTGGCTGTGCAAATCTGAACCATGATATCATAAATAATGTATAAAATTAGAACTAGGGTGTGGTTAAATGTTAACTTGCTTGCCTCCCATTTCTGGTGCCCTAGGTTTGATCCTCAACATTAATAATAATTATATAGGTGTGTAATTTGACATAATGAAGATGATAGTTTACAAATAATGAGTTGTGAATTTTGTTTTAGAAATTTACTTCTATTTTATTAAAGTACAGAATAATATACTCAGAAGAGATTTATAATAATCAGGAATATAAATACCAACATAATATGATAATTTATGCTTTATTTCTCTAAAACTAGATATGAGATAAGTATTTTTTTTAATTATAACAGCTCCAATGTAAAAAAAAAAAAAAAAGGCTAAAAGGGATTAGTATCCAAGTTATGTATAAGACAATAGGATAATTCATTTCTGTTGTTTCTGAAGTTATATATTAGCTTACTTGACTAGATCTTTTAGTTCTTTTTTTTTTTTTGGTTTTTTTGTTTTGTTTTTTTGGTTTTTCAAGACAGGTTTTCTCTATATAGCCCTGGCTGTCCTGGAACTCACTCTGTAGACCAGGCTGGCCTCGAACTCAGAAATCCACCTGTCTCTGCTTCTCAAGTGCTGGGATTAAAGGCGTGTGCCACCACTGCCCAGCTAGTTCTTTTTTTTTTAATGGATAAAATTTACTTTAAAACCCACAACTCAGTATTGACATTTTTAAGTCATCAAAATAATTTATAATAGTTAAATGCCACTTAAATATACATGATATCTTCTGAAGCAAAAAGTAATATGTACTCAATGAGTTTTTAAAATCTATTTGGAACATTAAACCTGATAGAAGTAGAAAAAAATCTCTTATGAAGTCCTCTATGAAAGGAAATTGTGACAAGTTCCTGATTAGACAGAAACTGTTCCATCTCCAAGGGAGAATACATAGCATAACTGTGGCTTCATAGAATGAATTGGGTAGTATTGCTTCTGTTTCTAGTTTGTGGAATAATTTGAAGAGTATTGGTAGTAATTCTTATTTGAAGTTCTCATAGGATTTTGCACTAAACTCATCTGGTCCTGGGCTTTTCTTTGGTTGGGAGACTTTTAATGAGTGCTTCTATTTCTTTAGAGGTTAGGAGACTGTTTAGATGGTTTATCTGATCCTGATTTAATGTTGGCATTTGGCATCTGTCTAGAAAATTATACATTTCATCCAGATTTCCCTGTTTTGTTGAATATAGGCTTTATAGTGGGATCTGATGATTTTTTTTTAACTTCCTCAGTTTCTGTTGTTATACCTGCCTTTTCATTTCTGATTTTGTTAATTTGGATACTGTCTCTGTGCCCTCTGGTTAGTTTGGCTAAGAGTTTATCTATCTTGTAAATTTTCTCAAAGAAACAGCTCCTGGTTTTGTTGATTCTTTGTATCCTTCTCTTTGTTTCTACTTGGATGATTTCAGCCCTGAGTTTGATTATATCCTCCTGTCTACTCCTCTTCGGTGTATTAGCTTCTTTTTGTTCTAGACCTTTCAGGTGTGCTGTTAAGCTGCTAGTGTTTGCTCTCTCCAGTTTCATTTTGGAGGCATTCAGAACTATGAGTTTTCCTCTTAGCACTGCTCTCATTGTGTCCCATAAGTTTGGGTATGTTGTGCCTTCATTTTCATTAAATTCTAAAATGTCTTTAATCTTTCGTTATTTTTCCTTGATAAAGTTATCATTGAGTAGGGCATTGTTTAGCTTCCATATGTATGTGGGGTTTCTGTTGTTTTTGTTGGTATTGAAGACCAGCCTCAGTCCATGGTGACTGTATAGGATGCATGGGATTATTTCAATCTTCTTTATCTGTTGAGGCCTGTTTTGTGACCAATTATATGGTCAGTTTTGGAGAAGGTACCATGAGGGGCTGAGAAGAAGGTATATTCTTTTGTTTTAGGATGAAATGTTCTATAGATATCTGTTAAATCCATTTGGTCCATAACATCTGTTAGTTTCACTGTGTCCTTGTTTAGTTTGTGTTTCCATGATCTGTCCATTGATAAGAGTGGGGTGTTGAAATCTTCCACTACTATTGTTTGTGGTGCAATGTGTGCATTGAGTTTTAGTAAAATTTATTTTATGAATGTGGATGCCCTTGCATTTGGAGCATAGGTGTTCAGAATTGAGAGTTCTTCTTGGTAGATTTTTTCCTTTGATGAGTATGAAGTGTCCTTCCTTATCCTTTTTGATAACTTTTGGTTGAAAGTTGATTGTATTCGATGTTAGAATGGCTACTCCAGCTTGTTTCTTGGGAGCATTTGCTTGGAAAATTGTTTTTGAGCCCTTTACTCTGAGGTAGTGTCTCTCTTTGACACCGAGGTGCATTTCCTGTATGCAGCAAAATGCTGGGTCCTGATTACATATCCAATCTGTTAGGCTATGTCTCTTTATTGGGGAATTGAGTTCATTGATATTAAGAGATATTAAGGAATAGTGATTGTTGCTTCCTTTTATTTTCGATGCTATTTTTATGTTTGTATAGCTATATTCTTTGGAGTATGTTGAAAGAAGATTACTCTCTTGCTTTCTCTATGGTGTGGTTTCCCTACTTGTGTTGGCATCTTCCATCTATTATTCTTTGTAAGACTGGATTTGTGGAAAGATCCTATGTAAATTTGGTTTTGTCATGGAATATCTTGGTTTCTCCATCTATGGTAATTGAGAGTTTTGCTGGGTATAGTAGCCTGGGCTGGCACTTGTGTTCTCTTAGAGTCTGTATAACATCTGCCCAGGATCTTCTAACTTTTGTAGTCTCTGGTGAGAAATCTGGTATAATTCTGATAAGTCTGCCTTTAATGTTACTTGAACGTTTTCTCTTACTGCTTTTAATATTCTTTCTTTGTTTTGTGTATTTGGTGTTTTGAATATCATGTGACAGGAGGTATTTCTTTTCTGGTCCAGTTTATTTGGAGTTCTGTAAGCTTCTAGTATGTTTATGGGATTCTCTTTAGGTTAGGGAAGTTTCCTTCTATAATTTTGTTGAAGATATTTACTGGCCCTTTAAGTTGGGAATTTTCTCTCTCTTCTTTACCTATTATCCTTAGGTTTGATCTTCTCATTGTGTCCTAGACTTCTTGAATGTTTGGGGTTAGGAGCTTTTTGCATTTTGCATTTTCTTTCACTGTTGTGTCAATGATTTCTAAGGTTTCCTCTGCACCTGAGATTCTCTCTTCTATCTCTTGTATTCTGTTAGTGATGCTTGCATCTATGACTCCTGATCTCTTTCCTAGGTTTTCTATCCCCAGGGTTGTCTCCCTTTGTGATTTCTTTATTGTTTTTATTTCCATTTTTAGATCCTGGATGGTTTTGTTCAGTTCCTTCACCTGTTTGGTTGTGTTTTCCTGTAATTCTTTAAGGTTTTTTTGTGTTTCCTCTTTAAGGACTTCTACCTGTTTACCTATGTTCTCTGTATTTCATTAAGAGAGTTATTTATGTCTTTCTTAAAGTCCTCTAACATCATCATGAGGTGTGATTTTAAATCAGAGACTTGCTTTTCTGACGTGTTGTAGTATCCAGAGCTCCCTGAGGTGGGAGAACTGGGTTCTGATGATGCCAAGTAGCCTTAGTTTCTGTTGCTTATGTTCTTGCCCTTGCCTTTTGCCATCTGGTTATCTCTGGTGTTAGCTGGTCTTGCTCTCTCTGACTTTGGCTTGTCCCTCCTGCAAGCCTGTGTGTCAGCACTCCTGGAAGACCATATCTCTCCAGGAGGAATTTGGGTATGGAGAGCTGTGGCACAGGGTCAGCTCCAGGATGCAGATGGAAACAGGAAGGATCCTGTCCCTGGCTGTTCCTTGGTTCCTGTGTCCTGATGCCTCTAGGCAGGTCCCTCTTGAGCCAGGAATTTGAGCAGAAGTGGTGGTCTTACCTATGCTCACAGGTGTGTCAACAGCCCTGGGAGACAAGCTCTCTCCAGGCATTATTTAATTATGGAGATCTGTGGCACTGGTTCATCTCCAGGCACTGTGGCACAGGATTAGCTCTGGGTGCAGACGGAAACCAGATGGATCCTGTACCAGGTTGATCCTTGGTTCATGTGTCCTGAGGGTTCTGGGAAGGTCCCTCTGCATAGAAGCGGTGCTCTTACCTCTTACCTGTGCTCACAGGCTTGTCTGCACTCCTGAGAGACCAGCTATCTTCCAGCAGTATTTGGGTATGGAGTCTGTGGCACAGGATCTACTCCCATGTTGTGTTTCTTAAGATAACAGCAATAGTATAAACTTGGCCCTCAAAGACAAATAAAATGAGATTGTCTAAAATAGAAGATAAAACAGCATAATAAGGAATAACAAATATAGCAGCAAATACATCAAGATAATAATAAAGTTGAAAAAACATTTTTAAAGTTTAATAAACTAGGCAGAGAACATATGGGCTCAGAGACTAAAGTGGCAAAGCACAGGGCCTGCATGGGTCTGCACCTAGTTCTCTGTGTATATGTTATGGCTGTTAGCTTGATGTTTTGTGGGATTCTTAACAGTGGGAATGGGTTTATCTGTGACTCTTTTGCCTGCTCTTGAGATTCTTCCTCTTATTGTATTCCCTTGATTGATACAAGCGGTTATGTCTTGTTTTGTTGTATCTGGTTTTGTCTTGTATGCCTGTGGTCTCTTGGAGGATTGCTTTCTTCTGAAGAGGAGACAGAGGGAGTGGATCTAGGGTAGAGGAGGTATTTTGGGAAGATTGGAGGAGGGAGAAGAACTGTGTTCTGCATGTATTGTATGAGTGAAAAATCTATTTTAAAAAATACATATATACATACATACGTACATACATACATACATATGGTAAATTTAATGCAAGAAATCATAACCTAAACTAAGATAGTCACATAGTACAATGAATGAGTAAAATGAAAGCTCTCCATGTAAATATAGAGAGAGAAAGGGATGTTTTAAACTGCTACATACAATGTATATATAATAACATGTCCAAACGTACATTATCTTCTTATAAGATAGACAGGTGGAATGTGACTGATGTCTCCACATTTTAAAAGTAATTGATACATTTAGTCTCACTCTAATTACATTTAAGTATCACTGGAAATAAACACAGATAAAAAAGCCAAGTAGCTGGATTGGATTTCAGGCCTGAAATTCTTCTATCTACTCAGAAGGCTGAGGCAGGAGGATTGCTAGATTAAAGTAATTCTTGTTTTAGAATGAATTCAATGTCACCTTGAAAACATAGAGGACATGCCCTAGGGATGCAAGACCATATGGGATTGGACTGTAATACTCAGTAGTAGAGTGCTCATCTGGCATATGTGGGTATCTGGGCTATATTTCTCAGCACTGGAAAAGAAAAAAAAAATGAAAAGAATAAAGAAGATAATAAAATAATTTGAACTTTGGGAAATGAAAATACTGTTGTCAGACTAATGAAATGTTATTAAATTCCACTAAAATTGTGTCCTATGATAATTGACTGTACTCCTTGGGTTATTGTTTTTGTTTGTTTTTTGGTTACCTTTGTTTGTTCTTTTATTTTGTTTTATTGCCTAGTCCATTGTGGCTGGTGGTTCTCCTGGACAGATGGTCCTAGTTATATATATAAAAAAAAAAATGGGCTGAGCATGCTGGAGGAGCATGTCAGTAAGCAGCATACCTCCATAGATATGTGGACTGTGACCTGAGAGTTGTAACTAGAACCAAGCCATCTCCTTCCCAGGTTGCTTTTGGCCATGATGTTCTAACACAGTAAAAGAAAACCTAACTAAGACAAAAATCTCATATAATGTCAAGTAGTAGTAATATTCCAAATAAGAATTTTTAAAAGTATTTGGAATTAGTTTTACTCTATTTTAAATAATAATTAATTAATTTTAGTAGATATTTGAAGTTAAAAATATATAACCCCAGTGTGATTTGCTACCAATCAGGGAATAGCTATAACCACAAGGGGTTAAGTTCAGCTTACAAACTTGATGATTATAAAATTATTAGTGTTAAAATACAAGCATAATCTTCATTGAAGGACAGAAATTTGTGAAGAACTTTATAGTATGATGTTTCTAATAGATGAAATAGAGTATTTAATACTATAATTTTTATGTAGTGTTAAGTAGCTATTTAGTTTGGAGTTGTACATATTTGAAGACACTTTCTCTTCTTGTACATTCATGTCATAGCAAGGGTTCATGCAGTTAAAATGACAAATTACAGCAGACTGCACAGGGACTATTTAAATAGAGTCGCTATGCTATTTTGGAGCCAGAACAGATGTTCTCTAAGGCAAGAAACTAATAACTTTTTGCATGAGTAGACATTTCTTCTCTTAGTCGTAGAACAAATGGTGAGGAAGGGAAAAGGAAAGATGAGTAAGTTAGACCTTCAATACATAATGACAAAAACTTATCAAGACCAGGCTTGGCACCATGACTCGCTCTTTCTCTACAGCGCTCACCTTCCAACTAAACTAGTTGGGAAGCGATTAAATGAATCAACAACGATTATGTTGTATTATCTCAGTCCACGTTCCTTCATTATGTATCTATGTATTTTATCATTTCTGTTCACATTATTTTTCTTTAAAATGTATTTCATTAGACATATACCTAACATTTGTATTATTGGAAATGGAAATAAATAGGAAATCATGTGTTAGAAAAAAATTATCCATAAAAATGCTGTCTTCAGGGTAATATTTTTAAAACCTTAATTATATCATTTCCCTCTTTTTATTTTTACGGTATTTTTACGCTATATATATACATACATACATATATATATATATATATATATATATATATATATATATATATACACTTCAAATTATTTTTGTTTCATATATTATAACATTTTCTGTCTTAAATTTGTTAATTATGTTACTTAGTTTTTTGGGTCTGTGGATTGTAGCATGGTTATCCTGTACTTAATGGCTAATGTTTACTTATACGTGATTATATACCATGCCTATCTTTCTGAATCTGGGTTACATTACTAAAGATGGTATTTTATAGTTCTATCCATTTATTTGCCTTCAAATTTAATGATGTCTGTGTTTTTAATGAATAAGTAGTATTCCATTGTATATATGTACCACATTTTCTTTATCCATTCTTCAGTTAGGGGACATCTAGGTTATCTCCAGTTTCCTGGGTACTACAAATAAAACTGCTAGGAACATAGTTGAGCAAATGTCATTGTGGTATAGTGGGGCATTTTGGGGGGATATATGACCAGGAGTAGTATAGCTAAGTCTTGAGGTAGATATATTCCCAATTTTCTGAGAAACTACCAAACTGATTTCCAAAGTGGTTGCATTAGTGAGCATTTCCACCAGATATGGAAGTAACAGCCTGTGCTGTTACTTGAATTTTTGGTCTTAGCTCTTCGGAAATCTCAGTTGTTTTGATTTACATTTCCCTGATGACTAAGGATGTTGAACATTTCTTTATATGCTTCTTGGTCATTACAGATTCCTCTGTTTAGAATACTCTGTTTAGAACAGGGATAGAGATCGGGGGGAGGGGAGGTCTAGGAAAGAGAAGTGAAATTGGGAGCCAACTCTGGCACTAGCTGGAGACATGGCAAGGTGGAGGCTCCCATGAGTCTACAGGGTTATCTAGCTGAGATACTTAGCACCTAGGAATATGGAGTCAGAAGTGACCACCCAGGTGGGACTTTCAGTGGAGGAAGGGGGACATCAAACCACCCATAAGACTCTTTATGGAAAATTTGTCCTGCATATAAGATGCAGAAGAGATACAGATGGAGGATAGATAAAAGGACTGGCAAAACTTGAGACCCATCCCATGGTAGAGAGCCAACCCCTGACCCTATTAACTATATTCTACTATGCTTGCAGACAGAAGCCTAGTATCACCCTGCAGGTGGTGGAAACAGATACAGAGACCCACAGCTAAACATCAGGTAGAAGTGTTGGGATAGGTTTGAGTGACCCAGGAGGGTCAAGGTCACCCCAAGAAGACCTACAGAGTCAACTTATCTGAGCCCTTAGGGATTTACAAAGGCTGAACTACCAAACAAGGAGCATGCAGGGGCTGGACCTACGCCCCCATACACATTTGTAGCAGATGTGCAGTTTGATTTTCATGAGGATTCCCTAAAAATTGGAGTGGGGGCTGTCTCTGACTCGTTTGCCTGCCTGTGGATCCCCTAACCCTAGCTGGTCTGCATGATTGAGCTCAGTCTGAGAGGATGTGCTTAGTTCTGCTACAGCTAAATGGGCCAGAGTGGGTTGATACTCATAGTGAAGTGGGTGCTTCTCTAGGAAAGTAAATTTAATGTGTGTGTATGTGTGTGTGTGTGTGTGTGTGCACACGCGCGCGTGTGTGTGTGTGTGTGTGTGTGTGTGTGTGTGTGTGTGTGTGTGTGTGTTTGGGAATATGTTTTTGCATGATTTTTTAAAAATCTAAGCAACATGTTTTTAGAATGTTAAGCTTGGTGACATGAAAATGAAATATTTGTTAGAAAAAAATTCCCTTTTTCTTAATACTATACATAAAAGTTAGCTAAATTTTAGAATGTCATAAAGCTTTCCTGTTGCTTAGTTGGGTTTATGAAAAGAGTGGGAAACTCTCCCCTTCATGGAAAGCTTAGCAAATTGTGTGCAATTTCCCATCAATACATCATGTGCATCTTCTGGTGCCTGATCTAAATGAAGAAAGCCTGCTCAAATTCACTAAAATTCCAGAAACAAGACAAGGTTTGTAGAAAAGGAATGCAGCACAGGCTGACACACACCTACTCATCTTCTCCCTTTTCCACCTCTCTGCCAGAACTCATGGACTTGGGAACAGAACAGATTTAAATAAGTCACCATATGATCTGTTTTAATCAGATTGTAGAAATACCAAGTTATTATTGCATCTATGAATCATGCAGTTGAATATGTTGCTTAAAATTCACTCTTAATAAAGTTAGATAATTTTAATAATATGGAGAGTCATTTGACCTCAAGGCTAGTATATAGTTATATGTTAAAAAATAGAGAGGGGCTAAAGAAATGGTTTAGATGTTAAAAGTACTTACTACTGTTGCAGAGGGCCTGGGTTGTAAAAGTAACTTTTATTTCCAGATGTATTTGTCATCTCAGAGGCTTACATGCTGAATTAGCTCACCCTTTGTAGTTCTTTCTAAACTCTGGCTGGATGGTTCAACTAAGCTCTTCTGTCCCAAACTCCTCTTCAAGCTGACTGATTCAAATTTGGCTTCTGACTGAATTGCTCTGCTTGGCCTCAAACTAACTCTGGCAATCTGTTCTAATCTTCAGGCTCATTCTCAATCTCTGGCTCATTTTGTCTTCACCTGCGATGAGTTTCTATAAAAATTATCCTGAGAAACTGTCATATACACACACCATCACAACCTGTGTCTATTTCCTGTCTCTGCTTGGAAAAGTTTGGTGTATCCTATATCTCACTCATTCTGTCAAATCGTTCTCTGATTCTTAACTTTGTATGCCATTCAATTAGATGTCACTTTCAAATATGGCTTTTGCTTTCTACAAACAAATTTTACCTTCATTGTTTGTGATTAGAGGTGTGTACTAAGGGCATGTCTAAATTCCAGCCAGAGGGAATAAAGGTGTGTCATTCCAGTCCACATCTTAGATGTGCTATCTTGCCAAACTAGCCATGTTGCTGGATTAAAATTCCTCTGCATTGAGTTATGTTTCCAACAATCTCATTGGATGTCTCAAAACATCTACAATATCAGTTCCACTGGGGGAATGCCTCTGACCAACCACTGGATTGTATGCGTGAGCACACGTACACACACACACACACACACACACACAGATGTATGCACAAAGGCACATACATGTGTACAAACACATACACCTGTGTTTGCATACTTTCATATACAAATACATATACATATACATAAGTGTTTAAAGATGAATATTTAAAAATAGTTAGGGGTTAAGTTTTCTTCACATAAGAACTCTCCCAATAACTTTTTTTTCCCAAAGCTAGTGAGGTGTCTGGTGGTATCTATAAAAAGAAAAGTAATTTTAAAGAGTTTTTTTATAAAACAGATAAAACAGGAGACAATATTGGAGCAGAGCTCAACAGCATAGAAACTGAAGACCTCACCAGAGTGTCTTCTCTATGGTTTAGGTTATGAGAAAATGAACCATAGACATTTGATTCAGACAGTAAAACTACCTCTCAGCATTTCTTCATTGTAGGTAAAATTTAGTTTTACTGTATCTTAAGAAAACTCAGTCAGGCAGTGGTGGTGCATGCCTTTAATCCCAGCACTTGGGAGGCAGAGGCAGGTGGATTTCTGAGTTCAAGGCCAGCCTGGTCTACAGAGTGAGTTCCAGGACAGCCAGGGCTACACAGAGAAACCCTGTCTCGAAAAAAACAAAAAAAAAAAACAAAAAAAAAAAAAAAGAAAAGAAAAGAAAAGAAAAGAAAAGAAAAGAAAAGAAAAGAAAAGAAAAGAAAAGAAAAAGAAAACTCATATAATGTCTTATGCCACCATTTTCTCTTTAGAAAAGTAGGTATTCCAATTTGTCTTCCCACAAAAACTAATAACAACACAGGATCGTGTATAAAATAACATGTGACTATATTTTAGTTTCCTTTCTTAGTTTCCTGAAACAGAGATAACATACACAAGTCTCTTTATTCTACTACTTCAGCTACATCTCCACATTTGATACACTGGAGTCCTAATAGATGCTATGAAAGTTGAATTATAACCTGTGGTCTAAAATTGTCTTGAAGTGAAAGTCAAAATGATGACCTGTAAGGATCTCAGCTTTGTGTGAGCATAAGTGTGTGTGTGGGGGGGTGTATTTTCTTTTAGGGTTCAGTGTGGTGGTAGACAAGATGCTCATTGTGTTGTAAATATAAAAGAGAAACTATATGTAGATTAGAAAATTTTTCAAGAATAATTAAAGATTATATCAAAAGCAGCCTGATTTGATTCTTTGGGAGATTTTAATACTCACGACATTTCATTTAAAGTTTTATAATCTAAAATAATGACTTTTTTCTAAATCGTATGAATAATATCTTGTAGATATCCTATTACCTATTACAAATAAGCATATATATATATATATTTGTATGTTTTTAAAGATAGATGAAGATTGATACAAATATGAGCTCAGCACAAACTGGCACAAAATAACTTGAAAGAGGCTTCACATAATGTATCCAGACTTCTAGGAAAAAAAAAAAAAAAAGGAGTCATTCTTGAGATGTAATTCATTGACTCATTTTCCCAGATGCTTTTCAAAAGACTACCAGATTCATGAAAATGCAAAGATATTTAACCTCTGGAACAGTATGGTTGCACTGCACTTGACCCTCTACCAAAAAGCATCAGAGCAAAGTAAATCATCTAGAAATAAACACAGAGAAAGTCTTGAACCTTAGAGAAAAGGAGTGTGAGATATGAATCAAGTCAGAGGAGGTTTTTCAGATATTTCAGAAAATTAGTAGCCATGAATTTAAGCACTTTGGAATGAGAAATATGATCCTAGCTTAATAGGAACGTGCTGCAATTTAAGCATAGAAATATACTGGCTTTTCATTGAAATGAACAATGAAGACTATCACAAGAAAAATAATAGCATTCTGTATAGATAATTCAGGTATGCTTTAAAAACATGCCCCCAAATAAGCTAAACAACACCAACAAAATAACATAGACTTGAAAGGGCAACATAATTAAGAATGTAAAACACTTAGGAAATCAGTATGGATCTTTGGTAAAGAACTGAAACTACAAACTATTCTTTAAAAAAATAATTGTAAATTAGAAAGAAAGTGAATATACAAGTAATCCTATAAAATTCATATATAAGAGTGTAAGATCTCAAGAGAGTTGAAAATAAGGGAAAGGTGACTAATGCAGACAACAGAAGGAGAGAGTCCAGATTAAAGTATTCTGGAAATAAACAGCAAAGTAAAGTAACCATGCCTGAGATAGTTGTCACAGCAAGATCGTGAGCTCCCACATTTGTGAACCTATGAAGATCACTCCTATTCAAATTTTTAAAAATTGGGAAATAAAACCTTTTTCATCTGGAAAATATTGCTTTTGACTTGTCCAGGAAAGAGATTTTTATAAGCATTTTAAAAAATAGAATGAGCAAAAGACAAATACAAAAATATGTGTGCACTCAAGGAAAGTATTAGTCAGTGATATCACAGTTAAGTAAAGCAACCTCCATCTACAAAAGGATACTGAAAAACTTCTGTGAACAGGTAAGAACTTCAAACAATATTTGTCTCTGGGAGTTTTTCTGAGAAATCTACCAGGAACAAAGCTATAGACAAGCAAGTCACCCACAGAGACATGGACACCAGCTGTGTGCTGTGTTTTCAATTACATGGGGTTAATACAAAGCTGGGGCTAAATGATGAACAGAAATAGTAAGTAGCAGCAGCACTCACTGACAATGGGATGGTGGGTATATCATGTGAAGAAGTAAAGGCAAGGTAGTCAGTAACCTTTTAAATGATGCTATGTCAAGGAATAAATTGTGATCATTCACATAAAATATCATACACCAATATGTTAACCATCAATGCACACTATTACATGATGGCATATTTCAAGACCACATTGTAAAGGAAGATATACAAATGCTGTTTAGACTCTATGTAAATAAAATTTAGAATAAATGACAGTATTAAAAGTTGCTAGACATCCTTATGATGGAAATCAGGTTAATGATTATGTAGAATATTTGATATTTTAGTTCTACATATTAAACTTTTTTAAAGACATGGAAGTTGTGTGGATATGATCTTTATATAATAGCTCCCCATTTATTAATGTATACATATACTTGTACACTGTTCTCTTCATTAGATCTCTGGTCAACTTCACATGTGAGCACTAGAAAATCACTGCTGCTGATAGTCACAGTTGAGTGCCTTCCTTAGCATTTTCTTTGGCCAAAACAAGCTCTCCTTAAAAACACATTGGCCTCTTCTATAGAGAGAGTATCCCTAGTTAGTGAAAGAAGCAATGATATGAATGCCCAGGCTCTTTATCTTATGCCAAGACAGTTTTGAAGGGATACCACAGCTCCAAGGCCCTAATGAAACTATATTGTGGCTGACGTTTTTTCTTCCTGATCCAGTTTTCCTTAGTTTCTGACAGATGGTTGGTTTTTTGTTTTTTGTTTTCATAGTCATTGATAAACCTGAATTGAACTACTTCAGAATCAACATCTAGGCAACTCAACTTAATTCCATTAATATCAAAAAAGGCCCCAGAAAATAGATTCTAAAAAACAAATTTCAGGCCAGTCTTACTGTGATAATGCCATCTGACAATGAAGATTTCATTGATTGAGGTAGGTAGACAACATATAGTCCTTAATAAGCCACAATTCTAAGACCTGCCACCAGGCTATCTGGAGTGGTATGATGGACACAGTTGCTATGAACACGCTTCTTGAGTTTTGTGGTATGTGGAAAAGAGTTAAATATGAGAAGAGACCATGGAAGTTATAAAAAGTCAACCATATGTATCAAATAGAAACAAGCAAACAATATAATACAATACAATTATGAATGAGAAACTTTCTACCAAATGCATCCACTAAAAGGAATTATAACAAATGTGATCACAGATGCCCAAAATAAAAGCTCACCTAAAATCCAGTGAAATCTTATGCTGAGATTTCTTATGGAAAATCAGATGCTTAGTATCTGCCTTTCACACATAAGACAGATGTCATGTTGTCATAATTCTTATGGTCAAGGTTTATTATTTTAGGAACATATTAGTGCCAGACGTAGACAATGGCGTCTTCTTGCCTTGTCAAATCCCGCCTTTCTTGGCTGTCTGGCTTTGGCTGTCATGACTCCTACAGGTGCCAGTGGTTTTGAAACTTTTCTGTTCATTCGTGACTTGAGCTAATTTATTCTCTTTCCTGGAGAACCCATCTAAGTTTCTTTTAGATTGACAGATGAAAAAAGAAATACAGTGAGACACAGTGAGAAAAAAAATCTAAAGGGCTTTCCTACTCAACTCAGTCATAGCAGTAAGAGGAATAAATTTGACAAAATGTGCAAATATTACTTTATCCTCCTGTCCTCCTCTCCCAAACACTTAACTTCATTGTCACAATGCAAACATCGTCACAAAACTTCCCTGAAGGACAGTCTTCAGTGTGTCTACAAAGACCATGAAAATATGGCAGTCCGAGAAGCTCTGTCAGCAAAAGGCTGAGAGGGCATGACTGGTCAAAAGTGGTACAATGTACAACTAGAAAGGGTGGGGATAGTGAGCACTAGGCAACAACCAGGGACAGAGGAGTAGAACTTTAATCTTAAGGAACATAACATTTCAAATATTAGTATTAGTTCTGGCAAACATACCAGTAACATGAGATGTCAATGCATTAATAAAAGGTAATCTGCTGTGAGGGATTTAGTAACTCTGAATAGTCTTTGTTATTCTTAATCCTACTATAAAATGAAAAGCTATTTTCAAAGGAGCCAGTTTACTCTTAAACTTCCAGTCCTTATATTTCATTGACTTTAAAAATTAAGGGTGCACGCTAATTTTCATCTTTAAAATAATAATTTCTTTCCTAAGGATAAATGATTCTGGAGTTCAATCACAATGACTCAGAAAAGTTGTATCGATACAGCATGTGCATGTTTTAAAACAGAAACTGTAGATAGTAAAGTCTCCTTCTATGACTACTTATTTACACCATTCTCATCAAGCCTTGGAACAAGTGCTCCTCTAGTTTCTTCTATTTTATTTCAAAATTCCTTTCATAAACATTATCTGTAAAAGGAAAGTGTTTTTCTGTCTGACACAAAAATGATGTGCATTGTATCTGTTTTCATTCTTCTTGGTATTGTCTTATTGTAATAGAAGTGGGAATATTTCTATATTGTCAAATGCAGTCATTTTTTCTCAACTCTACATTTTCCCACTGTGGGGATATGTCCTACATCTTTAACCAGTTCCTTACTACTGGCCACCAAGAAAATTTGCAATGTTTTACTTAGTAAATAATTCTTTAATGTACTTGTTAAGTTTGTCCTTGTGGGAATACAGCTGCTGGATGGAGCTACAGAGAACTCTATGCAAAGCATATGGGGATAGTCACTTTCAAATTCCCTTCCATTCTGTGAGTGTGGATGAACACTCTCAACAACAGGGAAGGACAGTACTTGATGTATCAGAACTCACAGAGTTGTTCTACTGACAGTGATTGGTGGATAATGTGCATTACTGTACATTTCTATAATTTTGAGGAATGGTATATGTCTGACATCCACAAGACCAGTTGTGTTGCTTCCTGTGTAATTCCTACTCACATATTTTGCCTATTTGTCTTTCAGATTTCTGGTATGAACATTTGTTGTACTTGGAAACTCAGTACATATTGACGCTACTTGGTCTTGTAATAAAATTACAAGTACTTTTCATAAAACAAACTCACTCAAAAATCAATTCACTAATGTTGGTAAAATGGAACTTTTTATTTAAATGAATTTTAAGAATTATTTAGAAATACTTTATTATAAGGACATTTTCAGCTACTTTCATAATCTGAAATGTATTTATTTAAATTTAATCCATTACTGTATTTTCTTTTAATTTTTTAAATACCTAGAGTTAAATGAACAATAATATCTATTAGTGGACCATTTTCTATTCCTCTTCTCCTTATCATCCATAGACAATGTGTGGGGAGCCAGGCTGATCCAAAGTATTCAGAAGCTCCCACGAGAGGACAGAGGGAAAGTTCCTTCTGAGTCCTTGCCCAGAGTCAGTCTTGGCAAAGTTCAGTCTGGGGACGGGAACAGGGACTCAAAATGGTTATGGTTTCAGATCCTGGGAACTCGAGCTTTCCTCACCTCAAGGGCTGGGAACTTGAGTTTTCCTCACCTCAAAGGCTGTAGTTATTAGTTCCAAGGGTGCTGTGTGCTTCTCTGTGAGACACTTGGGATATACTGTGTTCCATGTTGTGCAATATTGCTTGATTAGCTTAGACTGACTTCATCCCATTTTGAGATAACTTCTGCTTTTTTTTTTTTTTTTCTGTTGCAAACCATATATAAGATGTTGTACTTCCTAATAAACTTGCTTGGCATGAGCCCTCATATAATGCAAGACAACCTGGCCCTAACTTTCCAATTTTCTTCAATTTCATTACCAGTCATCCCCCTCAGGAATCAGTCAATGAAGAATGGCCTGCTGGCCCACACCAGTAATGTATTCCTGGTATGGTTTATATTATAATCTAGAAAAAATATAAATGTAATATAAAATAATTATAAAATAGTATAAATATACATAAACATAAATATAATTGTAGTATAATAATATAAATATAACATAAATGTATAAAATATAAAATGTATATAATATAAATGTAAAAAAATAAAATATTTAAAAATGTAAAAGTTTCTTTTCCTATCCTCTGAGCAATCTATTTCTAAGACATAAATATCCATGTTTTGTATTACATACAATGATTTGCCACCTAACATTTCCATTTTCAATGGACTGTAATATACATGGATTGCCTAGGTAGGATTTCACTGCTGTGAACAGACAGCATGACCAAGCCAAGTCTTATGAAATACAAAATTTAATTGGGGCTGGCTTATAGGCTTGTTTCAGTCCATTATCATCATGGCAGAAAGCCCATGACAGCATCCAGGCAAGCATAGTCCTGAAGGAGCTGAATGTTCTATATCTTCATCCAAAGGAAGCCAGGGACAGACTGTCTCCAGGTAGCTACGAAGAAGGCCTCAACGTCTATCCCTGTGGGCCAGTAGACTGTGAGAGGTAGCCTGATCCTCAGTTGAGCTAAAAGCTTTGAAGCCCCAGAGACCCTGAAGGGATGGTAGGAGCTTTGCCTGCTCCCTGGCACCAGGCCCCTGCCACAGAGCCCCATAAATTTGTGGCCATCAGTCACATAAGGGCAACCCCCCAGTCCCTTCCACATGTAGATGAGGCATTCCTAACATCTCAGACCAAGACAATAGGAAAACAGATATGTGGTCACATAGGCTCAAGAAAAAGATCTCCATGCTAATGAGGTACCTAGAGGTCCAGAGAGCATGCCAATAAGATTCCCTTCAAGACATTCTTCCCTGCAAAAGATATTTAATCTCAGGCCCACCTTGAGAAGTGGGATATGGTTTTATGCATCCACTTTCCACCATGGCAATAAATGATTCAGAACCATGGACTGCCTCTTTTCATCGGAATCCACCATGGGAAGCCAAGGAGAAAGCCTTTGCCTACAGAGCCACTATCTAATCTCCTGTAGAAGACCTCTCTGCGCTCTCAGCCACAACCACCACCAAGCCCACTGTCAAGCCAAGGACAATCAGCATGGAACCAGCCAGAGCTCCCTCCCCGCACCTTCACTCCAGGTGCCCAGACTCTGTTCTCAGCTCTTCCATGACTCCCAGCAGCACCTGGGTGTCCAAGGGTCTGAGAACCCCACAGTCCCAGCCCAGGGACTAACAGGAGGCCCAGGGACTCCCCAATCAGCTCTGGCTATCCTATGCTTCAGACTGCACTTTCCTTCCCTTGTGGGGTACCTCAGTGCTTCCCTACAGCCCAGCACCCACCTGGGCAGCAGCATGTGATAAGTGCAGTCAAACTCCCTACATTCTACCTCCCCAAGCAGCCATGCCCTGTGGTGGAGCAGATGCGGGACCCACAACCCTACATACCCCCATAATGACCCACTTCCTCCAATAAGGCCATACCCCTCTAATAAGGCCACACCTCCTAATAATGCCACTTTCTGGGACAAACATATTCCAACCAACACATTTCAATCCCTGGCCCCCAAAAGCATGTTCAAACACATAAGTCTACAGGGCCCATGCCTAGGCATAGAATAATGCAAAATAAGTTCAGTCCAACTTCATAAGTCCCACAGTCTATAACAGTCTCAACAGTAGTAAAAGTTCAAAGTCTCTTCTGAGATTCATGCAATCTCTTAAATATAATTCCTTATAAAATCAAAATCAAAAACACATCAAATACCTCCAATGTCACAGTATATACATCATCATTCCAAAATGACATAGTGAGGAAATCTTAGACAAAAGCAAGACCACAAACCAGCTGGACAAACTCCAATCTCTGCATCCCTATGTCTGATTTCTAACTCCTTTCAGCTTTTCTGACTACAACACAATTCTTTCTCTTGGGTTGTTTCCACTTCCTGTTTCCAGCTTTCCTGCATCTCTCACATCTTTGGACCTTCAAGCAACTTCAACTTTTGGCTTATTGTTCCAATGTTTAAGGTTCAAATACAATCTTCTGGGCTTCTCAAAAGAGCTTGGGTCCCTTCTCCAGCTCTGCCTTCTGTAGCACTCTAGGCTCAGGTTGAATCCACTCCACTGCTGCTGCTGTTTTTGGTGGTCATCCCATGGCACTGGAATATCTAATATGCTTGGGTCTTCTGTTGCTACTAGGTTTCACCAATAGCCTCTCATAGGCTCCCTCTATGTTACCAAGCCTCAACTTCTTTGCATGACCCCTTCAGTCCTGGGCTGTCAACTGCAACTGAGGCTGCATGTTCACCAATGGCTTTCCATGACCCATCACAATGCCAAGCCTCAGCTGTTCTCCATGATCTCTTCATATCGTCAAACCAGTAACGTCTGGGTGACTCTTAAGTATTACCAAGTCCAGCTACTAGCACGAGGTACAACCTTGATTATCTCTGGAACACAGCTTCCTTTTGCTCTCAGAACACAGTTCCCAGAAAATTTTATGTCAGTGATGCTGGTCTCCTTTTATTCACTGATAATTTCTTAGCTCCAGCTAACCAGCACCAATTGTCCCAGTAATCTCTTTTGTTCTTGGCTCTAAAGCCAGTGCCACAAGAATGACGTTGCCAAGTTATACTGCCTGCTGGAGCTAGAACATGTCCCCTTGTTCTATTACATTATCGTTATCTTTCCTCTTTCCCACTCCTTCACTGCCTAAACTTGGCTGTCCTAGATCTTACTTTGTAGATTGAGCTTGAGCTTGAAGATCTGCATGCCTCTGTCTCCTGAGTTCTGGGATTAAAGGCCTGAATCATCAAGCCTGAACATAAACTTTTCTCTACTTGGAACTTGCTTTGTCACAGCCTGGGCTTGAACCCAGAGATTTGCTTGCCTCGGTCTCCTGGGATTAAAGATATATGCCACCATGCCTGGGCCTAAGCTTTTCATGGCCATGACTGCTCCAGATAGGGATCAAAAGCCTGTGTCTTCCAGCCTCAAGATGGGTACCACAAGTGTGCCCTAAATTTCTGGGTTGTACTTTATTCCACATTAAAAGTCCAAATGAAAATAACCAGGTCAAAATAATGTTTAGATATAGCTAGCACTTTTTCAACTGCAAAAGCATAAGTTTAGCTGGGTTGGATATTGCCCCAAGGTCACCACTCCATTAATTCCATTTAATATCATTGAATACAAGATTTAGTTTCACTCCATTTCCTGGTATCCCTTTTCTCTTTGAACCATACATTTTGCATTTTTCCTTTTGCTTCTTTTCATTAAAATGTTCTTCTTAATAGTGAACTTTGGTAGCAATACAACAAAATTCATACCAAGCTGTTTTGAGACTCTCTTTGTCAAAGCAATTAATCTCTTTTCCTTAGCCTTAGGCAGACTCTTTGAACAATAGCATAAAGCAGCCACATTCATTACCAAAATATCACAACATCTGTCTCTAGGCCAGATACAAAAAGTCTTGTCCTTTGAAACCTCTTGAGCTAGCTCCCCACAGTTAAAAACACATTCAGGAACACTGTCTTCTATGCTTCCACTAATGTGGCCCATTAAGTCACACTTAAAGTATTACACTGCTTTACAAAGTTCCCAAATCCACATTCCTCCAAATAAAAGCATGATTAGGCCTATCACACCAATAACCTAGTCCTTGGTACCAACTTTTGTCTTAATTTGGGTTTTACTGCTGTGAAGAGACATCATTTCCAAGCTAACTCTTATAAAGGACATTTATTTGGGGCTGGCTTACAAGTTCAGGTTTGAGTCCATTATCATCATGGCAGGAAGAATGGCAGAAGCAACATCCAGGCAGTCATTGTGCTGGAGGAGCTGAGAGTTCTACATATTCATCCAAAGGAAGCCAAGAGCAGACTGTCCTCAGGCAACTAGTAGGAGTGCTCAAAGCCTACCCCCACAGTGACACACTTTTTCTAACAAGGCCACACCTCTCCAAACAATGCAACCACAAGGATAAACCCATGAGATCCTTAATGGAAATGGAATTTTTGTTGCTTGGTGATACTATAATTGTCAAGACCATAAAGAACAACATATTTTTTTTCGTGCTGGTTGTGATTCTGGTGTGAACACACCCATGGTACTGCTAGTCATAGAAAACTCTAAAGATACAATTGTGCATGTTTTTGATACTTGATTACAAGGAGCACAATATGTACAAAGCCTTCAGAAGTGGGCAGCAATCTCCTGCCCCTTTACATTCCCTTCCTCTTACTGACTCCCACAGCTATGAGCAGGTCTTAAGAACCATTCCTAGTTAGAACCTAACACTGTACTATTTGTTTTACATTTTGTATTATTTTCATTGTACTTATTCAAAGTTCAGTTATGTTATATATACAAATACAATATCTTGCAAGTAATTGAAGTGTTCAGTTTTATGATGTATTTATTATACAGGTTTGCAGCCTATAAGAAACAGCATGTACCATATACCAAATTGTGGTCAGGCTCTTCCTTGTTTATCACATACCTATATGGCAAAGAAATTTAGTAACCCCCCAATGCCAGAGATATAAACATTAGATGATTCATTTAGAATTTAGTTTACTATTTCTAAACTTCATAGTAGAGATGATATATTCCCTTTCCCAAGTTTTAGCTATAGATAGATTTCTGTTTCATTTTCAATTTTGAGTTAAAAGAAAGTGTTGTATAAATATAATTGAAACATTTTCATTTTTATCAGTTGTATTACTGAATAATAGAGTAGCATAATTTTAACATAAATATGTCATATATTGCTCAATAACTGGAAAAAATAAAAGAGACCTGGTGTCAGCATATTTCCAACATGATAACACTTAGATGTAAGTTTTTTAACATATAAGTTTAGATAGATAACTCTATATTAGTTTGCATTTCTAATTATTGTAATTATCAATATACATGAGAATCTCTTCAAATTCTGGCAAGATATTCAAATAGCTTTTATACATTATCCCACTGTTGCTAGTGTGCGGAGTTTTGTTGTTACTTCTGGATGATGGGAGCTTCTTGGGTTACATTTTATTTACTGCTTTTTCATCAGTTGCTGCCTCTTCCGTGGATTTTCTCATCCTAGAAATTATCAGTTCATAAAAGCCTCCACTGAAGAAGAAACTAGTAATTAGTTGGGATTGTCATTAACCATTCAGCCTTATACATCCAGGTAAATCAGGGTATATGTTCACCAGACTCATTACAATAAATCCAGCCACATATATAATTTAAAGTTTCCATTGTACTTTTTAAAAATTTTGTTTTATTTACAGTTCAGTCGACATTCCCCTCTTGGTCTGTCCACTGACTGTTCCTCATCCTGTACATCTTCCCCATCACTAAGAGGATGTCCCTACTCTCCCACTGCCAGCCTACCAGGCATCCCCACTCCCTGGGGCCTCAGGTCTCTCCAGGGTTAGGTGCATCTTCTATCAGTGAGACCAGACCAGGCAGTCCTCTGCTGAATATGTGTCAGGGACCTCATATCAGCTAGTGTATGCTGCCTAGTTGGTGGCTCAGTGTCTGAGAGATCCTAGGGGTCCAAGTTAGTTGAGACTGCTGGTCTTCCTATGGGGTCACTATCCTCCTCAGGGACTTGCAGCTTTTCCCTAATTCAACCACAGGAGCCCCCAGCTTTTGTCCATTGGTTGGGTGTAAATATCTGCATCTGACTCTTTCAACTGCTTATTGGGCCTCTCGGAGGGCCATCGTTCTAGGCTCCTGTCTGTGAGCACACTATAGCATCAGTAATAGTGTCAGGCCTTGGAGCCTACCTTTCAGCTGGATCCCAATTTGTGCCAATCACTGGACCTTCATTCCCCCCAGTCTCTTCTCCATTTATGCTCCTGCAGTTTGTTTAGAAAGGAATAATACTGAGTCGTAGTTTTTGACTGAGGGATGGCAACCCCATCCCTCCACTTGATGATCTGTCTTTCCACTGGAGGTGGACTCTACAACTTCCCTTTTCCTATTGTTGGGCATTTCATCTAAGGTCCCTCTGAGTTCTGAGTGTCTCCCATGTCTCTGGTACATTCTAGAAGGTCCCTCCACCTCCTACCTCCTGTGGTTGCCTGTTTCCTTTCTTTCTGCTGGTCCTCAGGGCTCCAGTCCTCTCTCCCCCCTCAATACCATGTTCCCCTCCCTGTTTCCTCTTCCGCCCAGGTCACTCTCTCCTTCTGCCCCTGTGATTATTTTAAGGATGTGGAGAAAGAGGAAAACTCTTCCATTGTTCCACGCCACTGGGGCACGTGTTGCACTATGTTCATAACAGCCTTACTTGTGATAGCCAGAAGCTGGAAACAACCCAGATGTCCCATGACAGAAGAATGGATACAGAGAATGTGGTTCATTTACACAATGGAATACTACTCAGCTATTAAGCACCAGGACATCATGAGTTTTGCAGGCAAATGGATGGAACTAGAAAATAATCTTCTTGAGTGAGGTAATTTAGACCCAAAAGGACATGCATGGTATGTACTCATTAAGTGGATATTAGCCAAAAAAGTACAGAATACAATCCACAGAACTCAAGAAGGGTTGTCAAAGAGCCCAAGTGAGGATACCTCAATCCCACTTAGGAGGGAGAAGAAAGCAATCACAGGGGACAGAGGGAGGGACTTGGGTGGGAGAGGGAACAAGAAGGGGACAACAGGAACATGAACAGGTATTTGCTGTGGCGATCAGAAGTGAAGCCCAGGAGGCCATGAGAAAGGTTGGAAACAGGCAACCTCGGGAGTTAGGAGGTAGGCGGATCCTCTAGAATGTGCCTGAGACCTGGGAGGTAAGAGACACTCAGGACTCAGACGGAGGGACCTTAGATCAAATGCCCAACAATAGGGAGAGGGAACTTGTAGAACCCACCTCCAGTAGAAAGTCAGAGCATCAAGTGGAGAGATGGGATTGCCATCTCACCACTAAAAATTCTGACCCAGAATTGTTCCTGTCTAAAAGAACTTCAAGGACAAAAATGTAGAAGATACTGAGGGAAAGGAGGTCCAGTGACCAGTCCACATTGGGATCCTGCTCAAGGGGAGGCTCCAAGGACTAACACTACTACTGATGCTATGGTGTGCTTATAGATAGGAGCCTAGCATGACTGCCATTGGAGAAACCCAACAAGCAGCTGAAAGATTCAGATGTAGATATTTATACCTAACCAATGGACAGAAGCTGGGGATTTCTGTGGTTGAATTAGGGAAAAGCTGGAAGAAGCTAAGGAGGATAGTGACCCCATAGGAAGACCAGCAGTCTCAACTAACTTGGACCCCTAGGATCTCTCAGACACTGAGCCACCAACTAGGCAGCATACACCAGCTGATATGAGGTCTCTGACACATATACAGCAGAGGACTGCCTGGTCTGGCTTCACTGAAAGAAGATGCACCTAACCCTGGAGAGACTTGAGACCCCAGGGAATGGGGAGGTGTGGTGTGGCAGGGGGTGGGGTGGGGACATCTTCTTGGAGACTGGGGAGGAAGAATGGGATGAGGAACTGTCAGAGGGTAGAGCAGGAGTTGGATAAAGACTGGACTATAAAATATGATTAAAGATAATTAAAAATAAATAAATAAAATGTGTTCTTGACTAATGATTGAATACTCTTTGCTGAATATAAATTATATTTATCAGAACAAAACTCTTATACATAAAGTATAAGAGGTAGAACTTATTTAATATTTACTATATGGTAGGTTATTTGTCCCTTAGTCAAATAGTAACCTCAATGTACAAAGTAGACACTAATATCTCCATATCTTAGGATACATGAGATTATCATTAGTTTGTCTGAGGCCATGATCTTGTCTTTAGTGGAAATTGAGTTTAATTTACATCATGGTCTGCCTACATCAAAGCCAGGTTTCTGCTTCACTACACCAGTGGTGTGAAATTTGTCCATCTTCAAACTCAGCCTCAATGTGGGAAGCTTCATGCAAGGAGTGTAGAGCTGAAGAAAGTGGGCCCTTTGTTAAGGAGCTGGCCTTTAAATTGGTATGTTGGGAACTGATGGAATTTTAAAGACTGTGTCTTGATCAGAGTCTTCTGGTAATTTAAGTGAAAATGGGACCCTGTCTAAACTCTCTGTCTTTTTGTTTTTTGGCTAATAGGTAAAGAGTCCTCCTCTGTCACATGTTCCCTCTCCATATGACACCACAGGCTCCAAGCAATGGCTTCAGTGAGTGTAACTGATGCCTTAAAAAACTGTGCATCTCAGTTAGTCAGTATAAAATCAAAAGGCTGCCAGTATACTTTATCTTACCTACAATTTTGATTATTTAAATAAAAAAAGAAAACTTTGTTCTTTATTTCTTTTGTTATCATGGTAATGAGAGTTACTTTCCGGGGAGTTTTCAGCTTTGTTCCTTTAGAGAATGCATCCTAGCTTGTCCTGGAGTAGTTGTCATTTCTCAAGGCTGCATTTCCATCCAGCTGTGGGGAAAAAGAATTGTCTGAATGGAGGTACTTCATAAGATCATGTGCTAGACAACTGGCTACATTCTTCAGGGTTTAAGGATGGAATTATATACCAAAGACCCAAATAAGATTCTTTAGTACACTAAGGCCTACCTTCAGGAGGAAGTATAGGTGTTCAGCTGAGCTTCTGTTAAAAACAAGTTAAAGTATTATCTTAATAGAATGTGAAATTTTTTTCTTTTTTCTTTTTTTCCTTTTTCGAGACAGGGTTTCTCTGTGTAGCCCTGGCTGTCCTGGAACTCACTCTGTAGACCAGGCTGGCCTCAAACTCAGAAATCCACCTGCCTCTGCCTCCCAAGTGCTGGGATTAAAGGCGTGTCACACAACTGCCCAGCTGAATGTGAAATTTTTATACTGACAAAGCCTGTAGAACTGAAGTGACATGTTATTTACATAATGAAATTTCTCAAGAGATATTAAGTGTTCAAGAACTAGCAATAAGTATATATGCAGATAGTGATAACAAGTCCCATGAAACTCATAAATCTACCATCTTGACAATACTTGATACTTTTTGTTAAAATTTCATTGTCAAAGTAAAGGAACAAAGAAAAAATAGATATAAGCAACTTCACTCAAAAAAGCTTTTATTGTAGCTTGCCAATATTCATATCTAGGAAATTAATCTTCCAGTTGTACACAAGAATCTGTTTACTTGTTCCTGATTCCCTCATTTGGACAATGACCTTGACAAAATGTGACACATAATGATTTTTCAAGTCCTATTTGTGAAGTCTTTGTACACACATGTAATAGAAATAAGTTTGAAGTTTATTTAACAAGTTGAAGTTGACTTTGTGAATCAGGAAACCTGTTCTGCATCATGTTTATGGTTTATTTTCTATGATTCAATCAGAATTTTTAATTATTCTGATTGTAGAGATTGGGGATCAGTACCCTCATAATTGAGCTGTCAAGCTGCTTCTTTGTATTACATTCATCTCCATAAGTATTTTAATCAACAATCATAATTTCTCCAGAGCTAGTCATTTCTACCCAGTTTTCAACATCAATGTGCTTTATAAAACATACAGAAAAATAAGAACTGTATTCTATCATTATTTCAATGCTACAAGGAGTTATTTCGCATGTGTAATGCTCCACTGTGTCTGATAAATATTGTTTGGTCATATTCATTCACTTACTTTGCTTTAACATTTCTATAACATCTTATACATTTATCACTGAGCTGTTGATGATAGACTATGGGACGGACTTCCCATTTAGGACTGAGTATTTCATAATCTCTCATTCTCTTCACCTTTGACAGTTATGAGTCTCTGAGTTAATTGTCAACTATTACAAAAAGAAGTTTCTTTGATGAGGGCTGAGATATCCACTAACCTAGAGGTATAACAATCATCATTAGAAATCAGTTTGATATTATATCACCTTAGCAGAATAATAGTAGTGAGTTCTCCCTTAGTATATATGACCTTGTTTAACACACTTTCTGATAACATATAAAAGGTTGCTCTAGCTGAAACAAGACAAAATCCCAGCTTTGGGAAGTGAAATAGGCACAAAGTACAACCCGTGGAAAAGGAACTATTGGCTGCTAGGAGCAGGAGGGTTTTTTTTGTTTTTGTTTTTTGTTTGTTTTTGTTTTCTTCTTTTTTTCCTTTTTTTTCCCCTTATTTTAATGTGGAGACCCTGGTAGGTTTTCTACACCCCAGTAGAAGGCTCCACATTCAATAGTGTATGGGAAGCAAAAATTGGGCTTGATTTAAGAGAAAGAGAAGAAAGAAGAAGATGAGGAGGAAAACAAAGTTCAGTTGTTTGGAAAGAAGGTTTCAATTTGGGAGGTTGGGGAAAATGGGTGAAAACAATTAAATTACATTGTATAAATATTTTTAAAAATAACTTATTTTTGGAAAAACTAAATGAATTAGAAGTACAAATGACAACCATAACATTTATTTCCAGGCACAGTTCACCCTGCCCCTTAAACATACACATACAAATATTTTCTTTTTATTGTATTGATTCTGATCTATACATATGAGAGAATCATGCAGGCTAGTTTACACATTCAAAAAGTAAGTTATAGCAATGATTTGATTTTGTCTACAGAAAGACATTGGGTCACATCAATTATGTCATAATTCCCACTTTTGAGTTTAAAAGAAGGGAAGCTGTACTGATAAACAGCATTTCTGGTAACATTTTATTCTTGCTCTAGAAACACATCTGCTTCCATTTACAAGTTATTGTATTGTTACCTGCATTAATACCTGCACAGTCAGTATCCATGAATAAAATAGAAAATATATATAATAGAGAAAATAGAGTTAAAATAATTAAATTAATATATAGTAGGCTACAATAAATGAATTTTGAGAATAGACAGATCAATGAAAATATCCTAAGTGTTATAAAAGTTATAATTTACTATGGATTTATAGACATTCATCATTTAAAAAAAAACTCTTATAACTATGAATTCTTAGCTTTTCCTGTTTACGTTTTCTGAAAAATCCAGCGGTGTGTAAGAGAAAACATAATATTATCTCATTGTCCAAGCCCCCAATGTTATTTGGCAGGTTGAGATTTAGTATTTGGTTGCAAATACACTATTTCAAAACATAGTTTAGGTAATTGTTTACTTATGATTTTATGGGATTTTACATTTAAATTTATATCAAATAACTTTTTTGTCCTCATTCAAAATGGGAAGTGGTGCATTTCTTCTTTCTTACTGGGTGGAAGGACTGCTGAACGCGGGCCTCCTCCGCCCTTGCACTCTCTCCCCATTCACTTTCCTCTACCACCTAGCTTTTGTTAGCTTTTTGTTAGGTGTGAAACACACCCTTCTTTTTGGAGATCTTGGACTTTTCACTCTCTGTCCATATGCCCTTCCTTTTGGCCTGCACATAGCTTAATTCTGTTCTTCAATGTCATTTTTTAATACTATCTCATAGGAAAGGTCCTCCCTGACCAGATGCTTATCTAAATATAACCATCCATCTCCTTGCTCTTTTCCCATTCAGTTGGGTGAAATGGTCTTACTATGTGAATCAGACTGGCTATTAACTTACTATGCAAATAAGCATGGTCTTAAACTCACAGTACTTGTGCCTTAGCCTCTGGAATGCTGGGATGTACCACCACATCTATCTCTATTGCCTTCTATCTGTTGATACTGTGCGGTTTAACTCGTGCTCTAGACATAACTCCATATACACAGGTTCACAGTCATTGATTGGACAAATTGTTGTTAGAAACATTTGAAAATAAATCATGTTTATACTAGACATGTCCAGAATCTTCATAATGTCATAATGTAAATAATGTAGCGCAATTGCTATTTAACAATATTGCATTATATTAGGATTAATAAGTATGTTACAGATAATTTAAAGCACATAGCAATTTGTGAATAAATTCTATTAAAATATTATAGTGCATAAAGGATTTATATGTATATTCTCTATATGATTTGGCTATTTGCATATATCAGTAGTCAGAGGTGGAGGGACCATTTCTGAAACAAGTCCTTTAAAGATTTCAAAAACTGAATTTACCTGTCATATATCATTATTTTCTTTTTGTCTGTTTTGTCTTCTTGTATCTACACATGTGTTTGTGTGTGTTCACACACACAAACACACACATATACACTCATATATATTCTACTGATCAAAAATATATGAGAACATGATATTAATTTTATAGGTCATTACTAATCAAATTATGTAACTTTGCACAGTCCTTGGTATACAATAGATGACATTTTTCTTGAGTGAATAATTTATTTATTTAGTTCTAAGTAATTTTTATAGAGATACTTTATGCTTTAATAATGATTTTATTTTGTTGTAAAGTCAACTTCTTAACATAAAAGTGAAATTTGTGCATAAAACAACTTCACAGGTGTCTTGTTAAGATGATTGTTAACTGGCTTGCATTAACTAATGCCTAAGGGTTTAATGTGCATTTCTGAATGTATCTGTAAGAGTGTTTCCAGAGAGTAAAATAGATCATGTGGTCTCTGAGGTAATTATTGTATTCAGCCCTTGATAGGGTCACAATATGGTGTCACTATTAGGGTGACAGGTAGGACCTTGGGCAGGTGAAGGAAGGAAGTCATTGGAACATGTCCATGGGAACTAAATTTTGCTCTGGCCTCTTCTCCTCTTCTCCTCCTCTGCTTTTTGTATGCTAAGATTTGAATACCATTTGTTATATCCTTCAGCCTATATGATGTTCTGCTTGTGACTAAGGGACCAAACAACCAGGGCTTACTGGAACTCCTGGGTCATAATAAATAGCTCCTTCCTTGTTTTTCTCAGGGATTTTGTCACAATGATGGGAAAAGTAACAAAATAGTAGGCTTGTTGAGACAACATTCTGGAATCTGTCCCTCATTTCATGCTTTCTATTTCATTTGACATTAAAGTCTACAAGTGAATTTATTCAGTCCTTAATTTTATTTGTGGTGTTTTTAACTTTTTTAGGGTCTTTTTGTTTTATATTGGTTATTTTATCTATTCACATTTCAAATGTTATCCCCCTTCCCAGATTCCCCTCCACAAGTCTCTTATCCCCTCTCCCTGCCCCTGCCTCTGTGAGGAAGCTCCTCCACTCATCCATCAAATCCTGCCTCTGCACCCTAGCATTCCTGTACCCTGGGTCATCAAGCCTCCACAGGATCAAGGGGCTCCCCTCCCAGTGATGCCTGCTAAGGCTACATATCCAACTGGAGCCATGAGTTCCCCCATATGTACTCTTTGGTTGGTGGTTCAGTCCCTGGGAGCTTTGTGGGATCTGGTTGGTTGATATTGTTGTTCTTCCTATGGGGTTGCAAACTCCTACAGCTCCTTCAGTCCTTCCCTAACTCCTCCATTGGGGTCCCAGTGCTCAATCAGATGGTTGGCTGCAAGCATCCATATCTGTATTGGTGAGGTTCTGGCAGAGCCTCTCAGGGAAAAACTATACCAGGTTCCTGTCACCAGCTGCTTCTTGGCATCAGCAATAGTGTCTGGGTTTGGAGTCTGCAGATGGGATGCATCCTCAGGTGGATCAGTCTCTGGATGGCCTTTCCTTCAGTCTCTGCTTCACTCTTTGTCCCTGGATTTCCTTTTGACAGGAGGAATTCTGGATTAATATATTTGAGGTGGGTGGATGGCCCTATACCTCAACTGTAGGCACGCCTATCCACTGACTATTGTCTCTACAGTTTCTCTCTCCTCTTTCTTGGGTATTTCAGCTAATGTTGGCTCCTGGGAACTTCTTGGGTTCCTGGCATCTGGGACTTTCTAGTGACTACTCCCAGTTCCCCCTCCCCACTGTTCTATAACTACTTTCAAATTCCTGACCCTCTATACTTCCCCCTCATCTCCTACCATATCTGAGCTGGCCCACTTTTTCCCTCCACTTCCTCTCTCACTCCAAGATACCTCTCTCTCTCTACTTTTCCAAGATTATTTTCTTCTTCCTTCTGAGTAGGGCTGTAGTATCCACACTTTGGTGTGATCTTCTTTCTTCTTCATATGATCTATGAGTTGTATCATGGATATTCTGAGCTTCTTTTTGGCTAATATCCACTTATCAGTGAGTACATACCATGTATGTTCTTTTGTGACTAGGTTACCTCACTCAGGATTATATTTTCAAGTTCCATCCATTTCCTGTGAATTTTATGAAGTCATTGATTTAATAGCTGAGTAGTACTCCATTGTGTAAATGTACCACATTTTCTGTATCCATTCCTCTGTTGAGGGACATCTGGGTTGTTTCCAGCTTCTGGCTATTATAAAGAAGGCTGCTATGAATATAGTGGAGTATGTGTCCTTGTTGGAGCATCTTCTGGGTATATGCCCAGGAGTGGTATAGCTGGGTTTTCAGGTAGTATTATGTCCATTTTTCTGAGGGTCCGCCAAACTGATTTCCAGAGTGGTTGTACCAGCTTGCAATTCCAGCAACGGAGGAGTGTTCCTCTTTCTCCACATCCTCACCAGCATCTGCTGTCATGTGAGTTTTTGATCTTAGCCATTCTGACTGGTGTGAGGTGGAATCTCAGGGTTGTTTCGATTTGCATTTCCCTGATAACTAAGGATGTTGAATATTTCTTTAAGTGCTTCTCAGCCGTTCAAGATTCCTCAGTTGAGAATTCTCTGTTTAGCTCAGCACCGTATTTTTAAAACATGGTTATTTGGTTCTCTGGAGTCTAACTTCTTCAGTTCATTGTACATTTTTGACATTAGCCCTCTATCGGATATAGGGTTGGTAAAGATCTTTTCCCAATCTGTGGATTGCCATTTTGTCCTATTTATAGTGTCCTTTATCTTTCAGAAGCTTTTCAATTTTATTTGGTCCCATTTGTCAATTCTTGATCTTAGAGCATAAGCCATTGGTGTTCTGTTCAAGAAATTTTTCCTTTTCCCAATGTGTTTGAGGCTCTTTCCCACTTTCTCTTCTATTAGTTTCAGTGTATCTGATTTTATGTGGAGGTCCTTGATCCACTTGGAATTGAGCTTTGTACAAGGAGATAAGAATGGATCTTATGCATTCTACATGCTGACTGCCAGTTGATCCAGCACCATTTGTTGAAAATGCTGTCTTTTATTCCACTGGAGAATTTTGGCTCCTTTGTCAAAGATCAGGTGACCAAAGGTATATGGGTTCATTTCTGAGTCTTCAGTTCTATTCTATTTATTTACCTGTCTGTCTCTGTACCAATACCACGTGGTTTTTATCACTATTGCTCTGTAGTATAGCTTGAGGTCAGGGATTGTGATTTCCGCAGAAGTTCTTTTATTTTTGAGAATGGTTTTTGATATCCTGGATTTTTTGTTATTCCAGATACATTTGAGAATTGCTCTTTCTATCTCTGTGAAGGATTGAGTTGGAATTTTGATGAGGATTGCATTGAATCTGTAGATTGCTTTTGGTAAGATAGCTATTTTTACTACGTTAATCCTGCCAATCCATTAGCATGGGAGATTTTTCCATCTTCTGAGGTCTTCAGTTTCTTTCTTCAGAGACTTGTAGTTTTTGTCATACAGGCCTTGATTAACATCACACCAAGATATTTCATCTTATTTGTAAGTATTGTAAAGGGTGTTGTTTCCCTATTTTCTTTCTCAGCTTGCTTATCCTTTAAGTAGAGGAAAGCTACTGATTTGCTCGAGTTAATTTTGTATCCAGCCACTTTGCTGAAGTCGTTTATCAGCTGTACGAGTTCTCTTATGGTTACTTTTTTTGATTACTTATATATACTATCATATCATCTGCAAATAGTGATATCTTGACTTCCTCCTTTCAAATTTGTATCCCTTTGATCTCTTTTTGCTGCCTAATTGCTCTATCTAGAACTTCAAGTACTATATTGAACAGATAGGGGGAGAATGGGCAGCTTTGTCTTGCCCCTTATTTCAGTGGGATTGCTTCAAGTTTCTTTACATTTAGTTTGATGTTGGCTATTGGCTTGCTCTATATTGCTTTTAGTATAATTTGGTATGGACCTTTAATTCCTATTCTCTCAAATACTTTTAGCATGAAGGAGTGTTGTATTTTGTCAAATGTTTTTCAGCATCTAATGAGATGATCATGTGATTTTTTTCTTTGAGTTTGTTTATATAGTAGAATATGTTGATGGATTTCTGTATTTGTGGTGTTTTTAATGAATGGGAACTTTATATTACTATGTAATTCAAGTATAAACACACAAGATAACCAGTGACCAGTGTTTTACTAGTTTGGACATATACTCAAAGGATAAACAGACTGAGAAAGAAATCAGGGAAATTACACCCTTCACAATTGTCACAAACAACATAAAGTATCTTGGTGTGACTCTAACCAAGCAAGTGAAAGATCTGTATGACAAGAACTTCAAGTCGCTGAAGAAAGAAAT
>CM052706.1:38318485-38333600 GCA_028551405.1 Uromys caudimaculatus | reverse complement strand
GAGGAGGAGGAGGAAGACTTAGCCTGATTTGTGTTATCCATATACTCACAGGAGCATGATCAAACTCCCAGTGATTCGATGTCATGCTGGTGTCCATAATCCATGTGTGTTGCTGCCCCAGACTGGTGATACCCATGGTCCATGTGGATGTCTATGCCCTGTGCTACCACCAGAGGCCTGGTGGCCATCAGTGGTCCATCCTACCATTAGGAGTCATTTAATCACTGCTTTTTTTTTTTTCTTTTCGTGCAGTAGTATTTGATTTTGTTAAGCTTCATTGCCAAGCACACTATCTATACAACTCACTGCAATAGTAACAGTATTTGGTTGATCAACAACCAGAGACTAGCTAGTCCATACACAAACTCTTGAAAGACTCAAACTAATATGTACATTAAAACACAGGAATATAAAAATACTTATTGTTATTATTGCTATGTGCAATATATGTTAACAGCTATTTTGTGTATCATCTATCTTGAAAAATTATGAAAAACTATATATAATCTGTGATCAAGAATTTAAATAGTTTTTACTTTTCAAAAAAATGCATATTGTTGGTTTTAGACTTCAGTTATATATTTTTACATTTATAATTGATAGAGTTTGATCAAAAATAATTTTTTATATTGCAAAACAAAATAATCTATTACTTATAAGACAGCAAATGTCTTGTGATTTATTTGCTAATGTCTGAAAAAGTATATTCATACATTTTCATTAAGAAAACAAAATGAATGCTTTTTTGTTCCCCATCAGAATTCAGAGTAAAATACGCCACTTCAAATTAAGGACCACCATCTTTTATTAAGGTTAACTGGATACTCTACTTCTGGTTTTGAAAACACATGAATCAGAAAGAATTAAGCAACATTAATAGAGATTAGAAAAAAGATACCCACTTAAGGACAGTTTCTAAGAAAATGCCCTAACCTTTTATTCCACATCAATGAAATACAGACAAATTAGTGCAATTAAGTACTACTGTAACCCAAGTCTGAAACTGTCTGTGATGACTGATCAACTTGGACTTCTATTTCAGTTTAAAGTGATAGGAACCCTTAGTTTTGTATCCAAAGAGCCCAGCCTGTGACAAATCCACACACAATTTATTATCACAAAGTCATATAAGCACAATAACACAGACATAAATGTTAGATGAAGGGCAATGTAATGGCTGATTCTTCTTGTCATACAGGAAAGGAAATGAGTAATGAAATTGTTGGAATCTCTCTTTCAAAGAGAGGAAAGTCTTAACCAGTTTGCAGCAACTCTTTAACCTGAAACCCTTTGTATCACTTTATGTAAACTGAAAAGGCTCAAAGAAGTTTGAGAGTCTCCTATCCTAGTCATATCTTGTGAGTAATAAGAAGAAATATAAGATATTTTAAAGGAGGACACAGTCAAGCCTCATTTTTCTCCATGGTGAGAATGGGGATCAGTAGCTATTGAGTTCTGGGACTGATTTTCTATAGTGACGTGCTGTTATTTTGAAGTGCAAGCTGAAGCAAATCTTTTATTCCTCAAAGTTTCTTTTAGTCATGGTATTTATGACAGCAACAGGAAAAAAAGCTAGAATGTATTACATCTGCAAAAGTTGTCTATTTTCTTAGACGTGAGCTCTGTGAAAGACATAAATTGGCTTTTATAAAATTTATTTTGGAAGTCCATATACAACTTACACAAAGGCTTCAAAGTTTAATTTATGGAAGAAACCAAATATATTCAGCCTGTGAACAACAAAAATAAATCCAAACAGACCACACTTTTTCCTGAGTTAAAAAAAAGTCTCTCTCTCTCTCTCTCTCTCTCTCTCTCTCTCTCTCTCTCTCTCTCTCTCTCTCATAAACACAAACACAAACAGACCCACTCACCCACTCATACTCATATACACACACACTAACTCATACACACACTCACACACACTCATTCACACACACACACAGTCAACTTTCATACACACATTCTCACACACATACACACACATTCATATACTCAAACACACTGACTAACTATAGAAGCAAGAATAGGACTCAGATAATGAATGAATACAAAGTTTATATTTCTGATTATGAAATGTTACAATTTCTAGAGTTTTCTTAGAAAACTTGAAACATGACCTGCTTTAAGCCAGTCATATTTCTCCTAAATTGACATCTCCAAACTTTTAGAAACATTCATTTCAAACTTGGGGAGATTATTGTTAGATATACCTTTAGAGGGAATAAAGCAGTAAAATCTTCTTGTGAACCCCTTTCCACATGGGTAAGGATCAACCATTTAACCATTTATGGATGTATAACTCAAGTTCTTACTGAATGCTTAAAACTTGGCATTAGTCTTAGTAACTGGAGATTTAGCTGTGGAACAAGTAAAATAGAATCTATGTTCTTTGTTCTCTTGATATCATAATACTTCAAAACAGATCAAATTGACATTTGAAAAGAGGGTGAGAATTATTCTTTAAGAAAATACAACTCTAACTTTTAAGAAAAAGAACAGAATTTATGCCCTTACCTGTCACTAATCATTAGATCTGTCTTGGTCATTTTGCTTCAAGTTTTTTTCTTCCACTTTTGGCTCCATTTCTCCAAAGAAATTATCTTTCAAAACTACCCATGAACAAAGTCAAATTGTGTCTCAAATTGTCTGCTCTATTTTTATCCATTTGTAATTTTTGGAATACAGTCAACTAGGAAAATTATATTTATCTCATTCACTAACAAGTAGACTCAATGTAGTGTTCCTGAGTAGGTTACTTAAGGTCCAGCAATTCAGACACAATTATTAACATCTAAACTTACTGGACCCTAATCATCAATGGCAAAGGGATGTCCTTACTTGTATTAATGTTATTTAATTTTATTTCTTAATGGTTAAGTGCTATAAAAATACAAAGTTGTTAATTTTCTAAGTTTGTGCATTGACATAAATAGACATAGGTGTATATTTTAAGGACCAAATCCTCTGAGTTTTACAGTTTTGTGGAAGAAAAAAATATTTTTCCTTCCTATACAACTTATTTTCCTGAATAAGAATGTTCTAAAAACAATATCTTATTATTTTGTAACAGGAACTTGTCATTTCAACTAGAAACAAATAAATTGTTCAACTGTATTTATTTAGTATAAATAATAAATGATAAAGAAATTTATTTTTAAAGTATTTAGTATGCATATTATCTTGTCACTAATTAAAGATGAAAACAAGTGTAGATACTAATGAGTGGATGTGTCTTCTTAGATTTATATGAATTAAATCTTGGTAGAATATTTTATACCACAAAATGAAAAGAACCTTTCACATTTTTTATACTGATTGACTTTTTTTTCTTCATCTTCAGTGCTGAAAAATCTGTTTTGCCTAAATCCATAGTAGAAAGTATCAGAACAATGAGTAGAACCATTTCAGAAACTGTGTGAAATTCTATCCAAATCATAAGAAAGATCCCATTTAATATTTTTTTGTTTTTACTTTAGTTAAGTCAAGACAGAAACTCAAATAGCTGTTCATAATTTTAAAATATTTTTGTAAATGTCTATAGGTGTGTGGTATGTGCCTATGGCTGACATTGGAAGTTTTTATCAACTGTTTTCTATTTTATTTATTTGGGAAGGGGAACCACAATTTTTCCCAGAGCTTATCCATATAACTAGCATAGCTAGCAGCTTGTTTTAGGCTCTCCTGTCTCCTGAACTCCAAATGTTCAAATTACAGATGGACTACTACATCCACCTGGTGCTTACTAGGTGTGAAAGATCCAAACTCTAGTTCTCATATTTATATGGCAAACACTTTACTCACTGGTCCACCTGTTTGCTCTCAAATGACAATTTTAAAACCCAAATGTTCTAGGGAATAAAGATATCTTGGGGGTTAAGAGTGCATACTACTCTTAAATAGGACTAATGTTCAGTTCCTATCAGCCACATGAAACACACAACTACCTCCAACTCTAGTTCAAGAAGAATTCTCATTTTTCCACAATCCTCATCCCAGATCAAGAAGAGAGTGTACTTTATTGTCTTCATTCTCTTGAAATAGTGCATTCAGAAGGAGAGGAAAGAAACTAAATCTCATTCCCACAGCCTGTGGTCTTGCTATGGTGGTTTCAACTTCTTTTAATCATTATGTCATGCCAGTTATTTGAGTTGTAACTATAATTGCTATGGCTGAAGAGTGTTGACTATAGAATACAGAACCACCCAAGAACTTCAAGGTATCCATTTATTATGATGTTGAGCTCATTGACATCACTGACAATCTCTCTGACACAAGAGAATCCTTGGGTTTGCTCAATCAAACACTGAAACCAACTACTCAATTATGCTAATTCAAAATTCAGATCAACATTTGCATCAACATGATAAATACTTTATGGATACAAAGGAAGGAGGAGCTAGATATTTCTATGGATTTAGCCAAACTGTACAATAACCAACGCTAGAAAGTCAAAATAGAAAACAGATTTCATCTGAAGAAAATAAAATATTCTAGGGCCTCTTTTTTTCCCCAGAGTTCCAACATTCTCTTAAACTAAAAGTTACTTGAAGGTAAGGGAGTTCTTTCTATCCACATGGTACAAATGGTATTGATCTTTGGTCACCCCTCTTGCTGGCATTTTAAAATACAGCTTAAGAGTGCAAAGTCACAAATCAGTAAATCATCCATGATACTTTCTAATTTAGAATAAAGGGGTTGGGGATTATTTTATCAAAGTCATTTGAGCCAGTTAATGAGTTTTCTAAGAGTGAGGAATTTTATCCACATATATTCTTCCGCATACTTTAACATCTAATGAGGCCTTTATAATAATCATAGCGATTTGGAGAGGGAGAATGCAGCTGCATTTAGGGATTTGTTTTAAGAGTTATACTCAAGAAAACTTAACTAAGCCTGGTGTGAAGTCTTGTAATTCTACATACTCAGCAGCTGAGATAGGAAAGCAATTTCAGTGCCTGCCTTGTCTAAAAACTGACCTCAAAGTCAGACAAGGCAACTAAGTCAGTCCAGTCTCAAAATGAAAAGACAAAAATCATAATTATAAGAGAAAAGGGAGTTAGAGATATTAATTAGTTGATAATGTTTGTTGGGGCCTAATAGATGTTGTGGATAGCCCTGGGGCTGTTTGTATTTTGATGCTAATTATGCGCTCCTGGGAGGGGCTTCAGACAAGGAGTGAGTCACATATTTCTTGTGACTTCTTGTGAACCAATCCCCTAATGAATAAAGGAGCCAATCACTGGGCGAGTAGGAGGGACTTCTGGGTCAGATAGGAGAAGAGAGGAGGAAGAGAAAGAGAGGGTCCTTTTGGAACAGGGACAGATAATGGGTAAGATGTAGCTGATAGAGTTTCCTGGTATCATGGCAGATCCACAAGGACTTGCCGCCAGAGGAATCAGATTTTGATAAGGCTTACAAGATTAGGTTTGAGTTGTTGCGCCCAGAGATTGAGTTACTATTGTTTCTGAGCTAAGTTTGTGTTGCATTTTCTTTCACATGGTGGCTCCTCTGGGTTCCAGTGAGAAAAGTACAGCTGTAAAGTATAAGTTTGTCTGATGTGCACCACAGAGACCATGGGGGTATTGAAACATGGGCTGGCTTGGTAGTGACCCACCAGTAGGAACCTAGCAAGCTGGGTGGAGAGATCCTGGAGCTCTGAGTCAGAGCTCCATGAGATAAAAGCAGGTTGGCCATTGCCCACCAGTGCATGGCTGGCCAGTCCGCTGGGGCTGAGAAAACCAGGGCTTAGTGCAGGAACATGCTTTATTTTTTTCTCTTTAGTATTTTCTGCAACAAGTATCTACCATTCATAAGACCCTAAGATCAATTTCTAATATTGAACAGAAGAGCAAATTTGAAAAGAAAGGGAGATAGAAAGAATGAATGAAAGAAAGGAGAAAAGAAATCAAAATCAAATACTTTGATTTAGGATATGTTTTCAGGATAAATCCTACCCTAAGTAAAGTTCAGAAAATGGGAAAAATGATCATTTGAACATTAATTCTCCTGATATTTACAGTTACTTATTTGGTCATTAAACACTTGGAAGTACATGTGTGATATCTCTTTAAAGGTTGTATTCTAATGTCTGAGGAGGGTCTAGGTTTATAAAAGAATAAAGCTGCCAATACACAGTATCACTTAAGATGCTATGAAGAACTGTTTAGTTGTGCCAGTGATTGACTAGGACTATCACAAAAATGGTAAGCAAGACAAGAATTCATTGAACAGAGGCATCCATGGGAAAATATTATAGCAGAACTTCAACAGAACATTCTACACAGAGAACAAAGCCTAAAAATACCATGGTTATAAAAAGGGAGTTTTATGCTTCATGTGATGAAGTCACAAAAGGAGGCTAGTGTTGCAGGAGCAATAAGGTGAAATTGGATGATCGGCTGAAATTGGATGTTTGAATGCTGCTGAAAGACAAGATAAGAAGTAATTACTCAAGTCTCCCAAGTACATGTCCAGGAACAAGTCACCGAAGTCTGGGTGCTTCTTATCAGCTCTCATCAGCTTGCTGTAAGGTAGCAATGCCTTTCTCCCTGTCTGCTAAAATTCCAAGCTGCAGAGCCTTGCTGTTCCCTGAAAACATTACCTTCATTATCTCTGCATTGTGAGTAGGTGGCAGTGTCATTATGTCAGGCTTTATGAAAGAGAAATTATCATCAAAAGCACAGAGTGTGGGGGTCTTGGAAATTGCTATGCTAACAGTCTAGAGGGTGTAGGGAGTCTGGATTGTTTTCCTCACTGTTGAAACTCAGGTAGAATCCAGTCTCAGAACTCTAAACCCTGGCATTCAGTATGGCCTCAGGAATCTTGGAGTCCTGGAGAACCTGGCTACTTCTCAGTATAAACTAAGATACTAGGAATATGAATCTTGATTCAAAGCAAGACATCACAGTTATATTTATAGTCCAAATATACTTGGTCTGAGCTGCATTAACCAGACTGTTTGTTTGATGGCAATAGGAGAAGAACATGTCAACCAAACTGTGAAGGCAGCTGACTGAGACAGATACAGATACAGCCAAGCATTGAACTAAGGTTGTGGACCCCTATGGAAGAGTTGGGAAAGGATTGAAGGAGCTGAAGGGGATGGAAGCCCCATAGGAAGACCAACAGTATCAACTAACCCAGACTCCTCAGGGCTCCCAGAGGCTAAATGGCCAAACAAAGAGCATACATGGGCCAGTCATTGGCTACCAGCAGATATGTAGCAGAGGACTGCCTTGCCTGACCTCAGCGGGAGGGAAAGTGCCCAATCCTGTAGAAACTTGATGCTCCAGAAATGGGAGATGCTGGTGGGATGAGGTGGAGGAGGTGGGGGAGGAGAGTAGGGGAGGAGTAGATGAATGGGATGGGTTAGTATGGGGGTTAATAGGTGGGTGGGAGAGCACCTTCTCAGAGGCAAAGGGGAAGGAAGAAGGGGGTGAGAAACTCGGGAAGGGGACTGAGAAGGAGGGCAACATTTGAAATGTAAATAAATAAAATAATTTAATAATAAGTAAACGAAAAGTTTAAAAATAATAATAGTATTGCACACTTTAAAAAAAGAACAAAGAAAGGGAAAATAAGATGAATTAAAATTGAAATATACAAAAGTATAACATTTTATAACACTTTTACATTTAGGAAAATGATAATTATCTGGAAAATAGTAATAACAAATCCAGATAAAACAAGCACTTAATTTCATGAAAATTCCACAAGCTGTATCACTTCTATCCCAAATAGGTTATAATTTAAATTAACTTTTTAAACTGGAAATGCTTTGAGAGAAAGTAAATCACAATTTCTGTTTTTTTTTCTCCTACAGTAAATTTACAGTAGTACCTAATCACAGGGATATAAAACAATGTATATATTAGTATGTTAATTGACAAGGCAGAGGCACAAACTTCATTGTTCTTTATGCTAATTTATTTAATTTCTCAAGAATGGTGTAATGTGAAGACTTAAGATAACAAAGGAGTCTCATAAATAATCATTCTATGTCACAAAGATAAGTGTTAGGAATTAGGAAATGCTAGGGTATTAACTGACTTTCATGTAAATGAACAAATTGAAATGAGTGATAGTAACCAAATAAAGGGAAGAAGATGACAAAATTTCATTTAAAGACCAAATTGGAAAGAGAAAATAAGAAAACCAAAGAAACAATAATTTTATAATATTTATTCAAGAAGGAAGAAAGTGCTGAAGAGGTCAGCTCAGAGCCCTTGGAAAATTCCATCAGGCACCCCTCCGCTCCTGGAAGAGACAGGCCAGAGAGTGCATAGGCTGGAAGGGAGAGGGTGATTAAACCCCTAATATCTCATTCCCTAAAGACCAATCACTTTAAAGGGTGCACTACTCAGCCAATCATATTGTGCCTAGTTTGCTGATGCACTCTTCCACCCCTGGAAACTGTATAACCTCCCCCAACCCCCAGTGAGCCGCCTAGGGTTATCAGCTCTACTGTGTGAATAGGATGACCACAATGTCTTAGAACAATAAATTCCTCTTGCTTTTGCATCAATCCCGGCTTTATGTGGTTCACTCTCAGAGGGTCCCAGGTAGCTAAGGCTCAGCAGAGTCTTAGAGTGCAAATGAGAAGCCTCAGGTACATGCTTTGATTTCTCCCCACTAATATCACTAGGGACTAAGTCCATCAAAAAAAGTGTCTCACTAAGAACTCAGATGTAAGAAAGCAAACAACAACAAATCCATCCATTATAGATTATAAAAATTACAACAGAAACACACAAGAAATATTAATAAATAAGAAAACATGACTCTTTAAAGGCAAGGTAGTGCTTTAACAGTTGGATGAGGAAATTCCGACCACTGGAAGGTTAAAAATTTTAACATCTATTTTGAACAATGTTCAATACAATGTTCAATAACTAAAGACAATGACAAAATTAAAGACACTAATTCAAGTTCTAAAATGAGAAATTCAAGAAAGAAGATAGACATCATGGTAAAAGAATGGGGAAATTGTGGAAATAAAATTTTCAAATAATCAAATAATAATGATAATAATAATAATTAGTTATAATAATAACAATGATATAGAAAAAAGTATGACTAGTAGACAAGACAAAAAGGAAAGAGGAACACAAAAAACTAAACAGGATTATGTAGAGTTTTCTGTTTCATAGATAAATAATAGATAAATAAATGATAGATAGATAGATGATAGTTAGACAAATGAGGGATATTTAAACATCTGGCTAACAGTTACATTTTCTTATTTACTTTTCTATTGCTAAGACAAAAAAACATGATGAAGGCAACTAATAAACAGATGTTTAATTTGTGCAAAGTGCATGGCATTGTCCTGGAGCAGCACTGGGATCTCAAATCCAAATCCACAACTTGAAGGCAGAGAAAGAGCACACTGGGAACGGCATGAGGAATGGCATTTGAAAGCGCAAAGGTTGCCTAATAACAAATCTCCTCTAACAGGGTCACGTCTCCTAAATTTACCAAACAGTTCCACAACCTGGGGACCAAGTATTCAAACAAAGGAGTCTCTGGGAGTCATTCTCATTCAGACCACCACACTAATAAACTACTGACCTGAACAATGGTTCTCAAGAGAAAAAGCATGTGTGTTACTGTGTGGAGATTGTTCCTTGTTCTTGTCTGTTGATAAAATTCAGCTACGAGGCTCACACAGTTTAGCAAGGATGTGTCTAGCAACAGGAAAGTATAATCTGAGTACTTTGATAACAAGTTGGCTATGGGGGTAGGTAGTGGTGATCCTGTTTTTGTGATCTTTGTAAAGGTTTATGAATATTTATGAGCTAAGAAACACACTCAAGAATTTAAGGCACCATTGTAGATAGGATCTCTCTTTCAGGTAACTCTCCCTGTAATCTTTTTGTAGATTTTACAAGGGAGTCATAATAAATCAGTAAACTAATGAAGCTAGTTTATATGATATGCTTTAAGTAACAAGATAATCTGTAATCTGTACTATCTGTTCTAATGGCTATCTCTGATATATACTACTAAATATATATTATATATCTATACATATATAAACATATATAAAATATACTATATACATGTCTTTTATGCATATGTACATATTATAATATGTTATATTATTTTATGTACATATTATAATATATACATATATACCATTAATATATAAATATAATATAATTAATATATAATATATAATATATAGTGTGATTCATATAGTATATGTATATACTTATATACAATGTAAATATTATATACATATACTATATTTATTTATTATATATAGAGACTTCATATACAGGAATATCAAAATGACTGTACATGTTTCAAATTACATGGCTGAATATTTGTGAAAATTTCTATTGTAGGAGAAAGAGAAAATAATACAAATTAGAATAAATTGAATGATGTAGTATCATCTCACTGAAACTTCTATGATGAAACTAAATTTCCAAAGTGATTATTTTAATGGTGTCACCAACAGAAGGTGATTAGGTCATGAGAAAAAAAAAACCCTTTTGAATTGATGCCTTAATATAAGAGGATCCAGGTTTGTTATTAGTTCCCCCACCTTCTGCTGAGTGAGAATCTAGGCAGAAAGCAGGTTTTATAAATTAAGTGAGTTCTCACCAGACATCAAATAGACTTGTATGCTCATAAGAGCTCTTAAAGAGCTAACACTTTTCTGTGATAACAGTGCAAAAAAATTCTAATTTTGAGGAGTCATATGATAAACATTAAATGATTGTCTCTGAATAATGAAAGACAAAAATATAGGAACACGATCTTTATTTCTATGTTCAATCCAATGACCAATTTGTAAAAAGTTCATAAAATAGAAAAAAATGTACAATAGGAAACCATAAGTATATGGCCAGAAAATTATATGCAAAGCTATACAGACAAGTGGCAAGGTCCTATTAACAATTCATTACAATAGGAAGAAAATTATAGGAGCAGAGACATATTCTATCAAAAGATATTAAATACACAGATAACCAATTTCAATATGGGTAATTTTTCTGTATTTTCATTTGAACAAAAAAGAAAATATTTTGTATGTATGAACTAGAAATATGAATATTGATATTAAGAATTTATTCTTCACAAAGTTAGTGTAATAACTTGTTTTTTAATTATGCCAAATTAATTATCTGTAGTTTAGAGTTGTATGTACAAAATAGTAAGGGTAGATTTATATACCTACTTCAAAAAAGAAAGCATAGTGAAAATAAAATGGGGAAGAGAAACTGGGGAGAGTTCAGATTTTAAAAATGACCAGCAAACAGTCTTTATTGAAACACAGTAATTTGTTCCTAGAACTCTCGGTACTATTTCAGTGATTTGCTTTCTATTTTTATGTTTATCTGTTTCCTATCAAAGACATTAAAAAGCACAATGAGCTGAAAAAGTTAAGGGAAACAATGTGGTACAATTTTATAATTACTCAAAACCAACTGCATTAGTTTGTAAAAACAGTTGGCCAATGTGAGTTATAAAGACCGATTTACCGAATGAAAGGCAGGTTTTCCAGGAACAGAAAATAGCTAGAGACTAAGATATTCATGTAAAATATGTACAAAGTTTCTGAAAAACAAATTAAAACACTCATACATCTTTTATGCTCAATTTCATGCTGCTATATTTTATTCTTGGTCCCAGCACAGTACCAGCTGCATATTAAAAAGTCAGTAAATATTTGTGAAATTACATATAATTTAAATAACTCCTAGACCAAACAGAATAGAATCCCAAACAAAAATAGCTCAAGTAATCAAAGTGAGAATCAATCATAATTACTATCGTATTGCTGTAGTATTGTCTATGAAGATTCTATATACTGTACAAAGATGGACTCAAATATGTTGAGAGATACTCTACATACTACTACAAATATTTGGACCACTCTCAGTGTAGCACATTAGAGGCATCAGCCCAAGAACAATAATACACAAATTTCTCCTAAGTAAATTAGCTTAGAAAGTATAATGCAACTAAAAAGATGTAAATTTACATTGCAAATTATGTATATATCTACCACACAGATTTAAAATTTCTGGTTTTTTTCTTTGTTATTTTGATTTCTTCACTTTTTAAATTTTTTTCAATATCATCTTTCAGATTTATGTTTAAATTAATTTTTAATTTTTTTCTTACCATATATTTTAATCATATTTTCTACTTCTCACATCCTCCCAGATCTTCCCCACATCCCTACCTGTGTAACTTCATAGTCTCTCTTTTAAAAAGTAAAAAACAAAATCACAAACAAAACACAGTAAGACAAAAAAATACCAAAACAAAACAAAAAGTACATAAAAATTATTGAATCCCCTTTAGTTGCCAAATACTTTTCCAATGGGGCCTGTGGCAGAATGTGGTTGATATACCCAACAATACTTCACTAGCAAAATGGATTTCATCTTTTCCAGCAGATATTAACTGCAAATAGTTTCTTGGGTAGAGGTGGGACTTTGTGTCTTCTTTTCGGTGTAGGGCTTTTGTCCGTTTTTAACCTGTCCTGTTCTCGTGCATGTTGTTCCAGTCTCTGTAAGGACATCTGTGCATTAGTCCCATTGTATCTGGAAACTACTATTTTCTTAGATTCATCTACTACATCTGGCTCTTATATTTCTGCCACTCCTTCTACTCAGATCTCTGGGCCTTGAGGAGAGGGGCTTGATGAAGACAGACCACTGATTGTTGAGTGTTCCAAAGTCTTTCTTTCGCTCTCTGCACATTGTCCAATTGTGGATCTCTTTGCTGATTGCCATATACTGCAAGAAGTTTCTATGATAAAGATTGAATGATGCGTTGATCTTTGGGGATAACAATATGTCATTAGGACTTACTTTATTGCTATGTTCCTTTAATAGAATATTACTAGGTTTTCTCACAGGAATCATGACCAACCTTATCTAATGTTCTTGACTACTTTGTAGTGTCAGGTATGGGTCACATCTCATCAAATAGACCTTAAATTCAATTTTAAAGAGTGATTGGTTGCTCCCATAACATCAGTGCCACTGTTGTACTAGTTAATATCTTGTAATTGTAGAAAACATTATTTATACCTGGGTGACACTGTTGTTTGCTTTTCTCTCTGGTAGTAATGCTGACATATGAAATATATGAATGGACTATGAACATTAGTCAGTAGGAATGAATCTTGGAATTGGCCAAAGCTCAATTTCTCCAAATTTGATGACATAAGTAAGTGGTACTTTTATCAATGGACCTTGTTGTTATAGTAATTATTTAATCTTAGTCAGTAATTTCTACTCTACCTTAGATCATTTAGTTCCCAGATGAAAGACGCAAAGCCTTTATATTTATGGTAAGCATTTAAAGCACTAAAGCTGGACAGATATTTAATCTCTAAACTATTAGTATCTACTTCCCTATCAAAAACGTGTCATGCCCTGCCTGGGTTGTTCTTACTCCACTGCCCAGCCCTCATGGCCATGTTTTCATGAGTCACGTACCCCATACCATTTTCTCTTCTCTCCACTCCTCCTCTCTAATTTTTGAGGTCCTCCTCTGACCCCAAGCCCAGGAACTGAAACCCTACCTACCTCTATTCTTTACAGCTATAGGCTCTCAGCATGTTTACTCAACCAATAGTTTTAAATTAAGGAGCAAGGTCACATAGCATCACTTGGTACATGAGGATTCTCTTGTCTCTGAGGCAACTAGATTTTGTGGGCCAATATTAGCATTATAATACATAGCAAAAGACCAAATGTCAACACCAGTTTTTAGAAAGTAATCAATAGCGTTAACAATAGTGTATGATGGTTTTAGGGGTCTATGGGACACCTTTGTGCAACATCTCAAGAATATCAAACCTATTCCTGAAAATAAAAATGCAAAATGTCTTAATCAGTAATTGAATTTTGCAGGGCATTGTGACATATAAATACGATGAGGACAATATTCAGTGAGGGGTGAATTAAGTGATATCAAAATCAAATCACAGCACATAATTCTGTTACCACAAAAATACAGGGTAGGATAGAAATAATCTACATCAATTCCATCTATTGAGCCATTCTTTAAGATTGCAAATTTAGGAGGGACCTAAGAACAGCAGGGGACAGGAGCCTTCCAGTTTCCATCTGTGGCTGGGGACCTTTGTGTGGGCCACCAGGACTCCATAGCCCAATAGCTCTGGGAGAAAGCTAGACTCCTAGGAGTGTGGACAACTCTGTCTGCTCAGAGAGACCCACCCAGAATCCCCAGGATATAGGGACTGAGGAGTTGACTTCTGGTTTCTTTCAGCAGCCTGGGAGCTGATTCTGTGACAAAGGGCTCCATATTCAAATAGTGTCAGAAGAGAGCTGGTATCCCAGGAGTGCTGACACACCTTTGAGCACAGGCAAGGCCACCACTTCTGTTCAAATTCACTGGATCAAGAGGGACCCTTGCAGAGCCATCAGGACACAGGAACCAAGGGAAGGCTGGAGACAAGATTCTTCTGGTTTCTGGCTGCACCCCAGAGCTGACCCTGTACCCCAGCTCTCCAACCCCAAATTCCTCTCAGAGAGAGCTGATCTTCAAGGAGTATTGACACAGAGGTTTGCAGGAGGGACAAGCCACAGAGAGAATAAGACCAGCTAACACCAGAGATAACCAGATGGCAAAAGGCAAGGGCAAAAACATAAGGAACAGAAACCAAGGCTACTTGGCATCATCAGAACCCAGTACTCCCATGACAGCAAGCCCTGAATAACCCAACACAACAGAAATGCAAGACTCAGATTTAAAATCACATCTCATGATGATGATAGAAGATTTTAAGAAGGAAATAAATAACTCCCTTAAAGAAATACAAGAGAACACAAGTAAACAACTAGAAGCCCTTAAAGAGGAAACACAAAAATCCCTTAAAGAATTACAGAAAAACACAATCAAACAGGTGAAGGAACTGAACAAAACCATCCAGGAACTAAATATGGAAATAGAAACAATAAAGAAATCACAAAGGGAGACAATCTGGAATTAGAAAACCTAGGAAAGAGATCAGGAGTCATAGATGCAAGCATCACCAACAGAATACAAGAGATACAACAGAGAATCTCAGTTGCGGAAGATAGCATAGGAAACATTGACACAACAGTCAAAGAAAACA
>CM052706.1:38269746-38317985 GCA_028551405.1 Uromys caudimaculatus | reverse complement strand
TGTCTAGTTGGGAGGCCATCCATCTTGGGCCATTGCTTTAGGAAAGGATACCTTCACTTTCTCATTCCCCTTCAACAGGAACATTTAAAGAACTGATTTCTATTTTCTTTGATGTGGTTAGAAATCTTTCTTCATTGACTGAAATGTTCTCCTGACTCTTAGCTGTTCTAGGATTTCTTAAATAAACCCTTTGCCTCAAGATCAATGGACTCCATATTTCAATCTCAGACCATATTGCTCTCAAAAACCTAATAACAACTTTGAAAGACAGATGGAGAAAGGCAGAGAGGAAATTCCACATGGGGAAGGATGAGTAAAAAATTGGTTTAAAAGTCAGCTTTTTTATAATGTTATCCTTTTAATAACATAAGATATTGGGAGAATTGTGGAAGCAATGGGATAGGTTCACAGCTGGGATTTTTGTCTTCTAAAGTCTAGAATATAGTTAATCTAAATATGATAAGATATGTACTTATTCTAAAAACGTACAACATTTCCTTTCTAAAATACATGTTTCTGTTGCTATGTTTGTGGTTTTTTGTTTTTATTTTTACTTTATTGTTGGAGGGAGCATCTTTTGTCTTAGACATTCTCTCATTTTGTAGTTCAGGCTATTTCAAAGCTCAATATGTAGTCCACCATGCAGACTTCAGATGTGCAGGGAACCTTCTGCCTCAGCCCCTCTTTAGAAGTATGGTAGAATTAACTCTCTCACCGAGTCTCTGGTTTTGCTGTCTCCTTATTTCTGTACTGACTTCTTCACTGCTATCTTTCTCTCTTCTTCTCCACTTGCTTTTTGTTTGCTATTGGTTGTTTTTCCATGCTAACCAAAGCATCCTTCAGGTAAATAATTGGTACAACATCATTACTGCATTTTGAAAAGGCAATATCCTTTCCAGTCTTTGTACTTTAAGCACAGCCAGAAAAAAGCCTCAGAGTGTGATAGGAGTTTACTTCTGCAACACTCGGGAAGTGCAGGCAACTTGAGCTTTGTGGAGTCATAAGCATTCAAGGTCATTTCCTCTCTTTCTGGGTAGTTTTTGTACAGGAAAAAGCAGTGTGGCCCACAGCTGCATTGCCTTCAGCTTCCCAAGACAGGAGCTAAAGTCTTAAAGAACAATTGAAAATACAGAACTTAGTCACTTCCTGGGAGAAATGAGAAACTGTAGGCTGTGCTCCCACTTAAGAAATTCTGTGCAGGCTCTTCAGTCTTCATGAGGGAAAGAGTAAAAGTGTGAAAGAGAGCCATGGCATCCTTCACACTTCCTTTTTGTTTAGGGTTATGTAACAACTAGAGATACAAAGGAAATTTTAGGTGCTTCTTGCACATATTGTAATTTCAGGGAACAGAGTAGAAATTTTATTTAGGAAAATGCAAGATGAGAAAGTTTCTTCTTTTTGGTAATTAGAAGATGCATTGATTAGATACTGGCAAAAATTAAGCTTAGATAGGTAATCATTTACTGAAAAATAGTGATTAAACACTTTTTCATGAAAAACCAGGGTCTTGGTAGGGTACTTATGATGTTGGGTGGGGGAGCAGTCCAGGAGAGCTGTAACTCAAGTTCTGTCCTAACCACTCAAATGTCGTCACTCTGAAAGAAATAAAAATGAGTGATTTCCCTGGATTAGGACTTGTATATATTATCATTCAAAGTCATAACATCTGTTTTTTGAAATGAGAATTGTTGTAGGGAAATGATATTTTTAAGTTGATATTTATATCAATAAAGAACAGGAGGGCTAATTTGTACATAGTTTTAATTGTATCTTGTTATGCAATATTCGGTTAATATATCTGGGAGGCCTGCTTTTTTTCTGAAGGGAAGAGAGAAGTGGTGCTTGGGGAAGAAGGGCAATGGGAGGAGTGAAGGTGATGAGACAGGCTAACTCAGTAGCAGGAGCTTCTAATATGCAGTTAAGGAGGTTAGACTTAAAAACCCAGGCTTCAGGCAGCTAGTCAGAAACTACCCTGCCACCTGACTCAAAGCAAGGACAATGGGTCAGCAATAGTTTCTAGTCCTCACGCCCAGGTAATAGTTCCAGAATGTCCTTAAGAGCCAGATAAGATCAGCTGCCCAGGAATATCTCAACAGCAGATTGTAGCCCCCATGCCCAGATAATGGTTTTGTAGTGTCCCTAAGAAATAGAGCAAGATATAGTCACCTACCCCTGAATTCCCATAATGTGCTTTAAATCAAGCCTGAGAGCTCACTTGGGTGTCTCTCTATCTTTGTGGTGGGAGACTCCAACATGCTGAACTTATGCATAATAAAATACTCTTTGCATTTACATACTATTTGAGGCTGGGGCATCATTCTTCTGAGAATCATGGACTCTTACAGAGGGAGGGAATACTGTGGTCAGATGCAATGTATAAGAGAATAAATTAATAATAAACTAACTAATTAACTAACTAACTAACAAAAAAGAACAGGAGGACTATCAGTGCAGAGTCAGAATCTAAATCTATATAAGTTAATTCAAACCCAGAATTCTTCCTCACTAAATCCTAATGCCTTCTTGCTCATTAAGTGTTTTTTTTTTTGTTGTTGTTGTTGTTTTTGTTTTTTGTTCTTTTTTTTGTTTTTTGTTTTTGTTTTTGTTTTTTGTTTTTTGTTTTTTTTGAGACAGGGTTTCTCTGTGTAGCCCTGGCTGTCCTAGAACTCACTCTGTAGACCAGGCTGGCCTCGAACTCAGAAATCCACCTGCCTCTGCCTCCCAAGTGCTGGGATTAGAGGCATGCGCCACCACTGCCCCGCAAGAGATATGCCACCACGCCTGGCCTCATTAAGTGTTTGGTTTTGCATTTCCTTTACTTGCATTTCCTGTCACTTTCACATTCTAAGTTTTCCTACCCAGTGATATTAACACTCACCTACTTGAAAACAAACAAACATGCCAGGGCTAGGAATTACTAATCATAAAAGTTGTTTTGCAGCACTACAAGGAGTTCTTGCTGGTTTTGGAGGAGCATGGTGTGGAGACAGGGCCTCCTCTCCAGAGCCTTATCAGCAATGGAGATGGAGTTAGAACCCATCAGTCCTTCAGCCCACAGAGACTGAGACCAATAACCAGAAGATGTCTCCAGTGCTGAGCCATATTAACTGCTGGAGATGGATCTCAAATGGAAGACTAATGTAGCTTTCTCCCTCCAGTCTCCTGTTTCATTCATAGACATTAGCAGGTCTTACAACTCTCACTAACTGCTCAACAGACCAATATTATTTGGGAACAAACTGTTTTACCTCTCCTTGTATCAAAATAGACAATGAAAACATAAAACAGCTCAATTTTTAAAATTCTTACTACTATTGCATGTTTTCTGATACGTAATCTTACCATAATGAAAGGATGGAAATATGAGAATAATGAAAGATTATTTTATTGGATATGTTATGTATTTACACTTCAAATGTTATTCCCTTTCCTGGTTTCCCTTCTGGAATCCCCTTTGCTCACCCCATCCCCCTGCTTCTATGAGGGTGCCCCCCTTCCATCCACCCACTCCCACCTCACTGGTCTTCAAATATGAAGTTTAATAAAGGAAATATAAAGAACATAAAAAAGTTTTTATTCTCATTAGAAATTAACACTTATTGAGTGCCTCCTGCCTATATGCCATGATGATTAAGTTACTGTAGGGACAGCTGATGTTTCCTACCTAAATGGACATAGATAAGGGTAAGGGACACATTGTTTCCGAGCTTTGCACTTCAACTATGTGAAAATTGATGTCTAATCTCAAAGTCAAATAACAAGAAACACAATGTCTTTCTGTGGCCATGTTATACTGCTTGAGTTTCCTATCATCAGTCAGTAAACACCCAGCTACTTAAATTTATAGTAATGAGTTCCCATGAGTTATGCACTAGTACCTGTAAATCGCTAAAGAATTTCAATTCATGGACACATTTTAAAAGTTAGATCTGTAATCAATGTGTGTTCCCTCCATAATGGGTTCCATCTTTCTATGCTTATCCCTGTTGCAATCTCAGTATGATGAACCCATCTACCTTGTAGTCATATTTGTTATAAAATCATGGTGGGGGTGACTGACCAGCATCTGTATATTTTCTTTCTTTCTAAAGAACTTGAACCTTGAAGCTGTAACAGAACTAGTTTCATTCGGTAAGTATTCCTTGCATTCCTAAACCCAGCCATATGGACCGCATGAAGACACTGAGGTATTTGTCCATATTTTTAAATGCTGTAAATAAATGCATCTGAGTGATCACAAAATCAGATCCAAAGCTGGCTGATGATGCAGGTTGTTGATCTCTGCTTCTTAGGTGCTGATGAAGGCTGAAAAGTGTCAGTATCTCTATCATTAATTCCCATAACACATGTCATTGTTTAGTGTTCAACCTGGAAACCAATTATTTTTCATTTTCTGTTTCTTTTTTAAAATTTTATATTGTTTATATTTCTTTTTAAATAAACATTATTTTTAAATTTGGCATGTATATATCTCTAATGTTAATTAAATATAATCTCATCATCAAGGTAAAATTTAAAAAATAATAAGAAAAGCAGTGTTAAAATGAGTGGAACGAGATTATCTCCTAGGGGCTCAGTTCTGTTGGTCTCCAAATGCAAATATTGGTTAGGAAATGACTAGGCCTCTCTGAATTACAGAAAAAATTGAAATAATTCTGAGTAGTAATATCCTCTCATACAGCTAATTATTTATTTTCATATTTTAGTGAAGTACTGTGCTTCAACTCCCTATGGTTTAATATTATCCCAAATTTTATTCATTCATTCAGCAAACTTTTTTCTAAAATGTTAGCTTTCAGTATTGTAAGTGCTAAGGTTATTACTATGGACACAAATGCTTACTCAGAGTTAACAATTCTACTTTTAAAATCTGTGTTCTAAATTTAAATAAATATTCTATATGTTAGTTTGGGTTTCTATTGCTGTGAAGAAACACCGGGACCATGGGAACTCTTATAAAACATTTAATTTGGGCTAACTTACAGATTCAGAGGTTTAGTCCATTATTGCCATGGTGGGAGGCACAGAGATGTGTAGGTAGACATGGTATAGGAAAAGGAGCTTATAGGTCTATATCTTGATTCACAAGCAGCAGAAGTGAATATCATGCTAGGTCTATCTTGAGCATCTGAGACTGCAAAGCCTACCCCCACAGTGACACACTTCCTCCAACACATTTACTCCATCAAGACCACCCTTCCTATTAGTGCCACCCCCTAGAGGCCAAGCATTCAAACATGTTAGTCTATGGGGGACATTACTATGCAAACCACCACATACCATTTCCTACAATAGAACTCTATCATAGATTGCTCAAAACAATATGTTACTTTTGCTTAGAAAGTGAGGCAATTTTCCAAGTAACAGGTAGAATAGTTTCTCCTATAAAGCATGTCTCTTTGCTTTGATTGAACACAATTTATTTGTACTGGGACATCTGCTTCTCTTGTTAAGAAAGTACAATGCATGCTCTTTGCATGGTTATTCCAAAAAACAAACATTTAATTATGAAAAGCAAAGAACAGTCTCATGCCGTATTATATAATTTAAAGAAAAAGACTGAAATCCTAGTTTTTATTTACCTATATAGAGACATATGGAAAGAAAGAGATACAGACATATGGAGGAAATGTCTCTCTCAACTATAATGTTTCATTTACAATAGAATCAATAGAAAGCTATGATGGCCTATGCACTTATTCCAGAGTAAACTTTCCAAAAATGATAAAAAAAAAACATGTTCAAGTTCAGATTTCCAGCTTACTAGACATGCCCTCTCCTTCAATTTACTAACAACTCCTAAGTTCTGTTTCTCACGCCTGAAGATTGGACCCTAAAGGAACAGATACTGGCCTAAAAGACTCTTATGGATGTTAGAGTAAGCATTGTCATTTTATTGTCAACTGTGAGACCAGGCCAGGAAGAAACATTCCTGCTCTAAAGGTCCTATGATGTTTGCTGTTCTACTTAGAACAGGAGATTGAGTAGTAAGGAAATTCATATGTTTGACAGACAGTTATATGGATGTCCAGAAAAACATTCAAATTTAAAATCTCTCTTACTTTAGTAAAATAGTTTCAAGGGCATTGGATACACATACTAGAATACAGTACTTTTATTTAACTGGTCATAACATATACTATAAATAGTGTTTTGTGGAATGAAGATATGGTATGACATCTCTCCAGATGCCAGTCATGACACACGTGTGGACAGATATAGCTGGGTACAGAGTCTGATAAAAACAATGAGGAGCAAATTAAAGGAAAACTCTCTAAATCTAGATCACAACCACAAGTTCCTATTCAGCCAACAGCAGTGTCCTCTTTAGATTACAGATTTCACTAACCACAAATCTGAAGTTGTTTTTTTTTTTAACTAAAGTATGGCTTTACTCAACTTTTAGTGTTGGCAGTTAACTATTACTCAAAGCATTATTGGTGGGAATAGTGTCAGCTTCATAATAAAGCACTAGAATTGTTGCAGGACTAAAAATAATTATTTTATAATTCATGTTTCACTAGCTAATTAAAATGGAAATCAAGTGTAACTCTACTTTCAATTTTCCTTCAGATAGAATTTTATCTAAATGACTCTATAACCTTTGTAATTAACAAGAATGCATAGGGCATCTAATGAAGTTTTGTAAAAAATAAGATAAGGTAGTATAAAATGAAAGATGAAAAAAAGTGGCAGATTTAAAAATAATGAGAGAGAGAGAGAACAAAAACAGAAGAGAAAATGAAAATATATGAATGGAAATTAGGGATTTCACTTGTAACAAAATAATACTAATTTTGATTTATTAGGACTGCAGGTAAAGATGACATTTCATCTTTACTTTACATTTTTTGTTATAAGCCCTTGCTCACTACAGTCTCCTACATTATTAAATTACCTAGGTCCAACCAATGAGAACATTCCTTTAACTTTAACTCTATTTACTATAATGTAGATTCCTAAAGATGCAAATGAATTCTTCTCATCTAAATTAAAACACCTGTTTCCTACGTTTGCCTCTCTAGGCTTAATTATTTTAATGTTAAATATGATACTTCTATAATACCACACAGAAAATGTCATTTCAAAACAAAAGATAATCCAAAAGTCAGGCCAGATTATAATGGCCAATACATCAATATGATGCATGGATTTCTTTCTTAATGGCTTTAGGTAATTATTTCTCTTCCCTAAAGATCTACTTTCATATCAGCTCAGCCTCATTTTTATCAGATCATACAACAGGCTTTCATCCCAGTAGTGTAGGACATAAAACTATATTTGGTGGGCAGGTGTACTATCAATTTAGATCCCAAAAGAAGTTACACCAGTGTTGGTAGAATATCAACAACTGAAGACAGTGGTTGTTCAGAGTTAAGTGTTACAGCCAAAAGCCAAAAATTCAGAAATGATAGTTTGGGCTGTTTTAGCCAATCCATTACCTGCCTCTGTGTGCATGTTAAAGTCCTTTTGATGGAAACACCAAAAATGCTTAATGGGGTTAATTTTCAAGGTAGTTATTACAATCCTATTAAAACCTTTGTCTTAGGGTTTCCATTGCTGTAAAGAGACACCATGACCAAGGGAACTCTTACAAAGAACATTTAATTGTGGCTGGCTTAGTGGTTCTGAGGTTTAGTCCATTATCATCATGAGTGAGAAGCCTGGCAGTGTCCAGGCAGATTTGTGGTTGGAGGAGCCAGCAGTTCTGTATCTTGATCCAAAGGCAGACAGAAGACTGGTTCTTCCAGGAAGCTAGAAGAAGTGTTTCAAAGCCTGCCCCCAAAGTGATACAGTTCCTCCAAAAAGGCCGCACCTACCCCGACAAGGTAACACCTCCTAATAATCCCATTCCCTGGGCCAAGCAGATTCAAATACCTGAGTCTGTGGGAGCTGAACCTATTCAAACCACCACACCCTTCTCCCTTTTAAAAATGCCTCTACACAGCCGTACCTAACCCATTGTACATCTGCAAATCATCCCCTTCTGTGAGCCTACTTTGACACTAACTCTATTTACCTCACTTTCTCCTCATAACAGAACTATTTCAAAATTAATTTCAAACCTCTTCTTGGTATCTTATATCTGTGGTTATTCCTTAAATAATTGCTTTGATTCTTACAGATGTAGGTTCCTGTCTAGAACTGTGTATAGTGTGTACCTTTACTACCATCCAGCATGCTTCATCTACTCAGGTGAACGATGCCCTCCTGCTGCACAAATTTCATTCTCTACCCCAGGGACCAGCACCTGAGTATTCACTGGAAGACAAAGAGGTCCCAGCTCTGGTGCTGTTCTGCTCCAAGCCATCTTAAAGGAGCCAAAGATTGAAGTCAATTGTCTGTTGTCCCTTGAGTTACCTGCTCTGCATTCCTTTCCTCAAAAATCACTTCTCTCTCTTTCTCTCTCTTTTTTTTCCATAAAAGGGGTGGATGAGAGTATTAGATTATGGGCCTGTTGTACTGAGATGCTTTTCACTCTAAGAGACTAGACTAAATCTGCACCCAGGAAAAATAAGCCCATATGCCCTGCCACTCTCTCTTGAGGTAGGAGTTAAGAAGTCTTGCTATGCTGTGTTCTCAAAGTAACATACCCTGGTAGCTATATAAGACATTTATGGCTCTGCCTAGTACCATACGTGGAGTCATGTAGACTAAATCAGACTAAGTCACATGGTGTGGAATTTCCTGTCTGTCCCTGAAGACTTATACAAGACAGAATATCCGTCTTATTCAGGGGATTTCTCTGAAAGCTTGCCCCCTTGCCCTGCCGTGGTATCTATCTCTTTGACTTTATTCTCTTACTTTAAGCTCCCCTTTCTACTGTTTATATAATGTTTACAGTGCTTTCTCATCTTAAGACTCAATCATAACTCCCATGGTTTCAAAGCTTTGTGTCCAAATAGAGCTCATTTCTGGAAAGTAATTTCATGTCAGCACCTTTCCTGAACCTGCCACTCTGATTTCTAACAGCAGGCATTCAATGCTATTATGTTAGTCTGCTGTGGCCTCTACATCTGAACACCTCAAAATTGGAAGCTAGAATAGCAGAAACTTTTTTTTATAGTTCTGTAGACTCAGTGTCTAGGGTGAAGTTAACATCAGAGTTGGATTTTGGGATGCCTCTCTTCCTGGTGTTACATAACAATTTTCTTACAGACTCAATATTGCCATTGTCCTTTGTGTGCAAAGTAAAGAGGTCAACATGTCACTTCCTATTGTAAGAATGCTATCTCTGTTGAATTAGGCCCTGCCAGCAAGACCTTGTTTTTATTGTATTTTCTTCTCTAAGGACTCTGCCTTCAAATACAGTCACACTGGAAACCAAGATTTAAATATAGATTTAAATATATGAATAGTAGGGTTACAACTCAGCTTAGGGCACTAAATTGTGGTTTCCCCCAAATTCATGTCTCTGTGTGAAATTATTCATCCTATTTCTCTATCCCTCAAATATTGACTACTTCAATAAGCAATTTCAAGCCCAAAGTTTTATCTAAACATGGGTGATAATAGCACTGTGATTCATTCTCAGGCAAAATTCTTTTCTAGCTATGAATCTGTGAAACCACACAAACTTTGTTCTTCCAAAGCACAATGGTGTGATAAGTACAGGATCACATGCTCATTCTTACAGAAAGAAGATAAACAAAGTTTCTTAGCAAGAACAAGCCGAAAAAATAAATCTCGTTAAATCTTTAGGCTTATGTAAAAGTCTTCTTTTGTCTCTGCACACTTCAGTCAGTGATGAGACAACTATACTCTCAGAGCACTAAGCAATCCCAATCTTGTATATCTGGACATAAGTTTCTCCTTGAGACAAATTTTCAGGGACAACCAGATATTCTGAGGGACCAATCTCTTAAACTGAGGAGAAAAAAAAAATCCTTCCACTCTGACCTCTGGGAGAGGGTCAGCTCTGGTAACTTCTGGATCACTTTATAAGTCACTATTTGCCACTTTAAGTGCTTTTATTAGTATATATTAATTATGCATAACAAAAACGTCATCACCACTTTTTTAGTGCATGCACATAATGTATTTTGATTTATTTACCCATTTTCATATTTCTCTGTGTTTCTTTTCCACTTCTGTTGTTCTCTTTCTCCTCACAACTAATCCCCTTTTTACTTTTATATGTATTTTTTATATTGACTTCTAATTTACATTAGGGTTGTTTATAAGGTCATAAGTCCACAGGCTTTTAACCCAAAGCCTAAGGCTATACCCCTGAAGAAAATGTCTTCCTCCCAATCAACTCTTATTTGCATATAAATATTTAAGTAGGAATATCATCCCATAATCTCCTCCCTTCTCTGTGACAAGGTATTGCTAGGCCCAGTCCTGTGTATGTAATTACCTTTATTGTGAGTTCAAGGGAGGAGTAGCCATGTCTTTTCTATAAGTCAGCCTCTCTTTCTACTCCCTTGAATACTCTATAGTTCTTTCTATCTTTCTGACCCTTTTTCCATGCTGGAGATGCATGACAAAGCCTCAGTGGGAGTATAATAGACAGCTCATGGCTAGGTACTCATCAGCCATTTATGCTCTGTACTTTGACTAGTTATAAGTCTCTTCAGTGACTGCTGATCCTTGTAGATATGTAGCTTCTCTGAGCAGTACAAAGAGCAGCATAATTCTATGGTTATAGCAGAGTTAACTAGGCGGCACTTTGACCAGCACAGCATGTTCATGAGCAAAACAAGAACAGCAGTTTCTTCACTAGAGTTTATGACTTTCCCCACTCCACTGTTGAGTAGATTTGAAGTACCAAATGTGAATAACTTTTTGTGGATTGGGTATCCAATCCAGTGATGGTTATTCTCATAACAGACTTGCCACTACTGTCCCAGTGGGCTCATGCCTGGGAGGTCAGTATTATTGCAAACAGAGTATTTAACTAGGTAAGATCATGGATGACCATTCTCTTCCTGTGCTTGACACAGAACTTCTAGCAGCACAATGGCTACTCAGTCATTAGAGAACTACACCCTCAGAGCTGTTACCAACCTAACTTCAGTTTGACTTCTGACTGGGACCAAGCTATGTGATACCTACAGTAAGCATTACAAACACGTTTCAAAGGGCATGTACTGACTCAAGGGTCCCTCAGGATAACTCCTAAGGAGGTAATCTATGCCTCACATTAATAAAAATTAAGTTTCATTTAACAACCTGTACTCTCTTTAAACTTAAATCAGCTTTATCTATCCAAAGAGTTTATCCCCATTCGAACTTGCTTTTTTTTGGATTTTTTTTTTTCTTTTACCTTTTGATTTGCTTACTATATTTTCTTGTTACTGTGGAAAAATACCAGAACAACTTAAGGGAGAATGTTTATTTTAACTTGTGTTTCCAAAGGAATATAGCTCATCATGACAGAAAAAGTGTGGCAACAGTGACACTGTGGTTGCAGGAACAAAAGGCTGGCAAGTCATTTTATATCTTCAATCATTGAGCAGAGAATGTACAGGGAGTAGGGTTCAGCTATGAAGACTCATGACCTGTCTTTAATGACCCACTCCCTCCAGTGTAGCTCCACGTCTTAAAAGTGTCATATCTTCCTAAGGAACACTGCCAGCTGAGAACCAAGAGTTCAAATGTGAGCCTGCAGAGGCTAGTTATCCTTAAACCATTTCTCTACCCAGGTATCAGGTTTTAACATGACTTTTTCTTATATGACTAGTTTTGGCTCACCTCTCCCAAGACCACCAAAAAAGGCCTGTGTGGATCCAAATGGTTATGCTGCTTCAGCTTGTAGAACCTCAGAGCTCTGAAAGACTTCCTTTATTTCATCTGTTTTCTCTTCCCTTTAATCCAAACTGCTAATGTCTCCTCTGGTAGAAGCTCGCTCTTACACCTGGCTTCTGCCAAGGTGGCTGATTGACTCCTAGAGTGCTCTCACTGTGAAGGAACAGTCCAGTTACATCCTGTTCTTAGAAGAACACATGCTCTGAGTTTTGCAATGTAGACAGATGGCAAGAATTTCAAATGAAGTTCTTTTTATTTTGCTTAATACTCCCTTCCACTTCTTAATATACTTCTGCTATTTACTACACACAACAAGGCAACCACTTTCTTATACCTTAAGGTTTTAAGCTAAAATTTCCACAAAACCGAAGTACAAGTGTGCAATGCATGCAAGCTACTTTCTACCTCAAAAATTATTTCCTTCAATTTCCAGTACATTTTTCATTTACATCTTGGATTTACAATGGTCATTTTTAGCAGTCATGTCTACCAACCTTCATTTGTCAAGTTACTTTAGACATTTTACAAGTAAAAAATTCTTACAAGAAAAAAAAAAAAAACAGTGGGAATACAACTGTCTCTTCCAGCTTCTGCCCATTCCCCAATTCCAAAGACACTTAGATTTTTGTTAGATATTGCTGAGATATTTATTATAGCAGCATCTCCCGTCAAAGCACTGAGATCTATTTGTTGATACCATGATCACAAACAAATTCTACAGCTAAGATGGCATAAATAACAGAAATGTATTTTCTCTCAAGTGTGGGAAACAAAAGGTAGTATCAAAAACTAGTGTATGGTCAGTCATTTTATCTTGTGTTTATATGTCTTCCTGTTGTTGAAAATATTTAATCTCAGTCTGGGGTTTCTACCTTGCCTTTGACTATGTAGTTAAAAAAAAAACTGATAAAAGACACACAACTTTTATTATTTACAAGCTTTAATCAGCACAAGAGCTGGGCAGATATCTATCCTCTATGCTATTATGTCTATTTCTCAGCCAATAATCCCATTATATAATTTGCTGTTTCATCTGTGCTGCTCTTAACTCCAATTAGCCAACTCACATGGCATTATTTTAAGATTCTCGTACCATGACAGCTTCTCTTTTCTCTACTTCCTTTCTGCCACCCTCATGGGCTCCTCCGACCTCAAGACAGGGAACACCAAATCCTGCCTATCTAAACCAAATCCTGCCTATCTCAATTCTACCCTGCTATAGGCTGTAGGCATCTTTGTTCACCAACTGGAAATAACTTGGTGGTAAAATCACATAGTGTCATTTGGGTCTACATGCAGACTCTCTAATCTGGGGCAGCCTGGTCTTGGAGGCACACACTTAGCATTACAATACATAGCAGTGATCTAGACCTCAACATCTGCTCTTTCACTGTATCATTCAATGGCCTTTCTCCATATTCATGGACTGAAAAAGCAATCTGTCACATCATTCCTTTCCTTGTAAACTCTAATGTGTCAAGACGACCACTTTCTTAATACCTTAAGGTTTTAAGCTTAAATTTCCGCAAAACTGCACTTGTGCAAAATACATCTGCACAAATGACTTATTTAACCTTAATTACCTAAATGCCCAGTTTACAAATAAAGTCACATTATTGAATATTCAGTATACTCATTTTGGAGGATCACATGTCAATTCATCCCCGGGATATTGACAGAGTTTCTTTGTTGCAGGCAGTATATGCTAGCTACAACACATTTCTTTTATATATATACACACACACACACACACACATATACATATACACACACACATATATATATATACACTCAAGATTTTATCCCCCTCCTGGTACGCCCTCAAACTGTACCCCATCCCATACCTCCTTCCCACCCCCTGTTCCCACAAGGATGTCCCTACTACCCAACCCCCACCCTACTAGACCTCTCCATTCCCTGGGGCCTCTAGTTTCTTGAGGATTAGGTGCATCTTCTCTGACTAAACCCAGACTTTGCAGTCCTCTGATGTATATGTGTAGAGGGGGCTCATATCAGTTGGTATATGCTGCCAGTTTGGTGGTCCAATGTCTGAAAGATCTCGGGGGTCCAGATTAGTTGAGACTGCTGGTCCTCCTACAGGGTCGCCCTCTCCCTCAGTTTCTTCCAGCTTTTCTATAATTCAACCACAGGGGTCAGCAGCTTCTGTCCATTGGTTGGGTGTAAATATCTGCATCTGAGTCTTTCAGCTGCTTGTTAGGTCTTTTGGAGGTCAGTCATGATAGGCCTGTTTTTGTGAGTACTCCAGAGCCTCAGTAATAGTGTCAGGCCTTGGGGCTTCCCCTTGAGCTGGATCCCACTTTGGGCCTGTTGCTGGACCTTCTTTTCCTCAGGCTCTTCTCCATTTTTGTCCCTGCAGTTCTTTCAGACAGGAACAATTATGGGTCAGAGTGTTTACTGTGGGGAATCTTTTGGGTATATTCCCAAGAGTGGTATAGCTGGGTCTTCAGGTAGATCTATTTCCAATTTTCTGAGGAACCTGCAGATTGATTTCCAGAGTGGTTGTACGAGTTTTCAATCCCACCAGCAATGGAGGAGTGTTCCTCTTTCTCCACATCCTCATCAACATGTGTTGTCACCTGATGTTTTGATCTTAGCCATCTGATTGGTGTAAGTTGGAATCTCAGGGTTGTTTTGATTTGTATTTCCCTAATCACTAAGGACTCTGAACATTTCCTTAGGTCCTTCTCAGCTATTGGGGATTCCTCTGTTGTGAACAATACATTTCAAATCATTGATTCTATGTGTAGGATGTGAGGGTCAGGGTAGTTTGCTTGAGCTAGTCCCCTCGAAAGTTGGCCAGTATGTAGCCTTTGACGTCATAATCCTTTTGCATAATGTAGTACTGCAGAGATTTTTAGAAATTAATGAAAAACAGACTGTGAGAAATAAAAATATCAGAGGTCCATGAAGAACATCAAAAATAAATAAATAAATAAACAAAAGAAGGAATGGAGTCTCCTTAGTTTACCTCCTTGGGGTTCTCTGGTCATTTCTGTCTTGGTGTTTCTCCAACCAAGATAACAGAAGGAAGAAAGAGTTTGATTTATCTGGGTCATGAAAAGATCTCTTTGTAAGGAGGGGATCAGAAAACTCAGTGGGCGTCCAGATCATGCCTTTCATCAGCAGGCTTTGGAAAGCATCTAAAGATAGCCTGAGGTGCTCTTTACAACATATGGACTGGACTCTAGGTAGGAAAATAATCCAAAAGTTGTAGCAAAGAAGAAAATGATATGTTAGAGGACAGACAGTCTCAGATGCATGCAATTCCATCTGTGCACTGACTGAATGAGAGGAGAGTTTGTTTGTATTGCATTTCGTCAATGCCTGGTCTATACTCAACACTCAATAGCTTTGTGATCCTCAAACACAGTCACTGTGTGAGAATCAGAATCCCAGCTCCTATGGTATGCTTGGCTCTGTTACTTCACAGAGCTTCTCTAAGCAGTTTGTAGTCATATTTCTCATCTGTGAATGGAGGAATTCTACCATCGTATCCTGAAAATATTAAACTCATGAGAAAATAGGTCATTATCTACTATTGCTATTTTATATATAATAAAAGTTCCCAATTTGTCTATGATTTTTTTCTATAATCTGGTTTTAAAAAAGTAATTTCCATTGAAAGAGTTTCATCACTGAGTACTATTAATATGAATCTTCATTTGGCTTATATTAATTCTCTCACTTTCTTTTCTCATTATCATTGTCTCTTCATATAATACAGACATAGGTTGCACAAAATTATCCTGAAGTATATTTTTGCCTATATGGTTGTTTTTCATAATAAAATAATCATTCAGAATTAACAAATTTGCTCAAAGCCTAGAGATGCAAGCAAATGATAAACTTTAGCATTTTACATTTAATTTGTATTTAACAGTCTAGAATACTTTCACAGAGTGAAGGCAGTTTTTAGTCAATACATAAAACTTTTTTGCTGCTGTTTTTGTTTCTGTTGCTGTTTGCTTGTTTTATCAACATCAGGCAGAGGGAAAAATGCAAGTTGAGGCATAAAATGGGAGAGGACAAATGGTAAAAAAACGTCAGCCAACAACAATAAAGTCACAATAAGGAACACAGAGAAAGAGGAAATAAAATGAAACTCAATGGTACAGCAACAAAATAGCATTATGAAATGAGAAAGAATTGAGACAGCAGAATCATACATTGTAATAGAGTTCAGTCATTGAAATAGAGTTTTCTAAACTGTCTATGCAATCATCTCCCCTATTCAGTTGAAACACTAAGATATGTTGGTTTACTTTACTCAAAAGCTATTGAATGTAGTTTGGACCAGTCATTGGCAAAATGTACTACAAGCCAACTCTCCTCTCTCTCAATCAGTGCACAGATTCAGTTGCATCCACCTGTGTCTGTCTATCTGTCCTTTAACATACTATCTCAGGGGTCACAGAAGAAAGGAACCAGTAGGTTTGTTTGCATTGATAAATGAATAGAGAAGAGTTCATAGTTAATAGTACCAAATATAGAAATTAGTAGTAGCGAATACTTAATGAAGTGATGTATGCGTGAAACACTCCTTCCAGTGATTAGCCTGCATCGTCTTTAGTCCTCCAGTGTATAAAGGGGCATTGCGCTGTTCAGTTAAATCAACTAAAAATAGAAGTCAAGGAAGTTTTTCAAGTATATATAGATTTTTATGGAGGCTGGTTTAGAACGTTAAAATCCTCTTGGGTATTCTTTTAATGTAGCATCTGGAGAATGTGTAAGGGAAGTTTTTTACTTAAATCAGTGATTTGTATTCATTTTACTGAGCACATGAGTGATTCTGCTCTACACTGGCAAATAGAAAACTATCTTTTAAAAATGTTTACCCAGAAATCAGCATTTACAATGAAATCATTATTTACCCTTTCCCTCAACATTGGGAATAAATCATATTGACCATGACCCCTCCTTCGTTATTTCACGAAGACTCACTTTTATAAAGTCTTTATGAAATATTTATTTTAATTATTTAGATAAATCATTTTAAAGCTCTTTTATAGAGATCCTAAACATGGACAAAAAAAAGAAAAAAAGAAAACCACCCTGGGGTTTTCTTTCTCTTTACCTACCAATTTGTTAACTGATATTTAAGAATGTCAGCTGATTGTCCAAGATATAACAAGGAAATAAAGGACATTTTCTTTTTAAATAACCATCTCCAACTCATCTTCCTATGGCATTTTTCTCATCATGTTTACAAAAGACTCACTCCTCTGAGTGAAAGTTGCATTACCTTCCTGTTAATTATGTACTTATAGAAAGTAAAGAACAAAGATATGAACTTTAACCTTACATGTGTATGTGTAAGAACACGAATGCTTCTTTCCAACTTTTCCACAAGTGTGAAGACAATGAGCAAAATCCAACCCCAGCAAATCAGTCTGATTTCTCTGACCACTACTGTCCTAAAAATGAATATCAACAAAGCAGACGAATGCCTTAGAATACATAACAGATTAGAGTTACACATGCAGTCTTTCACAGTGTTCAATTGACAGTGATTATCAAGACTATGTATAGAGAAATATTAAACATTAGAAAGGAAATCAGTAGACTTTTTAAGCAAATGGCAGATATAGAGAAATAGTTTAATACATTAGGACTAGAGAATGGGAGAGGTAATTTTCCAGTTAAGATCGGTAACACAGTGATGGAGACACATGATTCTAAACAACAGAACAATTTTTCCACAGGTTGATATTCATTCCCATTTATATGGGCTCAAAAGATAAAGCCAACACTGTGTATTCTATTTCTTCTTCCCAGGGAGATCTATTGCTTCACATATTTCCTTACTCTAAACCTAACTTCTGGATGTTGCTTGCTTCCCAGACTTAACAGCTAACATCCATATATAAATGAGCACATGCCATTTGGGGTCTGAGTTTCTTCATTCAGGAAAATATTTTTCTAACTCCATCTATTTACCTTCAAATTTCATGATTTCATTTTTGATAGCTGAGTAGTATTCCATTATGTAAATGTACCACATTTTCTTTGTCCATTTATCCACAGACAGATATATATGCTGTTTTTAAATTCTGGCTATTGTGAATAGAGCAGTATCAAGCATGGTTGAGGAAGTGACTCTCTAATAGGAAAAAAGATCCTTTAGGTATATGCTCAATAGTGATATAGCTGGATCTTTAGATAGATCTAGTCACAGGTTCTTGAGGAATAATCACATTGATTTCCATCATGACTGTACAAGTTTGCCTCCCACAAGCAATGAAGGAGTCTTCCCTCCCCTTCCCTTACTTTGCGTCCTCACCAACATTAGCTGTCCTTTTATTTTATTTTTTAAATCTTGGCCATCCTGACAGGTATAAGATAAATCTTAAACTAGTTTTGATTTGCATTTTCCTGATGACTAAGGATGTTAAACATTTTTAAAATGCTTCTCAAGCATTTATGTTTTCTCTTTTGAGAATTCTCCATTTATATATGTACCACATTTTTAACTGTATTGTTTTATTTTTAGTGTATACAGTGTTAGTTTTTAGTTCTTTATATGTTTTAGATGTTAACTAGCCCGATATTGCATGTGTAGTCAGTATAAGTCTTTCCCATTCTGTAGCCTGCCAATTTGTCTCAGTGTTTGACATATAGAACCTTTTCTGTCTCATAAGGAATTTCTGGGGTATGAGGAAAGTGAGGAGATGGAGAAGGGAATCAAAGTGGAAGAAGGGTGGAAGGGTGTGAAGGGGGTAAAAGGATAAAACTGACAGCCTGGAACTGGCAATAACACATAGACACTAATCATAACTCCATGACTTGACTTTCATTGAGAGATACCAGGACTTGTATCAGTCTTATACAGTAAAGATACAAGACGGACTAGCTAAAGTTTTGAAGACTCATTTGCAATACAAATGAAGTATGAGCTTATTGAAATGAGATGGCAGTTGGATGCCATAGCTGTGGCCTCATCACGAGGGTCAGAGAAGGGCCCAACATTTCACTGGCATTAGAATGATCATTGTGTCCTATCCTCTAGAATATGGGGTCATGGGTGACACATTCACAACCTATAGGCTCTTTCAATTTCTATGGTGCTTTCCACACAGTCCCTGAAAGAGATACAGGGTTGACCATATTAGTAATACTATATTTCTTTAACAGTATAGAAAGTCATGCCAAAGGTAAGCCCTGCCCTAATGTGAATATGCAAATGTGTCATACCTAGAGAATAACTTATGTAAAAAATGTGAACATCTTTTTTGTTTAAGTTGAGATAAGATAAAATAACTATTTAAGTCAACTGACCAAGGAAGGTCACATATCAGGAAAAATGAACTCCTTTTAGCACCTAGGCCATCTTGTTGTGGAACCTGACTGTTTTGGTATTATATTACCTAGGTATAGGAACAACACCAACTTACTTACTGATGAGAGTCATAAACAAGGCCCCTTCTAATGCAGTAAGCCCTCATGGAGCAAAGAGGCCTCGAGCATAAATGCATTAAACCTTCAACACTCTTGGCTTCCATTCCTAGGCTTGCATGCACCAAACTACAAGGGAATCAGGTGTGCAAGCTCTGAGAAGACCACTGTGGCTTTTATTAGTGCTTTGCTGATTGGGTCAGCCAAGAGCCAGATGTCCCATGCTTCTCAATGGACACATTTTCCAAAGCAAAGGAAATTGAGAAGACATTTAGTGAGTTCTTTAAAAACTCCATGATGAGGAAGTGCCTTTTGGGATGGTGTAACAAGGATATCATGACCTTGGTAGATTACAGTCATTTAATATTTATTCCTTATAGTTCTTCAGGCTTGGAAATCCAACTTCAAGTCACCGTCAGATTCTTTGTCTTCTGATGGTACTTTCATCATAGACATCTCCTTCTTATATGTCCCACAGTAAAACAAACATGGGCATTGTATTGATTCCTTTGTAAAGGCTCTGCTACCAAACATGAAGGATGTTCTTTTATAATCTTAACACATCTGAAATGCCCTAGACTCTAATTTACTGTGGGGATGTGATCTTTAAAGTTAACCTTCAATATCTAAAATTTGTAAGTAACACTAAGTTATTCCATAATAAAATTCAAAAGAAGAATTACAGAAACCATAGGTAAATTCTTATACCAGTGAAAATTTGATTGGATAAAGCAGAAAGAGCCTCACATGCAAGCTATAAGACAAAAAGGACTTGAACCTAAATACTAAAATGATTAAAGCCAAGTAGAAGTTAATTGCAAAAGCTATTTCAAATATTATCACTGTGGTTTAAGGAGACACTGTTCATGTCCACAGGCCTACCTTGCCCATTATTCTCCTCAACATAGTAATGATATTAAAGACTTTCCTGTTATTGGTATCCTCAAATGTTACTGTAAGAGGAAAACCATTGACTGTTAAGATGTATGTATTTATCCCACCAATAATTCTATACTATAGATTTTTTCTCCATTTTAAAATAAGAGAGCAGATGTGCAAAACTATGATATTATATTTGCAAGATCATTCAGGTCCTCTGTGATCCAGATATAACTCAATGGTAGGTGATTTGACTACAGAATTATTAGCTATCATGTTACACTTGTTCTCAAGAACTACATAGAATATATCAGCTCTGTTTATCCAGAAATCAAGAGAAATAGATGCTTTGACTTATTAGAGCAGAGTATTCAAACTTCCTTAGCCAAAACAATAGCATCATATGTATTATTTGGAAATGTTGTAATCCCTCTATACCTGCACCATTGAATCTATCTAAAATGCCCAGTCATTCTGTACTGAAAGGACCTCAAGTTGTTCTTCAACATATTAAGCTGTACAAAACATCCAATGTAAACATGTCTTATTTCATGGGAAGGAGGATACTTCTTTAGAATCTTATTTGCCCCTGGATTAAATTTTTTTATTCTAAGGTCTAGCTAAACATCATTAGAAGTCAACATCACTAAATTTTTACACCATTTACTAAAGTGATGCTTTTGCTTCCCCTTTAATTATTTTCAGTTTCTCTGGGAAATCTAAATGTTCTCTATATCATGCTTTCATACTCAACCCCACATCTTTAAGCAATCTGATTTTTTACTCTGTGTAGCATTTGAATCCTAAACAATTTGGGTACCATGAAAATTGAATATCTCAATAGAGCAATCAAGGAGGAAGTCTTCTTATGTCAGTATCATCCCAATGAATCTAAATCTTTAATCAGCTAAGCTGACTAAAGTGTTAAGATCAGATTTTTTTTACGAAGACTAGTACTTTATGATTCTATACTTGAAGTCACATAGCCATGGCTTTGCCAACATATTCTCACTGGTTATATAAATGCCACAAATTTTTATCATTTTTAAAATATATCTTTCTCTTGAAAACTAGTTTCCAGCTTACCTCACTTGTAGGGAACAGAACTAAACAGAGAATTATGAACAGAGGAATCTTGATTAGCCTAGAAGCACTTTAATGTTCAACATCCTTAGTACCAGGGAAATGCAAACAAAAGTGACCCTGAGATTTGACCTTACAGCATCATTATGGCTAAGATAAAAAACTCAAGTGACAGCATATGCTGCTGAAGATGTAGAGAAAGAGGACTACTCTTCCATTGATGGTGGGATTACAAGCTTGTATAACCACTCTGAAAATCAATCCTCAGAAAATTGGAAATAGTTTTACCTGAAGACCCATATATACCATTCCTGGACATATACCCAAAAGATGCTCCCCCATATCAAATGGACATGTGATTCACTATTTTCATAGCAGCCCTATTTGTAATAGCCAGAAACCAGAAGCAACCCAGATATCCCTGAACCAAGAATGAATTCAGAAAATGTTTTTCATTTACAAAATGGAATACTACAGAGCTATTTAAAACAAGAACATCATGGATTTTGCAGGCTAATGGATGCAACTATAAAATATCATCTTGAGTGAGGTAACCCAGACCCAAAGGGATATATATGGTATGTACTCACTAATAAGTGGATATTAGTCAAAAAATGCAGAATACCCTTAATAAGTCCTACAGACTCCAAGAAATTATACAAGAAGGACATAAAAGAATTTAAATATCCTTAGAGAAAAATATATTATTCCAAGTCATATAAACTCCTGTTGTGAGAAGTATTAAAAAGAAAGAATATAGCAAGTTCCCATACTATGTCCTGGTTCTCTCAGCCCCATTGTCCTGGCTGGCCATGCACTGGTGAGCAATGGCCAACCTGTTTATATCTTGTGTAGCTATGACTCAGGGCTCCATGACCTCTATACCAACCTAGCTAGGTACCCACTGGTGGGTCACTACCACGCCAGCCCCATGCTTCAAATCCCCCATGGCCTTAGTGGTGCACATCAGGCAAACCCACACTTTGCTGCTGTACCTTTCTCTCTTGAACCCAGACGAGCCACCATGTGAAGGAAAACACAACACAAACTTAGTTCAGAAACAAAGGTAACTCAAGCTCTGAGCACAACAACTAAAACCTAATCATGTAACCCTTATTAAAATCTGATTCCTCTGGTGGTGAATCCTTGTGAATCCACCATGATACCAGGAAACCCTAGCAGCTGCATCTTACCTATATGCTGTCCTGTTCCAAAAGGACCCTTTATCTTCTGCTTCCTCTCTTCCTTCCCCAACCCGGAAGTCCCTTCTACTTGTCTAGTGATTAGCTCCTGTATTCTTTAGGGGATTGGTTCACAAGAAGTCACATGAATATGTAACTCTTTCCTTGTGTCAATCCCTTCCCAGGAGAGCAGAATTAGCATCAAAATACAAACATCTCCAGGGCTATAAACAACAAACTCCAAAGCAGTTTAAATGTAAATGTTGTTCAGAGCCCTGTCAAATTGCCCCCATATACACACATAGATAGATAGATAGATAGATAGATAGATAGATAGATAGATAGATAGATAGATAGATAGATAGACAGATATAGGTAGGTAGGTAGATAGATAGGTAGTTAGATAGATTATAAAAGGTAGTCTGGGGAATATAACAAAATGAGGAAATGTGTGCTTAGAATTCTCAAGGTCTGAGGTTTAATCCTTACCTCCAACATAAAAATATGAAAAGAACCAATAAATTTTGTTGGAGAACATTATTGTGTTAGTTCAAATAAGTGATACAATCAAATCCAGAATATTGTAAAGTCTGTTGGATTTTCAAGTGCCCAGTTATCCTCTCTAAAATACTTTGATACCATGTTTGCTTGTTTTTTTATAAACAGGATGTAATAATTAAATTTATGAGTAACCTGACTTGGATATGTGTTAAGATATTTGTGAATGGTCTATGAGAGCATTACCGACAGATGCTAGCCTTTGAGTAAGTAGCCTGGATGAAGAAGATAAAACTACCTTCACTAACACTTTGAAAGATATTTAAACTCTACAAATTGCCTGGAATAGAATGGAAAAATGGAAAGTCAAATTCTCTTTCTCTCATTTAGTTGGTATCTTCACATTTTCCTGTGTAGAGATTGTCCACAGCTCCAGACTTTTTAGCCTCTAAATGCCAGGATGAGTACTCCAACACCTCCCTTCTCAGACCTTTGGCTTCAGCAGAGAGGTACATCCTCTCTTCCCCCTATACTCAGGCTTGTATTGAATATTATTAATCTCATCACTAGCTTTCCTAGTTCTACAGTGTTCACAGCATATTGTTGGTCTTTGGATTGACAATTCCTGTAATATATATCCTCAAAGATCTCTAGACATCTTACTAATTCTAGGTCTCCATGTATTCTTTAATATGATCGCTTAGTAAAATTTCCATAGTTGATATGCTTAATCTTGAGTTTCTCCTTGATCTTGTTTAGAAGAAAACAAGTGGATATATTCTCTTTGCTTTAAAGGTTATTTTGCATATCTATGGTTGAACTATAAAGCTCTGCTATATAGCCCATCTCCTCTCTTCCTTTCCATTTGTTCCCACTGTGCTTTGAAACTGGTTTAAATCTTCGCCAATTTCTTTACTCTGATTCTATCATTATATCTCAGGTTACTTAGCTGTAATTCCTTACACATGTTTTATTAACCATTCTGTGCTCTAGGAATCATTTGTTTTCCTACATCTCTTCTATACAAGACAAATTGCTGCTTTAGTTGATCAATGACTTTATACACATGAACATCAATATTCTTCCTTAGCTCAATTCTTTTTCTCTACCTATAAAATTTCATGTTACCCACAATGTGAAATATTTGGTCTATTCCAAATTCTATTTATCTCAGTGAAACCTAAGCAGTCAGTATGTATCTGAGTTTCTTTTGTGGTTTTACCTCCCTAACCTAATTCATGCATTCTAACAGATCTCACTAATACTGTGCAACATTCTCATCCAAGATTTATTATTTAAATTCTGCTTGTTATTGGACAGTTATATAGATAGATAGGTAGATAGATAGATAGATAGATAGATAGATAGATAGATAGATAGACAGACATAGACATAGATATAATGTGTTTTAGTCATTTTTACTCCCTATTCCCTTTATTCAACCCTCTCCTACTGAAACTCCTCTCCTCAAGTCCCCTTCCAGTTGTTGTGTCTTGAGTTGAATCTTAATATCCTACTTGAGGTCTGAGAAGGACTGTTTAGTTAGTCAGTAATAAGATGTGAATATTACTGTAATCTGCCAATGTGGTAACCTACCACTATCTGCCTTCACACCACTCTTTCTGTTTGTCATATTCCCACAAGTTCTTATACCACCTTCTCTACACTCCTGTGTGTACGTATCCATTATTTGTGCATGCATGCTATGTGCTGTGTACTTTGAATATAAAGGTGACTGGGTGATGAGGGTTATAACTGAAGATTGTAAGAGACTGGAAATACAACATTGTAAAACATCAGCTAAAGGATTAGCTTTCTGTTCACTAACAAGTTTCATAAGTAAAAAAATTTGACTGACAGACTCAGCCTCTTTTGTGAGGTATTGCTTGTGATGGGAAAAGAACAACTCAAGATAAACAGGATTAGAGGGTATATAAATCACTGAAGAAGTATGAAGCCTTTAATCTTAATACCATAGGAAGAGGGGTAATCAATTATTTTATCTTTCTGAATGATGATTTAGAAATTAACCTGAGAAAACGGATGCATTTATTCAAGAATTCTGATGTAGAATTTTTCTACTTCAGAGAGTCTTATGTTTACATCAAATCAAAAATATATAGCCTTGTTTGGGCCTCTATTTTGATTGTTTTGATGTACTTTTATGGAAGTTAATACAATTAACATTTCAAAAACACTTAATACATTCATAAGTCTCCAAATTGTGTTTCCATTAGTTTTATGACTACATCATATTTATTTATTTATTTATTTATTTATTTATTTATTTATTTATTTATTTATTTAAAAAATGGTGGATTCTGATTAAGGATACAAAGAAGCATCAAGAATTATTCTAGAAACATATTCTCTTAGGAAAGAAATGCTATAATGTTAAAAGCTGTTCTTACTTATTACCAGAGAAAATACAGTCATGAAGATGCCAAGTGCATTCAGAGCAGTACTGGGAAATAAATGGATAAAGGTGTTGTATTAGAAAGAATATACTTAAAAATGTATTCAAATTTTCTTATTTGAAAATTTTTGATGCTCCTTTCAAATCAATAAAATCCAGTACAAATTTGCAAAAGAGAACTCTCCATTATTCACAACTATAATTTTAGATTTTTTACAACATTTTAACATACAACTTTATTGGTAACTGTTATTAGATGCAAATAATTAATGCAAATAATTTTTTAAATCTATTTGATATGTCTGTTATATTATATGTCTATGGTGGTATAAATAGGAAGTACTTTGTATGAGCTCACTTGTTTAAATTCTTGGTCTAAGCTACTGCAGAAGATTTTGTCAGTAAACAACAAATATATATATTTGTGTATGTGTGTGTGTCTTCTCTGTAGTCTTTCTTATGTTCTACCAAGGAAAAATCATTTATGTTATAGCCATACAACATACAAATAGGAAAAGTTGGAAAGAAATCTTGACATTCTGACCATTTTCCTTTTCTTACTGATTACACTGAGGTGAAGTCACAGGTGTGAGAAAGCCTACAGCGAAACCAGTGTCTCTATCAAGATGAACCCACAAATGGGGTCAGCAGTTTAGACTGATATATGAGAGTGCTTGGGGGGAATGATATGTCGGGTTTTTGGTGGTGGTTGTTTTCCACCTGTTCCATATCCTCCTGCTGAGAGTAATGTCTAGGCTGCAAACTGATGCCCTGAAAGGTTCTACACCCTGACCCAAGGACCTAAGAGATAGTGCACTTGGAGTTGTGGATAATAGTAGATGTTTTTAAAGAAACTAGAACTATGAAGGACATGCCATGGTAATCTGCATGAGTCAGTGAAAGCCATGGACTTACTCCTGGCCTGAGTGCATACAGAATAGCTGCCAGGTCCTAGAACTCAAACATATGGTATGGCAAGAGACTATAGCTTCAGAAACACAACTGACAATGGAATCAACACTAGCAGCAGGCAAGGAAGAATCCCTAGCATCTGAACTGATCTGTGTACATCGTCTATAAACAAGCACAGAAGCCACACATCACTCTCCAGCAGATCCTGAGAAAACCTGCATTCTCCCAGCAGTTCGTGTCTATGTGTCCAGCATAGAAACTAAACATACTAGACACTAAAAACACCCAAGGGAATATAAACTATGAATATTACCAATTCTGATGAGAAAAAACCAATCAACAAATAATGATCCTGAAATGAGAAAAAATGAGAATTGTCACAGAGACTTCAAAGCTCAACCTTGAGGGAAAGGTATATATTAAAAGTTAGATGGAATGGAGTTTTCCCCACAAATTGAAACTCATGAAAAACAGCAGCAAAACCACTGAAGCTAATTGAAAATGTTTCAAAATAAAAGTGTGTACTATGTGGGCTCCATGGCAGATAGCTGAAGATGGAAAAAGTCAATGATTTTGAAATAACTAATGGCACAATGAAAAAAATCCTGAAATCCTTTAAAACCATTACAGGCCTAAAGACCTGTAGAGCAGTAATCCAATGCTTAGCATAAGCTTCATTATGCTACAATAAAGAGAAGAGAAACATTAAAGCAGAAAAATGTTTTTGACAAATTCTGAAAAGTTCACAAATTTATTGAAATACAGTGAACATATTCAAGTTTTGAGGAGTTCATCAAACCAATATTGGGTAAGCAAGCAAACAAACCCTATGTACATTATAATTAAACTATTTAAAAGTCAATGATTAATAAATGTCTTGATTCATTGCATATAAGACAGGAGGGAGCATTGTAATAACTAGAGTTTAAAAGATGTAGAAAACTCCCCTTATGATCTTAAAAACAATAACAAAAATATGGGAAAAAAAAAGCCCCAAAACCAATAACTACAAAAACCTAGCAGTCAATAATTGTGTGTTTCACAAAATAACTTTCTAGCAAATGTGAGATAAAGATAGATTAATTAAGATGAAAAGAAACAAGAAAGTTGTTCTCAGAAAATCTGCTCCTGAAAGACATGCTTCCAGGAGATTTCAGCCTGGGAAAACTACAGCAGAGTCAAGCTGCAACTGTGAGGAATGCAGAGGGAGGAACAAGGGTGGCGAGTAGCTGCATAAATACTAGTGGCTTCTTTCCTGTTCTGTGTGTGAGGAATAAAGTGAAAAGACAAGCAATGCTCATGGTTTTCTACGTATGTAAATGAACACATGCAAATATATAACATGAGCATGAGAGTAGAGGGAGTTTAAAAAAACATAATCATAGTGTGCTTATCAAACTCAGAACATGTACCAGCACTAAAGTGCCTTTATTTATCTTCATTCTTTTATTTACCTCTTTTATTTAACTTCAAGTCATTCTCCCATTTCATTCTTTAGTTAGCCATTACACTTTGATGGTGGCTTTCCCTACAGTACAGGTTCTAGTTGAGCATAATGGGATACCTTTATTTATATTCCATTAACTTGTAACCTGGAAGTATCTCTTTGCTCTGTGTTTCATAGTGTTGATAGCTTGAAGGATGCTAATCAGTTATTTTACAGGAGGCTCTGGGTTATTTTGGTCTGATGTCTCCTCATAATTAGATTCAATCTATGCACTCCCAGCTGCTGGAATGCTCCATCAGTGATAGGGGTGACCTTTAGAGGATATCCCATTTGGAGAGCCCAATGTGTGTCTGCCCTTTACTGGAAATGCTAATTTTGATCACAAGGTCAAAATGTTCCCCAGTTTCTCCACTGAATAACTACTGTTGTTTTGCACATAATAAACAATGCGTGGGCTGATGCTTTGAGATTCTATAGACATCTTCATTTCCATGTAACCTTACTACCTAGACTTAATACTCATTAGAGTTTCTTAAAGTGTTTGTGAGGATCATCATAATATAATAATTTCCCAACTTATTACTCCCTGCATATCTACCAAGTAATACTGTATTGTTAGAGATATTTCTCTTTCCAACTAACTGCATTCTATTTCTTTTTTCTTTTTCCATTTTTTTGTTTTTATTTTTTTGTTACTTTATTTACATTTCCAATGTTTCCCCCTTTCTAGGTCTCCTCTTTGGAGACCACCTATCCCTCCCCCCCCATCTCTATGAGGGAATTCCACCTTCCACACACCCCCCGCCCGCCCACTCCCATATTCCCACCTTGACATTCCCCATTACTGGGGCCTCTCCTTCCCTGATGGCCAACAAGGCCCTCCTCTGCCACATATGTTGTCCGAACCATGGGTCCTTCCATGTGTATACTTTAGTTGGTGGTCTAGCCTCCAGGAAGACTGGGGGGAGGGTGTCAGGCCAGTTGACACTGTTGCTCCCTCCATAGAGCTGCAGACTCCCTCAGCTCCTTCAGTCCCTTCTCCAACTCCTCCATCTGGGACCTCACTCTCAGTCCAGCTGTTACTGTAAAGTGAAACTTGGGTATTCCAAACGTTTCGGCTAATATCCACTTATCAGTGAGTACATACCATGTTTGTTCTTTTGTGACTTAGTTACCTCGATCGGGATGATATTTTCAAGTTCTATCCATTTGCCTGCAAATTTCATTAAATCATTGTTTTGAATAGCTGAGTAGTACTCCATTGTGTAAATGTACCATATTTTCTGTATCCATTCCTCTGATGAGGGACATCTGGGTTGTTTCCAGCTTCTGGCTATTATAAATATGGCTGCTATGAACATAGTGGAGCACGTGTCCTTATTACATGTTGGAGCATCTTCTGGGTATATGCCCAGGAGAGGTATAGCTGGGTCTCCAGGTAGTATTATGTCCATTTTTCTGAGGGTCCGCCAAACTCATTTCCAGAGTAGTTGTACCAGCTTGCAATCCCACCAACAGTGGAGGAGTGTTCCTCTTTCTCCACATCCTCGCCAGCATTTGCTGTCGCCTGAGTTTTTGATCTTAGCCATTCTGACTGGTGTGAGGTGGAATCTCAGACTTGTTTTGATTTGCATTTCCCTGATGACTAAGGATGTTGAGCATTTCTTTAGGTTCTTCTCAGTCCTATGAATATTAAAACTTAATAGTTTAGTTATCAACTTTGAACTAAGAGACTTTTTATTGGTTATTTTATTTATTTACATTTCAAATGTTATTCCTCCTTCCCAGTTTCCCATCCACAAACCTCCTATCCCTTACCCTCTCCCCTGCTTTTTACTTAGTCACATTGAAGAAAGCGGGGTTTTTTTCTTTTTTTTTATTCTTTTCTAAAATAATTTGAGGTACTTCTTTAGTTTATTCCCACAACAAAGTCAGATGACTCAAAGAGCAAGGTAGTTTTCTTTCTAGATGGTGGCATGCTCTCCTCCTTGGAGGCTGTGCTATGTCTGTTTTTTAGCAGTGGATAGAATGGCTGTTCCTGATAGTGAAAGACCCGAGCCCATTATAAGGAAGTTAGACCCCCCCTTAGCAAAATTAAAGCCAGAGATAATATAGCCATATTCCACCACCTAATGGCTAACCTACATCCTTTGTCCCAGGGAATAGCTAACCGCAGGATTGTTATCACAACCGCCTAATCGCTAACCTACATCTTTTGTCCCAGGAAATAGCTAATTGCATGATTGTTATCGCAACCATCTACATCTTTTGTCCCAGGAAATAGCTAACCGCAGGATTGTTATCGCAACCGCCTAATGGCTAACCTACCTCTTTTGTCCCAGGGAATAGCTAACTGCAGGAATGGTGAACTTAGAACATTCTATACCTTCCCATGATGCATAGAATTTCCTTGCTTTGTGGTTTTTTTCTTTAAATATCCCTGACTTCAGCTGCTCAGGGTCGAACTCCTCTGCCTCTGTGTAGGTTACGACTCAACCCCAGTGCACTGGTCCCCCGAATAAACCTCGTGTGATTGTAGCAAGGGCCGTCTTTCATGAGTTCTTGGGGGGTCATGCCATCCCGAGACTTGAGTGAGGGTCTCCCCAGCTCGGGGGTCTTTCAATAGCTTTACCATCGAACCCTGTCAGAAGGTTTTCTCAGTCTTTTGAAATTTGTCTTTTGTGAGTTCAATACTTATTTACTTTTAGTATTTTAAAGCTTTTATGTACACAGATGAATAGGGTTATGTATATTCATGCCATCTACCCATTTTTATCATGATATTTTCTCAATAGTTATTGAAATATATGATATAGTGAGAATATTAACTCTATACCTTTGATATATGTTGCAAATAATTTCTTCCAGTTTGTCATTTGCTATTTGATTTTGCTTATGATGTGCTTTTCTTCATGCAAATTTTAATATAAGTGATTTATTATAAATATTTATGTGAACACTTATATAAACATTTATATATTTATGTGTAATTCATACATAAAATATTTATAGATATAAATATTCATAAAGTCCAAAATAATTATATTTTCATTTGTTGTATCTTTTATTCTGACATATAGTTAGAAACCCATGCTCTCTGCACTGTTATTAAAGAGTGCTCTTGATTTCTTCCAGTGCTGCATTTTCCATTTTCTAATTAGAATTCTGGCTCTTGTGGAGTTCATTCAGTTGTTTGTTTTAAGAAGATTGCCTAACTCTATTTTTCAATAATGTTTATCCAGTTGTCTCAATACCATTTACTTGAAAGTCCAGTGGACTGAGAGACTGGAGGCCTCAGGGAGTGAGGAGGTCTGGTGAAGTGGGGGTAAGGGGGAGGGGACATCATCCTGGATAAGAGGGGGCATTGGGAGGAGGTATTGGATGTGGAACAGTCAGAGGGTGGACCAGGAGGGGGATAAAATCTGGACTGTAAAAAAAGATTAAATGAAATAAAGATAATAATAATAAAAAAATCAAATCTATGATGAAATTAACAACTGTACACCATATTCATACTTGATACAGTTAAAACAGATTGACTAAACAAAACCTGCAGTTAGGAAACAATGAAGAGGGATGGAAACTAAAGCACAGTATGAAAGCCAGTGGAAAAAGAATTACCAGAGCAAAGTCAGTTTAGAAAAATAAACAAATTTGGCAAAACCTTTTTCAAAAATAGAGAAAAAAATTATGAGGCTCAACTAAATGAAAAATAAAATGAACAAGGAGATATGGCAATGCATCCCTCAGGCACTTAAAAGACCAGTCATGACCGTTCTGAACAACTACTGTCAGCATATCAGAGAGTGTGGGGAAAATGGACACGATCCTAGTTAAAAGCAACAATAATAAAAACCAACCAACCAAACAAGCAAAACTCACCAAATCCTAATCAAGGATACATATAAAACCTGGAACTGGTTGTAACTAGCTCAGTGACAGAGGACATGCCCAGAATTCTATTCCCACCACTGCAAAAATAAATACAGGATGTCTAAAAAAAAAATCATAACAAATATGAATGAATCAGTAGTCATAAACTTGAGAACAACAATCACTTTGTGAGGGAACTCTAACAAATATTTGATCTCAACTTCCCTGGTAATTCATTTGTTCAATCATTAATTCATATATATATATATGAATTAATATGTATATTAATATATATAATATATATAATAATTAATATATATAATATATATACACACATACACATGAATTCATGAACATTTAATCTTTGTTTCAAGTTCCTATTCAATATTGCATTATCTTATTAACTAAACTAGCTTTGTGATATTTAAGTTGACTTCTGTGTATCTACGATATACTTTTCTTTAGGTGGAAAGGGTATATTTTCTTGTCCTAAAAAATATAGGCTTTACAATCACCTTTTATGTTACCTCTTTCAATCTTGGAACCAGTTGCTTTATTTCTTTCAAGGAGGCCAGAAAACTGTGAGAACCTAAGATAAATCCAAGACATTCAAAGCTTGTGGAGTGTGATTTCGTATAGTGTTCTCACTTAACAAAGCAAGTAAACACAATGCAAGAGGTAAAGTTTTAAAGAAAAAATTGAGCTGAAGAATATTCTGAAGGTGCAATGCACTCCATTTTAATATTTTTACTCACAGAAAGTACCTAGTTGAAGCAGTATTCTCATAATGTTATTCAGCTGAGGAAAAATTAAAATGTACAGTGAAACTAATAAAATTTTGAAGCTTAATCCATTAAATGGATGGCCTCATTAAGTGAATCTATTCATACTCCTGAAGTTGAATGAAGAAAATAGATGAATGTAGTTTTGTGTGTGTGTGTCTGTGTTCATTTCTTGTGGGTTTTCATTGTGTATTTTGGTTTGGATTTTAATTCGGATTTGTTTGGTTTACTTGCTTGTTTGTTTATTTTCTAAAGAGAGATGATAAGGTGCAGAGTTCAGTATTAGGAAGGTGTGGAAGATTAGGTCGGAATTGGGAGAAAAAACATTATCAGAATATATTATATGGAATATTTTAATAAAAATACATGATAGAGATATATAAAATAAATTACAGTTGAAATAAATTAAGTTCAAGTATGAAATAATACTCATATTTTTCAGAAAATTACATTATATGATATTATTTGACTATGGACATAATAATAAAATATTTAAAGGCATTTACAATCACCAAAATTGTTGAATATTTTAGACTCATGTCAGTGCTCTCATAACATTTGAGTATGTTTATGTTTTCTTTCTTCTAGAATAACAAAGATAATATTTATCCTTATACTGTAAAACATTTATCTGGTTAGAGGTATGAAATGTTGTATGGTTTCACTCATTTTCTTAAGTTTCTATGCATTTATTATGTAGAAATAGAATATTTTGAAAATTAAAATATTTCTTTTTCTTCATGTTTATGGGTCTTGTCACTCAGTTTGATTAAACAATAAAGAGAAGTCTTCAATATGCATTATGTATACAATTGTTTCAGAAGAAAACATTGTTAAATAAATTTCTTACTAGGGAATAAAGACAATCTCATTTTTTCACGTTTATGTCAACTCAAACAAGTTTGAACATTGGTGTTTTTCTGATAACATAGAAGAAGGTATACCCTTTTTTGACACATCCCCATGTAACTGCATAAGAAGACATATCTTCCCTAGAGCACCCTTGGTAACCTATATCATCTGACTCAGGCTATTACAGACTGCAAATTGTTAAAGACACCTGTTCACTGAAGATGCTCAGTATCTAGGCCCCTACTTTACCGTCCCACCTCCAGTGTCAATGATAGCAGGGAGTGCTAAGGAAAAGCTTAGCAACCTCTCAAGTGTCCAGTTATAGACTGTTCCTATTTTGTAGACAATGTGGACGTACAAGTAAAAAAAAGTCAGCACTTACACTGTGGGAATGAGGAGGAATGGAAGCCTTCAGCCATCAGCTCTGATACTGTTGCTATTTCCCTTTGCAGGGATGACAGGAGATGTTTTAGTTTTTCTTTCATCATCTCTCAAAAAGACACACTTTTCCCCTCATTATGACCTTCAGAAAGATCTATGTTCTGTCTTTCATTTTTTTGTTTTATTTTGTTTTGTTCTTATGAAGTAAAGGGGAAGTGGTATGGTAGGCGTAATTCTTTGTGATGATTGTTTAGGAAGGAAGTAGGAAAGACTTACTAAAATGTGCTTGTTCTCTATGCAGATTTGGAAGGAGATGGTTACTCAAATGTGCTTGGATTCTTGAAGCAGACTTTAATGGAAGACAAAGGGATAAGAGACGAAGTTTGCAGAGTTTTTCTTTAATATGGTCATATTTCCCAAGAATTTTGAGGCATCTGGATCCAGTAAACATGTTTTGCTGTTGTTTATTTTTCTGTTTGTTTGTCTGGTTGGTTCGATTATATAGTTTGTTTTTTTAAATAAGAAGATCAGAGCCACACTTGTCAAGAAAACCACTTGCCTCACCCACCCTTCCTTCATTCTTGCCAAGTGTTTTACCTCTGCCACCAGAGTAACAGCGAGGAGTTTCTTGCTACCAGAGACTGTATTTTAAGATCACTTTATTTTCCATTCCTACCATCTCCTGTTAAGGTGCCAAATACAGAGTGTATTTGATCTTCTGATTATGATATTAAAGAATGTTTACTTTCAATATCCAAAGATCAGTGACTACAAACAGTACCTAAGAGGAAATTACAGCAAGCATTCCCCACTGAGATGTCCGTTTTGTGTGTACTTACTGCCTAAAATCCTTCATAGTGACCAGCCAGCTGTCACTGGTTGCCTTATTCTCTTCTACTAACTCCAACTTAGGTTTAGGCTCAAGGGACTTTGGCCTCAAGAAATCTTTTATCTCTGTCTCTAATTAACCCTTTGCCTTTCAGGAAGAAAGATAATTTCTGACCTGTCTTCATATCTATCTTGTGTAAAAGAAAGAAAGATAGATAGAAAGAAAGAGAAAGAAAGAAAGAAAGAAAGAAAGAAAGAAAGAAAGAAAGAAAGAAAGAAAGAAAGAAAGAAAGAAGTCTGAAATGCAAAGAATGAGTTTAACTTTGGCCAAATGATGAATACTAAGTATTTGCCAGCATCCAGAAAATGGTCAGATTCAAGAGGCTAGATGTCATTTTTAGGCTATAAATATGAGGACTTAGTTGAGAATTGAGTCGAAGTGTATATGTATTGACATGAACACAGCCAGATGCAAGTCCTTAGTGACTCAGATCCATGAGACTTCCAAAGCCTTCTTCAAGTCAAGGTCAAATAAAGAGCAATGGCTTCCTCTGGCCAAAGTCTAATGTTAAGAACAGTATCAGTTTCAAGCTAAAACCAGTGTATGCAGAAACTATCAACCAGAGATTCTTCCTCCAGGATGATGTGCCACAACCTGAAACTGGCCTGCTAAAGAGACTTCCTAGCAAGATTTCCCACCATGCCTCTCACTCCCACTCTACTGTAGATACTCCAAAAACCTGTCTCCCTTTTCAATAGTGAATAAATAATAATAAATGTACTGAGTTTTTGTCTGGTGGTGGCATCCCCACCAGAGCTTATTTTCTCTCATTCCAGCTTTTCTGTACATGTGTCTGCATTCTCTTCTCACCCCAGTCAGGTCAGGTTTAACACTGTGTAGGGTGGGCCATGTATGTAATACAAGTACAATTAAATAAAGCAAATAAAATAAAGCTTTAAGCTACTTATGTTACACAAAAACCAACTAAAATTCAATTGCATTAAAAAATATACATCAAAGAAGGGATAACAAGAACTCGAAGAGTCATATTATATTATTAAAGAGAAAATATGTGTGGTGGTTTGAATAAGAATGAGTCACATGAACCTATATATTTGAATGCCTGGTCATTAGGAAATAGTGCTACTTGTCAGGGATTAGTACGTGTGGTCCTGTTGGAGTAGGTATAGCCTTGTTAGACAAAGTGTATCACTGGCAATAGTCTTTGGGTTTTCAAATGCTCAGTCCAGGAGGGGTGTTTCTCTGTCTGCTGCCTGCGGATACAGATATAGAGCACTCAGCTACTATCCAGCACCATGTTTGCCTGCATCTCTCCATGGTCCCTGCCATGACAACAATGAACTAAACCTTTGAAACTTTATGCAAGCCCCAATTAAATGCTTCCCTTATAAGAGTTTCCAGAGTCATGGTATATCTTCTTCATATAAACTGAACACTGACATATATATTTATATTTATATATATATATATATATGTGTGTATGTGTGTGTGTGTGTGTGTGTTTGTGTGTGAGTGTATACATATATATATAAAATATGACAAAGGAAATATCAATTATTTCTCTCAATAAATAAATATGTAAATAGATAAATTTTGGTCACAGAGCCCAAGTTCACAGACTTTAATCTAATAAAATTATACCTTAAGACAGAATGTCAGATAAAATACGTTTTGAGACCAAAATTTTTCTATTTTATCAATGTACATTGCAGCTAAAATAGAGAGAAAAGTAAAATACAAAATAATAAAATCTTAAGTAAAATAAATTATAATACACCAAAACTAATGAACTCAGCAAAGTCATGTTATAAAAAGACAAATGCGGAAGTACATTTGATAAACAAAACTTCTATTGCTGAGAACTATGCATTAATGGACTCTGAGATACCCCCACTAAAATCACAGGAAGGAAGCAGCTATGGCAAGCAAAATGGTGACTCATATAAAAATAAGGAACATCAACATAGTTGATAAAATGAGGTAGTGAAATGTTTAAAATAAAACATCAAATAATTATGACTAAGAGGAGCCAATTCATTTACTATTGTAGGACTTACACTGCAAAAGAAGACACAGGAGATACTTATACAAACTTTCAGCTTACCTACAACTCTCTGTCTACAGCTACTGTCCTTACGAGCATTAGTGAGGTACAAGAAGAGAGCATTTAGTTTAGCTACTGAATGACTTGACATTATTTTTTTGGTTTCTAATCCACTTAACACTGTTTTATAAGTGACTGTTTGGATAGATGCTTGTTCTTTAAATTCATACTTCTTCTGTTTCAGAAGGTGAGAGTGACATGCCATGCCAAGCAATCTGCTCATGCCTCCCAGTTCTCGGTTCCCACAGCTTATCTGGCAAGGTTTCCCAGAACTTTCCACATCCTCCCTCTGGCACAGAGGTGCTGACAGCATGCTTTAGTGTATCTCAGAAAGTGTTCACAAGACTCGTATGGTCTTTGAAATGATTGTCACTGATCAACAATAAGGTGCCTAGGTCATCAGAGAGGATGTTGTGAGACACTGCTGATGAACATACAGAGAAAGCCTGGGTCTGCGGAAACCAATAATAAAATAACGAAGGCTTGCATTTGTGTGTCCTCCTATGTCATCTAGTCATCTAGTAATCTGTTTCTATTATGTCTTTTCAAATTATTAGCCTGTAACAGAATGCAAAAGCAACAGAAAGGAAAACTGATCCTTCAGTAGAGAAAGTTGGAGAGGCCCTGATTTAGAACATTCTAGCAACATTTAGTGCTTCTTTTGAGAATTATTTGTAAACAGCTATTGATTGCTACATGAAACTGAAGTTATGAATACAAATATTAGCGACATCATTGAAATTTGTTATGGGCAGCTTGTGTTACATTTTCCAAACTTGGTCAGACAGCATCCTGGACATCATAAACACAGTAATGAAAAAACCTGGAGGCCCTGGTCATAGTAGAATCTCTAATGCTCAGGTCATCTTACCTCTCTGATACTACTGTCGTTATAACTTCATTATTTTAGAAAATAAGCAGATGTTGATAATAGTGTTAAAATATAGAGAAGATTTTTATCCTACTTAAGGATAGCAGAGGTAAAATGTTACTCCTAATGATAATAGATAAGGCTTAGGAATAGTGTGGTTAAGGGCTAGATGTGCCTGATGAAGGCATTACAATATAGAGGAAAATGCTACTATATCTGGTTAAGCCCAATCATTGTTCTTTCCATTAAACATATCTCCCAGAAATACTATCAAATTCATGGATCATGGCCTTGCATCTGGTATAGTTCTCTGACATAGTCTAACAGTCGAATTATCATTTAGTGTTTTTCTTACAATGTTCAGGCAATTTCTTTGAATACTCTTACACAAAACTCCAGGTACACTGGGGACTCAGAGACAGAAGAATTCCTGTGGTTCACTGAATAACCAACATAGAAAATTCAGAGTGTCCCAGATGAGTGAGAGATCCTGTCTCAAAATAACAAGGTGGATTGATATGCAGTAGATCCAGTCCCAAGCTGAACCCTCACCTCCACACTCATGCACAGACATAGATGAGCGCCTGCTCACACTCATACACTTGCACACACACACACACACACACGCACACACACACCGAAGAAAACAAAGAAAAAAAACAGTATGTAGCTGCAGTATCAAGAAAAGAAATCACCAAATTTCTGTCTGAAGCATTTTGTTCATGTCCCTTCTGTTTACCCTCCTTGCCTCCTGAGGAAGATCCTGTGCTGTGCTAGTACCATGACAGGACGTGTTCTGTGCCTCCCTGAGAAGCTTTGTTCATTTCTGGCTGCTTCAGGTCCACTCAGAAAATGAAATTAAGTAGATGACTAAGTCCAAAACACTTATTAAAGTGTCTACAAACGTGATTCATATGAAAAAGTGATTTGGCAACAGAGAGTGATTAGTATGTCAAGAATCTCATTTCAGACAACAGTTTTGTTATTAAAACAAACCTCAGATGTCTACACATTGGTTTTGTTCTGAAGATATGACACAAGATAAATTTTAAAAAGGACTTTGAACACTGTTATCTGCAGTACACTACTTCTATTGTAAGTACAGATAATAACAGATCTAATATTTTTTTCATTTCCTTGGGTGAAAATCTCCTTCTCACTGCACATGATGCTCTTTATACAGTGCAGGCTGCTCCAGGAGCTCAGGAGACCTGAACAAATAATCAAGCCATTTGCCTCTTAAGGAAAGAAATATACGCTTATCTCTAAACTCGGTCTCTTGCACATCTTGCAAGGAACAATTAAAGTGTTGTTATGGCTCAGGGTACATCACAAATAAAAATCATCCTGAAACAGAGCCATCTTATTCTATTACTGGGGTTCATCTTAAAAATAAGGTGGTTAGGGAATGAAGAGAAGAAGAAAAATAGAAAGAGAGAAGGAATGATGGCTGTCATTTTTTCATGCACAAGTAGGAGTACTCTACTGTTCCTAGATGGATGACCTGGAATGTGATTTTGGGGTTGTTCCTCATAAGATCAATTTAAGATCTTCATTCAGATTAAAATTTAAAATAAATGTCTATATATCTTGTCAACTTTGAAATTTTTACAGGTCAACAGTTTCATGCTTTCATTACACAATTGCCAAGAGTCATTTTAAATTATGTTCCAGCATTTGAAATATAGAATTTCCTTGAGAGAAGCAAAAAGTTGCATTGAGCACTTGATATGGTAAAGAATGTGCTCTCTCAATGGTGAGAAGGCTGGTGTGTTAGTCACAGTTTTCCTTGAAACTCTCACATTTCTCAAATACAGCTAAGTGATTGACCTCTCAAGAAGCTACAGAGAAGCATAGAGTACACAGAGGGAAATGACCTTGGAAAACAAGAATTCTATAGCACTAGGATATATTAAAATATATGATACTTGGTCTAATTATGTGGCTTTCTAACTCACCATGTGTGGAACAGGCATGAATAGCTGTCATTTTAAGATACAATGTGATGTTGATGCTGCAGTCTGTATAAAATATTTTCAGAACAGGTGAGATGTACACACATTACATACAAAGGATGTCCAGAGCACCTGTCATGAAGTCAGCTAAGAAATACTTCAAGGCAGAGTCGTCTCCCAGTTAAGAGCTTCATTTCTCTGCCACAGTCTCACAGCTCTACATCTTTATCATTATTTGGATTATGAGTAATGTTTTATTTGAAAGAAGAGTCAAATAATCTTTAAGATAAGCACTGGAGTAATTGCTTTCCATACCATTCGCAAATATAAAATGGAGCTTATGAATTATCTGAGTAATATGGCCAGATGCAAACCTCAACAAAGTATTTGCCTCCAAAATCTCAAGTATTAAGGGCCTGTATTACTCATCTTCATTTTCACAGATATCTAGATATAATTTAGATATAATTCTAAACTTCATTACACAGGAATGTCTATGCACTTACAGATTTAAATCTGGAGGAATTTATAGACAGAAAAAAATCTTATCCTTTTCATAACATTTAATTTCAATTTTATTATTTTAGTATAGAATAGAGTTTACTCAGGGCATGGGGAAGGAAGTTGAGAGGGTAGTAGAGACGGAGAAAGGCAGAGAGAGAGAGTAGAGGAGTAGAGGCCTGCCATGAACACAGCACTGGCGAGAGAGAGTGTGGGGAATCGGGAGAGAGGGGGAGCAGGAGGGAGAGAACAGAGTGAGAGCAAGAAGGCAAGAGCAACATTTAATTTTAAATGAAATTATACATTTAAATTTTTAAGTTAGTTTTTCTTTTCATGCCTTTTTGCATAGCATATAAAGATAATAAAATGGATTTGAGTGAGTACAGTGTAATATAACTGTAATGCAGGTACTTAGAGGCTAAAGCAGGGTATTTCCAAGTTTGAGGTCAGCTGTAAGTACATAGCAAGACTCTACCTCCATTTAATTAACTCATTAATGTAAAAATAAAATTAGTTCCAATTAGTTCTCAAGATTAGTGGTCATTTATAATAGTTCATAGGGAAAGAAAAACACATTAGATATTGAAAGTCCCCAAGGCCAGAAAAGAGGTGGGCACAGATGGGAAGGGAAGTAGAGAAAAACTAGGAATAGAGGAGGGGGAAACTGTGATAATAATATATTATGTGAAAAAAAAATTTAATAAAATGAAAAAAATCAGAGAATTGGACACCTCCAAAATATTAAATGTCTTCTCCAAACCCCATTAGTGATGCAAATGTGTGAAAATATTTTCTTAGGCAGAGAAATATCTCATGGGATTTTCTTAATTTTCTAGTCTTAATTTTCTTAGATGAAAGAATTCAAAAGTAGCATGGAGTTGAACTTAAATTACAGTTTTGGATAATGATTTCTTTGGTATGAAATCAGATGTCCCCCACAAAATGATTGTTTCATATTCAGGGCAAAAGGTATATAAGATGAACAGGGGACTTTTTTTCACCAGGAAATAAAAATTTTCAATGGCCACTGGGATCGTGAAAATCAACACAGGAGTAATCAGGAAAGAACTTTCACCAACAACAGGTCTAGAACAGTTTGATCTCAGCATACACAATTGATTCAGTTCATTAAAGTATAAGATTATTATATTTATCATAAAAATATCTCAATAACCTATTATTCTGTCTATTAATGCACCAATTAATTACATCAAAATTTTAAAGTAGAGGAAAATGGCCATGCAATTATCATGTAATTCTGAAATAAGCTCAATTTCAGAGTAAACAAGTAAATAATGTTCTTTATATAACATAACCAGATTGAAAAGTGTTCTGGAGGAAAGGAGGGATATGGACAACTAGCAGGACAGGAGGAAAAGCAGGCTGCGTCAAAGTGTATAGTATGAGAAAATAACAAAGAAGAAAAGTGTTCAGCTTTACTTACAATGCTTGGAAAAATGATAAAATTAGGAATATCATATGCAATGTGAACTAACAGACTACGACTTGCTTATTTTATGGACTATAAAGGCATTAAATACTATGTTAAAAATAACTATAAATAGAAAAATCAAGTTAGCTTCAACTATTCCTGATGACTTAATTGAACCTCCGTTAGAAATGGAACAAGATGTTTTACAAGATGTCCTTCACCAGGAAGCGGAAAGCATTCATGTAGGAGAGATTTATACCAAAGAACACTGGGCGGGGGGGTGGGAGGTGGAATTCCCTCATAGAGGCGGGGATGGGGAGGGGACAGGGGGCTTCCAAAGAGGAGACCCAGAAAAGGGGAAACATTGGAAATGTAAATAAAGTATCAAAAAAAAAAAAAAAAAAAAAAAGAAAGAACACATCTCCACCTAATTACACTTCTACATATGACTCTGAAGGTAAGGAAAATGAGAGGAGATGGAATTGCTTCTAAGGAAATGACCAAGCAAGTAGAGAAACTTAAGCATACTCCTAGGCAGGGAAGTTTCAGCATAAGAATACCATATAAAATTGAAAATGGGCAGAGTGGTTTAAAAGCACAAATGGAACATATCCATTAGGAAAATCTTAACTTACTTTGAATTTGATAAGCTACGTAAAATTCAGAATTTTGCGTATGTACAAATATGGAGACATTCAGATATATAATATAAACTAGACTATAATTAATTCTTTTAGATACACGAATGGTATACACTTAACATTATCTGTAGAACATATGAAGTGTGATCTAAGTAACCAGGACAGGAGTGAATCTCTTCATTAAGAGCCACTTTCTGTGCACTTCTTTTCTTTTCTGGCTAATATCCACTTATTAGTGAGTACATACCATGCATGTCCCTTTGGGTCTGAGTTACCTCACTCACTGATATTTTCTCAGAGACCAGGGAGGTGAAAGACTCTCAGTACTAAAAGGGAGGAACCTCAGATGAAATGCCCAACAGTGGGGAGAGGAATTTGTAGAGCCCATCTATAGTGGAAAGACAGGGCATCAAGTGGAGGGATGGGGTTGCCTTTGACCCAGAATTGTTCCTGTCTAAAAGAACTGCAGCAACAAAAATGGAGAAGAGACCGAAGGAAAGGAGTTCCATGACCGGCCCAAATTGGGCTCAAGGGGAGGTCCCAGGCTGACACCATTATTGATGCTATGCTGTGCTTACAGACAGGAGTCTAGCATGGCTGCCCTCTGTATGGCCCAAGAGCAGCTGAAAGAGTCAGATGCAGATATGTACACCCAACCAATAGGCAGAAGCCAAGGACATCTGTGGTTGAATTAGGGAAGGGCTGTAAGAAGCTGAGGAGGAGGGCAACCCCATAGGAAGTCCAGTAGTCTCAACTAACCTGGACCCCCAAGATCTCCTAGATACTGAGCCACCAACCAGCCAGCATAGACTATCTGATATGAGACCTCTGACACCCATACAGCAGAGGACTACCTGGTCTGGCCTCAGTGAGAGAAGATGCACCTAACCCTCAAGAGACTTGAGACCCCAGGAAGTGTGGCCATCTGGTGGAGTGGGGGTGGGGAGGTGAGGACATCCTCTTGGAGATAGGGGAGGAGGAATGGGATGAGGTAGAGTTGGAGGGCAGACTAGGTGTGGGATAACGACTGGAGGGTAAAAGAAAATAAGATTAAATATAATAATAATAATAATAGTAATAATAGTAATAATGCCACTTTCCCCATTCTGTTGAATGTCTTTCTTCTTTGTACAGAAAATCTCTTAGTTTTCCTCTAAATTTTCATGGACTGTTTGCAGTTTCCTGTAGAGATAATCTCTTGTGAAATGTATGAATGTGTCCCATGTCAATACAAAAGCCTATGGCCAATGAGCTGAGGCAGGATTAGAACATAGAACATCAGCAGAGAGAGACAGGATTATGAGCAATAACGAGGTGTGGGAGATCTGTCCCTATACAGGGGAAGATGCTAGCATGGAACTGAGAAGCAGATAACTAGCCACATGGCATGGCATAGACAACTTTAAATGGGATAATTGAGATATGAGCTAGCAGAAATGAGCCAATCTATTGTCTTAGTTGTTTATTCATATATAAGAAGTCTCAGAGTCAATATTTCAGGGAACTTGTACAAAGGTGGGAAAGCCCATAGTTATAGTTTTCTTTGCATTTTCTACTCTCTTACCAACTCCAAAGATGTAAATCTAAACACTAACTATATTCTCCTTCTTCTATTTTCCTAAGAACAAATTTTTATTAACTTACTCCTTCAAAAATTGACATAAAAGTAAAAATTATTGAATAGCTATGGTAATTCATGTTTAAACAAATATATGCTGTAAAAATTTATTATTTTATGGATTTTCAGGAAATAAAGACATTGTAATTGCTCTAAGCAATCGCAAAATGCTTCAAATCATAAAAGAAGGGGTTGAAAAGGATGAGCAAAATAACTCATAGAAGGTAGATGTAATATCCAAATGTTATACATAAATACTTCAAGGTAAAATTTTAGCAAACATATACATATTTTGTAAATACAATAAAATGGAGATAGTTTTCAGAAAGATTAGACACAAATGTTATGCTCTTAATTTAAATCCTCTTTCTTCTATTTTGTTTCTTTAGTGATTCACTTTGAATAATTTTCTACAGAAAGCTTTCCAGTTTCTTGGGTAATAAAATAATTAACCTCGTAAACACAATTCATTTGTATTATAGACCAAAACATATTTCCTTGCATGCTAATTAAGAACTCATTTATTATTTCTAGTCAAAACACAATGCACAAAATTTGGACTCTCAGATCCCACACCATCTGCATTCCTAATGATGACAGAAATCAATCTGGTGCAGCCACAGGGACAGATCACTGTAAGAGTGTGTTAAATTTGAGCAGACAGCAAGATAGCAAATAAAACAATTTAAAAACATATACAACTTTGAAGAAATCTTTTTATAATACCATTTTTAAATTCAGAAACAACTCAATAGTTATTCAAAGGTTTTCTATGGACATTTCATTCTGTCTCTTCTTGTGACTTTCAAAGAATTAAGCTCAGATTTCAAGAAAAGCTTCCAACTTATTATAATTAAATAAGAATGTATGATCTCTCTTAATTATATACACTGGAAACCTTATCACAGGTCACTTTAGTTTGCAAGCATTTTGCATTGGTAGATACTCAATGTTCACTCTATTTTTCTACCTTTACATGGATATATTTACAAACTATTTTAAATGATGAAATAATCAACTAGACCCACCTATCACCTTCCTGACCTTTGGCAAATCACATGATGCCCCACCCTGTCCCTTGTTCATTCATAGAAGTTATATCTACCAAAAGAAAGTAAAAACATCCTCCTTGGTTTACTTCTCTACTTATCTCAGGCATTAATGTTTTCAAAAACTCCATATAGAGATGTACCATCAACCAAATTAAAACATCATTTTCTTTTAGTGGCTATGGTTACCATCATTTTTCTGTTAATGTATTTACTCAGACACAATAGTTCTTAACTTGGTGTGAGCATCAGAACAGATGGGAAAATAATTTAGAATGGAGAAGCCACTGAATGAAAGGGACTCTCTAGTGGTAAAGCTGAATGACACCTTAGTGACTCCAGTGCACGCTGCTTGCTAAGAAACAGTACTTTCTTAGTAATATATTGAAACACACCCTGTGTTTTATACTTTCACTATGGAAATTGTTCTATAGGTTTTGTTAAAGAGCTATGAGTAGTAGTATTATTTGAACAGTGTACTTGCTTATCTTTCTGAGCAGATACACACCATATGTCTTTTTAAGACTGTGTTTTAACATTATCTTTGGATGTGTTTCACAGTCAAGGGTTCTGAGACACACGAAGTTATATTCTGTATTCACAATAACTAAGTTTATCTTATTAATTACTGTATCTAGATTTTTGCACACTTGGCCAAATACACTGAAGGTGCTCAATCAATGCTTACTGATGGAGCATAATCTCTGGTTAACTGCTTGTCAAGAGAAAGCTTTAATTCAATGAGAATATTTGAAAATGATTTCTAAAGCATATCCAAAGCTTCCTGGTTTCTACAGCATCTTAAAATTTGTACAAAGTATGGCTATTTGTAGCTATTTTAAATGTTCTGGAAGCAATTGCTTCAAGACATGTCTCACCTATGTAAAATGTAGCATTTTTGTGAACTATAGAGGAGGCAAAGTTGAGTCAATAGTTTAAACTTTCAGATAAACTCTCGCATCAGTATTTCTGTAAAATTTTAATTAATTCATCCTTAGAATGAAGGAAACTCTCATCTAACAAACATGAAGTTTTGTAATAGCCTTGACAAGCTCATCATGCCTCCTCAGAGCCGGGACCATGCATCTTCCTTCATGAGGGTGCACTGAAATGCTCAGCTTCTTCTCTCATGCAGACGAACAGTTTTACTATATTTAGGTATGGGCTTCCGAAGTCAGAGATATGAATCAATTGTTTGTTTTTATAAAATAATCAATGATTTAAAAAATCAATACATGATACTCATTATTTCAGGATATTTAGCAAAAATATTTCACTTGCATTTAAAGTATCCAATTGCCATCCTAACATTACATATATTTATTTGGTTGTTTGAAAAATATAGATTTACATATTGTTTAATTTTAAAGAGACACCTTTTAGAAAAGTCTTTATTTCTGTATTATGTCAAATAGTGAACAAGCTTGAGCATACCTTTGCTGTTATTCTAGTAGCAAAGGACCACTATTGTGTGAGAATTTTCAATTTACTCAATTGAATAGATTTCCTACTGTATATGCAATTCTTATATAAAATGAGAAGTTACAGCTTTTCCTTCACATGGTATCATTTGATTGTTTTAAGATGAGAATTATTAAAACAATATTCTCCTCATATTTCTAAGATCAAACCAGCCAGATCAGTGTAGGACATACTCAGAGCTTAGAGAGGTAAGACAGGGGATGAAACCCACCTCTGATGAAAGACTTGAGTAAAACAGTTGGGGTTCCAATTGCAGCAGCATTTAAAGAGTTTCCTAAAGTTACGTTTGATTGGCACAATCTCTGAATATATTTATGAGGTGCTATGTGGCGTTTTGATACACTGGATAATGATCAACTCAGGGAAAGGAGAAAGTCATTCACCTTAGATGTTTATCATTAATACATTTGCTCTTCTGTTCCACCTGTATGAGACATATGAAAGGATATTATTAATTATAATCTCCCTGCTGTTTCACAAAACACTAGAATCTAAGGCTTCTTTCTTGCATGAGTTAGTCGGCCCATACAGCTTAAGAAGCAGAGCCTCGAGATTTTGCTGAAGGGTATTTTGAGTATTTTATGGAGAACAGACTATGAAGATTTTCAGAGAGAGGGACTCAGCTGGCCAAACAATAAAAACTAATAATTTCAAAATGTCCAGTGAATCCTGGCAGGGGTTGGATTAGCTAGAATTGATCATCATTGCAAAATAACAAATATAGTGAATGTGTTTAAATAGAATGAAAATTTAAATTTCTTAAATAACTTATCATGGGTTTCTAGTTTTTGAAAAAAAAATTGTTTATAAAAGAGAACTTTCTGTCTTATGTACAAAAAGTAAGAACAAGTGAGGAAGATAGCTCAGCAGGAAAAAGTGCTTACTGCAGAATTGTGATGCCCTGAGTTCAAATCCCCTGTGTCTAAATATCGTTTAATATATACTATTGAAGGAAATGAACGTGAGAATCAACCATCCTACTAGCAACACTTAACGGGCAGGGTAGGCTAAACAGCAGACTAATCAAGGTGAACAAATATCATTTTTAGTTGTTCATTGACTTCATAAGTCTAATTCTCTTAGGACAACCATTGCAACACACACTACATCATGAAAATGAGTATCCCCAAAATATGTATTCTACTCATTCTCCTCAAATCAGTCCAAAACAGAAAAGGCTTACATTACCATATTAGGAAATCCATTTTAAGGGAGATTTAAAAATTTTTTTTTATTTATTCTTTAATCTTTTTTTACAGTCTACACTTTATTCCTGCTCTTGGGTGACACTCCAAATGTTCCGTATCCCACACCTCCTCCCCCCATACCCCCAACCCCTATCTCCAAGAGGATGTCCCTATTCCATCCCCACCCCACCAGATTTCCCCACTCCCTGGGGCCTTCAGTCTCTTGAGGGTCAGGTGCATCTTCTCTGACTGAACACAAACCTGGCAGTCCTCTGCTTGTGTATGTGTTGTGTATGCTGCCTGGTTGGTGGCTCAGTGTCTGAGAGATCTCAGGGGTCCAGGTTAGTTGAGACTGCTGATCTTGCTACAGGGCCGTGCCTTCCTCCTCAGCTTCTTCCAGGTTTTCCCTAATTCAATCACAGGGGTCTGTGATTGCAGCTTCTGTCCATTGCTTGGGTGTAAATATCTGCATCTGACTCTTTCAGCTTCTTATGGGGCCTCTTGGAGGGCAGCCATGATAGGCCCTTGATTGTAAGCACACCATACCATCAATAATAGTATCAGGCCTTGGAGTCTCCCCTTGAGCTGGATCTCAATTTGGGCCTGTCACTGGGCCTCCTTTTCCTCAGACTCTTCTCCATTTTTGTTCTTGCAGTTTTTTTTAAGACAGGAGGTTTTTTAAGGAAGATTTTAGGACAATATTCAAAATCACTTTGTTTTTGTTTTAACAAAAGTAGAACTCCCATTCTAAGAAAACCCTGATGACATCCACCATCAGTACATAAAAGAAGCTTGAGGAAACTGTGCTCAGGTACAAACTGGGGCACTTGGGATCCGTCTGCCGCGTACATAATATTAACATGCTTTGAACAAAACCACATCCCATTTATTTATCTATACTATGACAAAGAAGAGGACTACAAAAATTTCTTGGCCATTTTTCAAATCATGTATGCTAGGTCCTTGACTAGCATCGAATGCAAGCTAGGTTCCAAGATGTTTCAAGTACCCATTTTTAAGGTTTATTTTTTATTTTTATTTTTATTTCTTTGGGGTGTGTGTGTGTGTGTGTGTGTGTGTG
>CM052706.1:38226931-38269646 GCA_028551405.1 Uromys caudimaculatus | reverse complement strand
TTTTTTTTTTTTAGTTCTTTCTGGCTAATAAACTAGTAAACAGATCAATAAAATCAAACTCAAGCACCTGACAGAAAAATCACCTCTAGAAAGTTATCAGTCAGATTTAGAAATTTATAACTTCACTTTTATTTTTTTGCTAAGACTTTCTAGATATCTGAAGTCAGTATTGTGAACAGGTGATAATTTCTGTGCTATTGGTATAATTCTGATAAAAGTAATCCTTATATGTAAATGCAAAGGCTGCAGCAAGTGAGGGTGACAGCTTCTAAGTCTGTAACTTTCACTTTTTTATGGTTAATTATACGGAAATGTTCTCCTCCTCAAAGATAAAACAATCTCTCAGTGGCTGAAGAGATTCTTCAGGACTTACGAGTATGCACTGGTGCAGCAGCAGTCCACAGGTCATGCCAGAACACATGTATCAGCCAGTTCAAACCAACCTGCAACTCCAGGCTCAAGGAAACTCATGTCTTCCTCTGACCTCTGCAGACACGGAACTTACATGCACAAAACTCAGACTCACACATACATACACAATTGAAAACAAAATCCTTTTAAAATTATGGTAAGAAATAGACATAATAAAATAATATTATATAAAAATTGAAACATTGTAGTCGTGCCTGTATATAAGGAGTGGTGTTCATAGCTTTCTACATAGGTACATTTAAGTTAGTTTTGGTTTTAATTGAAAATATTGCAAACATTGCTCATACAAAATATTGGACACTAGTAGAAGTTTGATTATTTCTATATCCTCCTATCATGCAATGTAAAAATGCATATAACTTAAGCAAGTGTTTATGCAGGTAAATGCAAATGTTTATTAAAATACTGATTTGTATGAAATGAAATTTTCATATATATTGCAAGTTACACTCCAATGTAAGCTTAATAGTTCTCTAGTAATTGTCTGTTTTCAAGAGACATTATTCAATCTAGATCTTGACACATTCAAAATCAAAACTTTCATTAACCTGATATTCTCAAATCTGCTCAGGTTTGTCATTTTTATATGTTTATTGTCCATTGATGGGAATTTTGGTTAGCTTTTCCACGTCTTTCTCCTGAACTATTTCTGTCCTCTGAAAAAAAAGTCTTCTCAGCTAAGCATGCTGGTCCAGATTCTCACATGGTACAGGCCTGTTGACTTCACGTGGTTGCTCTTTAAGGAGCTCAGTCTTTAACTTGTAAGCTATCCAGTTGAAATCTGTTTTCCACCCTGGATATATCAATCCTGGGACAGGCCTCTTGTTCAGAAGTGGTTGACCAGCATATACTGGACTCCACAGTTTTGTTGTGTGCTTTTATTTGTTACAGTATGGTGTGTTTTGTTTTGTTTTGCTTTGTTTTGTTTTGTTTTGTTTAAGGAGGGAATGGTTTTATTTTGTTTTCTTGGTTTGGGGTAGCTTAGTTTTGTATTGGATATTTTGATTTTTTAAGAAGGAACTTAAAGTAGGATGCATGTGTGTTGTGAGTGTGTGTGTGTGTGTGTGTGTGTGTGTGTGTGTGTGTAGGAGTGTGAGAGAGGGGCAGAATGAAGAGACTGGCTAGCTTGAGTGTGGTAAGCATGGCTCTGGCACATATTGCCTTTCTCTCCATTTCCCCTACCTTGTTAATAACCATTAGATTACATTTCTGATGCTGTTCCCCAAATTCTGTCTGATATCTGATTATTTGGCCAATCTTTCCATCTGAGGTTGAACACCAAGATCCAGCTTCCAAAGTATTGAAGTCTGGCAATCAAAAGCTCCCTTTGACTCCCCTAATTAACATGTTCAATTAAAATTAAACACCTCATCCTAACACAAAATTTCCCCTGTACTTTTATAAACATAAACATATAGACATTTTCCTATGTGCCATGTCTATCTCTGCATCACTATATCCTTTGTTCTCTGGGACAAATACTGCTCCTCCCTCTTCCTTGTTCCCTTCTCCTCCTTCACCCTCTATCTCTTATTTTGGTCCTTTATCCCTGCCCTTTGCCCCTCTGGGGCAAATAAATCTGCTTTGTGCTGAGAATTTGGTCTTGGATGTCCTGACTTAATAGTTCCTTTCAAAAAATGCGATCACAGACACACACACAAGCAGAGAAAGAGAGAAAGAGAGAGACAGAGAGAGACTGAGACAAAGACTGGGAGATGGAAAGACAGAGACAGAAAGAAAGACTGAGACAGGAAGAGGGAGAGGGAGAGGGAGAAAGAGAGGGAGAGGGAAAAATTTCAAACACAACTTGATTTTTAGGTGAAAAGAATTATGGACCTGTCTCTCTCTGCTGCAGGTATGGGAGGAAGTATTGAATTGAGCCAAAGTCATGATATTTTATATAAGGGCAGCATTTTTCTTATCAAAAAGAAATTACAGTATTCATGTTAGCCTTTGAGTAGACTTTCCTCTAGAGCCTTTTAGATACAATGTATATATAAATATACATAAAATAGTAAAATTTATAAGTGCACAAAACAAGGAGGTCAATGACAATAATATGTATTGTTTGGAACTCTCTGGCTTTCTTAACAAATAACTCATAGGAGTATCTTATGCCTTGCACTCAGACATTGGTTCAATAACCTATGACTTTTCTTGACTCTTGAGGTAGTTATATTTAAATTGAAGTAACTATGAGGATACAAAAAGAATAATTGAAAATTCCACATTTGGGAAAACTGGAAAAGAACTTACTGATTTGTGTGAATGTTGTATAAAGCATTGCTGAATTTCTAAGGTACAGAACAGTCTTGAAACTCATTGTAAGAAAATTCTTATAATAGTCAAAGAGAACTATAAGAGAGAAAAAAAGGTCTGAAAGCATTCTGAAAAACAAAAGAAAATTATATATATGAAATAACATCCTCTCTTACTAACTAAGGTCGGGGAAAATAGCTGCTGTTAGATTTCTGTTGATGGGTTGTATTGGTTAATCTCAACTGTCTCCTATTACTTGTTAACTTTGTCTATCTGTGGACTGGATGATAATTCACTTGCTGCAGTAAATGGCAAGGATAATATTTAGTCTCAATGACTCATTCATCTCATGTCTTCTCCATTGTCTCCCTAGAATCATCCTGACTTATTCTCCAAGCTTTTCTTCTATCTTTAGTTATTGCCAATAGACTGGAGCTACTTATTTTGAAATGAGTAATGATGAACATTTTGCATCAACTAAAGCATATAAAGAAAAGTGAATTGTTGCAGAAATTGATTTGTCTTTAAAATAAAAATCTATTTAAACATTCTAGCCTGGGATAAACTTGAATTATGACAGAACTAGATTTATAGTCCAATCAGTCATTGACAATACTGTGAAGTCTTAGTGGATTATCATTTGTCTTCAGCTGAATCTAAAATAAAGTAAAATATGTTTTCTGTGTTATTTTAAGGAGAAGTTTAAACATTAGTAGAAGTTTTAAATTATGATTGTGTTAATGACAAACATAAAAACAATCGTCACTAGAATGGGAAGACGGTTCTGTGGTATATGGTCCCTGGGAAAGCATGAGGGCCTCAATTCAGAATTTCCTCATACACCTAAAATGATTGTGTAGAGCTACACAACTGTAACACCATTGTTGAAGTGGGCTTGCCTGACAGTATAGACAGTGAGTCTCAAGATTCAGTTTCAGAGACCTTGCTACAAACATTTTAAATTGAGAGAAAGAGAGGGAGATGCCAGATGCTGATTTTGGCCTCCACATGTACGTATATAGATGAGCATGTCGGTACATATGCAGATACAAACCACACATACATGTCACATATAACACATGCACACATAGAATAAATAATAATGATAATAGTAATTAAGTGGTAATGTTTGTAATAAGTGAGGTTTTCTGAAAAGATTAATGGGTAGTTTGCTTGATAAATATGTGTAATAGGTGCTTTCTTATCTCTAAGATAAAGATGCCAAAGCTTAAAGTATGCTTCCATTTTGCTCAAGGTCATAGAGCCAATAAATAGCTCAGCTAAAATTTCTGTCCAGTGTTTGATTAAAGATCATGCCTGTTAATGCTGAAGTAACGAGTTGATGCTGAATGTCCTCTCCCTGCACATCCTTTTATCTAATCTCCCAGTGTAACATTTCACACATTTGTGGGGGCGTTTATATGATTGGAGAATATATAAGTGGCCACAGAACACAATGCACCTCTGTATGTGGCTAACTGATCTATTCAGAAATCAAATATGTAATGTCCTCCCATCATCTGTGTCACTGGCTTTGACTACAGGAACAGATGGCGTGCCAGGAATCCAAAGTTACATGCAGACATTCTGGATGAAAATAAATGGGGACCTTAAAGTTAAAAAGAAATGTTATATGAGAATCGACTCTACTCTTTTGCTTTTTTTGTTCAGGAAATTTTTTGCTGTATAATCAAATCATAAATGATATTTGGACAAATTTGTCATAATTTGACCATAATCATAGGCAAAAGATGTGTGTATTCAGGTGAATTGAAAAGGATACCAATGTTTTTGATAAACCAATTACTTTTCTTATATGTCTGTCTTGCTCCCATAATCTGGACAGTTTGAGAGCTTGGCAGACCATTGCAAAAGTTTAAAAAGGATATAAGTCCTCTGATATTACTAAAAAAGTCTGTTTATTATTGTTTAATAAGGATTCAATATACTTAAAAGTCAAAAGCCACATTTCACACTTAAAATATATATTTGTTGAGAATCTCACAGTCTGTGCCATTCCTTAGAGCCCCAGACCATTGTTCAGATATGCAGGTTTACATAGCCCTAGCCTAGTATGTTTATCAGAGTTACTTCTACACAAGCTGTCTCTACATCACCCTGTCTAGCTCCAGTTTCACAGATTCTGGGCCATCCTACGTGAATTAGGCTAGGATTCAATATCAGGCTTACAACCAACAAAAGAAGTCCACATGCCCAGGTCACATGACAAAAACACAAACAATATGAACACACAAGATAATATGACACCCCACAAAAAAGGAAAAAAACCACTATTTCCATTGAAATGTTCTCCGATTAGAATTACAAAGATGAAACTTAAGATATACATTAAAAAGAAATAAGTATAACTTCATTGAAGTATTCAAGGGAATAAAAGAAGATAAAAACACTTCAGCAAATGTAAAAATGATAGAAAAAATAGCCTGGGTAATGTCCAAGAAAACGCAAATGCATGATTAAATGAACTGATGACAATCGAGAAATTGAAAACTGAAGTATTGTAGAAATATTAAAGAAACCTCAAAATAAAATGTAGCTAGAACAAAAAAAAGCCCTGCAATATTCTAGTGTAAAAACTCAGGGAAACTATCACCGTTAGAACTGATCAAGCAGAAGACAAGATACTGTGGACTGAAGATAAAGTAGAATGATGTTAACACTCATTCAAAAAATTCACTATATTTTTGTTTCCCCAATTTTTTATTGGATATTTTATGTATTTACATTTCAAATATTCTCTTTCCCTCTGGAACCCCCATATTCCATCCCCCCTCTCCCTGCTTCTATGAGAGTACATCCCCACCCACACACCCACTCACATCTCCCTGCCCTGGCATTCCCCTACACTGGGGCATCAAACTTCACAGGACCAAGGGCCTCTCCTCCCATTGATGCCCGTCAAGGCCATCCTCTGCTACATATGCAGCTGGAACCATGGGTCTCTCTATGTGTATTCTTTTGTTGTGGTTTAGTCACTGGGAGTTCTAGGAGGTCTGGTTGGTTGATATTGTTGTTATTCCTATGGGGTTGCAAACCCATTCAGCTCCTTTAGTACTTTCTCTAAATCCTCCATTGGGGACTCAGTACTCAGTCCAATGGTTAGCTGCGAGCATCTGCCTCTGTATTTGTCAGGCTCTGGCAGAGTCTCTCAGGAGACAGCTATATCGGGCTCCTGTCAGGATGCAATTCTTGGCATCCACAATAATGTCTGCATTTGGTGATTGTATATGAGATGTATCCCAAGGTGGGGCATTCTCTGGATGGCTTTTCTTTCAGTCTCTGAACCACACTTTGACTCTGTATTTCCTTCTGTGAGTATTTTGTCCCCCCTTCTAAGTAGGACTGAAGCATCCACTCTTTGGTCTTCCTTCCTTTTGAGCTTCATGTGGTATGTGAGTTGTATCTTCGGTATTCTGAGATTTTGGGCTAATATCCACTTATCAGTGAGTGCATATCATATGTGTTCTTTTGTGATTGGATTACCTCACTCAGGATGATATTTTCTAGTTCCATCTATTTGCCTAATAATTTGATGAATTCACTGGGGTTGTTTTTTTTTTTTTTATACTTTATTTACATTTCCAATGTTTCCCCCTTTCTAGGTGTCCTTTTTGGAAACCACATATCCCTCCCCCTCCCCCACCTCTATGAGGGTATTCCACCTTCCACCCACCCGCCCACCCACTCCCATATTCCCACCTTGACATTCCCCTTTACTGGGCCTCTTCTCCCCGTGATGGCCAACAAGGCCCTCCTCTGCCACATATGTGGTCCGAACCATGGGTCCCTTGATGTGTATTCTTTGGTTGGTGGTCCAGCCTCCAGGAGGACCAGGGGGGTCAGGCCAGTTGACACTGTTGCTCCCTCCATGGGGCTGTAGACTCCCTCAGCTCCTTCAGTCCCTTCTCCAACTCCTCCATCTAGGACCTCACTCTCAGTCCAGTATTCCATTGTGTAAATGTACCATATGTTCTGTATCCACTCCTCTATTGAAGGACATTTGTGTTCTTTTCAGCTTCTGGCTATTATAATTAAGGCTGCTATGAGCAGAGTGGAGCATGTGTCTTTGTTATATGTTGGAGCATTTTTGGGTATATGCCCAGGAGAGGTATAGCTGGGTCCTCAGGTGGTACCTTCTCCAAAATTGACCACAACATTGGTCACAAAACAGGCCTCAACAGATGCAAGATTGAAATAATCCCATGCATCCTATCAGATCACCACGGACTAAGGCTGGTCTTCAATAAGAAAAACAAAAGAAAGCTCACATACACATGGAAGCTAAACACTGCTCTACTCAGTGATAACTTGGTCAAGGAAGAAATAAAGAAAGAAATTAATGACATTTTAGAATTTAATGAAAATGAAGGCACAGCATACCAAAACTTATGGGACACAATGAAAGCAGTGTTAAGAGGAAAACTCATAGTTCTGAGTGCCTCCAAAAAGAAACTGGAGAGAGTATACACATACACTAACAGTTCAACACCACCCCTGAAAGCTCTAGAACAAAAAGAAGCAAATACACTCAAGAGGAGTAGACAGCAGGAAATAATAAAACTCAGTGCTGAAATCAACCAAGTAGAAACAAAAAGAACTGTACAAAGAATCAACAAAACCAGGAGTTGGTTCTTTGAAAAAAATCAACATGATAGATAAACCCTTAGCCAAACTAACCAGAGGGCACAGAGAGAGGATCCAAATTAACAAAATCAGAAATGAAATGGGAAACATAAAAACAGAAACCAAGGAAATATAAAAAAAAAAATTCACCAGATTCTACTACAAAAACTTTTACTTAACAAAACTGGAAAACGTGTATGAAATGGACAATTTTCTAGACAGATAGCAGGTACCAAAGTTAAATGAGGTTCAGATAAACCAAAGAAACAGTCTCATAAACCCTAAAGAAAGAGAAGCAGTCATTAAAATCTCCCAACCAAAAAAAAAAAAAAAAAGCCCAGGACCAGATGGTTTTAGTGCAGGATTCTATCAGACCTTCAAAGAAGACCTAATACCAATATTCTTCAAATTATTCCACAAAATAGAAACAGAAGGAACACTACCAAATTTGTTCTGTGATGCCACAATTACACTTATACCTAAACCACACAAAGACCCAAGAAAGAAAGAGAACTTCAGACCAATTTTCCTTATGAATAATTTTGCAAAAATACTCAATAAAATTCTCACAAACCGAATCCAAGAACTCAACAAAACAATCATCCATCATGATCAAGTATGCTTCATCCCAGTGATGCAGGGATGGTTCAATATATGGAAATCCATCAACATAATCCACTGTATAAACAAACTCAAATATGACTGCCCTCTGAAAGACCCAATAAGCAGATACTTGCACCCAACCAATGGACAGAAGTTGCTGAACCCTGTGGTTGAATTAGAGAAAAGTTGGAAGAAACTGAGGAGTGTTACCCTGTAGGAGGACCAGCAGACTCAATTAACCTGGACCCCCGAGATATCTCAAACACTCAACCACCAACCAGGCAGCATATACCAGCTGATATGAGGCCCCCAACACATGTACAGGAGAGGACTGCTGAGTCTGTGTTCAATAAGAGATGATGCACCTAACCCTCAAGAGACTGGAGGCCCCAGGGAGTTTAGAGGTCACTTGGAGTGGGGTGTGGGTCGTGGGGAGGAGACACGGGGTTGGGGAGGAGGTAGGGAATGTGGAACAGTTGGAGGTTGGAAGGGGGGGTGGAATAAAATCTGTAGTGTAAAAAATAATAAACAAAAGATTAAATAAAAAAACACATGATCATCTCATTAGACGCTGAGAAAGCATTTGACAAAATTCAACATCCCTTCACGAAAAAAGTCTTGGAAAGTTCAGGAATTCAAGGCCCATACATAAACATAGTAAAAGCAATATATAGCAGACCAGTAGCCAACATCAAACTAAGTGGAGAGAAGCTTGAAGCATTCCCACTATTTTTTTAAAACACATAAAATTAATATGCAAGAGTTTTGCAACCTGATGAGAATGATACTACTATTCAGTCTAGCTGTATAAAAAGAAGAATCATAGGTTAATAGCCTATACCAGAGTCCTCAACAAGAGTCATAGAAGAAATCTTTACACAAATTAAGGAAAAGCATACTCATTATAAGAAGAACATAAAGAAACAACACATGAGAATGAATTCTCTGCAACATGTTATAGTTAAAACAGTAAAGATCCAAAAAAAGGATGTTGAAAGATAGAAGATAAAAACTATAAATAGCATATAAAAGAAAACTCATCAGAAATGTAATCCTTAAAAGTCTGAAAAGCCTGAATAACTGTACACCTATTTCTAAGATCAGATTCCAACCAGTAATACTGTACTTAGCAAACTTTTATGTAATAGTTGATGGGGACAATAGAGATTCCAAAGATCAACAGCTGCCTGCTTGAGGCCACTCAAAGGGAAGAAACTCATTAATACATATATATACATATATATACATACTCATATTTTGTCTTTACTCCCTCATCACCACCATCATATCAAACTGTGGAGCCATGCAGAATGTGGCATCTCTATGTTATCTAATTCCAAGTGGCCAATACTGATCATATGTACATATGAACAACTCTAAATGGAGTCATTAGGACGTCTATATATCTGTAGATAGAGCTATATTAATAGGAGATATATCCTATTCAGATAGAATTGGATGGGGAGCAGAGGGAATGGAATGGTGTAAGTGTGTCACTAGGAATTTCTCAAAATAAAATCTTTTAAAACAAAAAGATATATTTAACAATAGTGGAAAACATTAATAGTACCAGGGAGGTGACTGGTTGGCATAGCACCTGCATGCCTATTTTATGTGAAGTCCGATTCTCAATTCTTGGGGCAAATGATGTTTTTAATTAAGAAAAATAAATAAAACAAAACTGGTAGTTTCAGAAATAAAACCATCTAATTCTAAACTTTGTCTACATTTTTCTCTTTCCATTTGTAATCATTTCTGAAAATTCCTCTGTAATCCAAAGTGGCATAAAGAATCCTCATTTCTAACTACGTTTCTAATATCACATCAGTTATTCTAACTCTAGACATATATTTTTATAGTCTTAAAGACAAATATGTGTAGGAGTGAGGTGTCTCTTTTGGGAGAAACAAATGGCAATACTTTAATATATCATGCTCTGTCTGCCTTCCTTTTCTGTTCAGAACATACGGCAACATCTCATTGATCAGAGAGCCTTCAATTGTAGCTCATTGTTATTCAACAATCCATCAGGGTTTTTTTGACTTCTCTGTTAAAGACATTCAAATCAGAACAAATTTCAATTTGGATTCTAAACCTTGCACTCCTTTATCAAAAAGTTCTAACAACTAAGCAAGATCTGTGATGCCAAAGTGCACTATAGTAATTTTAACTGGTATTTAAAAGATCCATTTTATAGTAGTGTGAAAGAGACTTTGTGTTTCCTTTACGTACCACTGAACTTTCTATATTTAATCATATTTCAACTCATTACTGTATCATTAAAGTTTCCTTATGTCACCTGATTTACATATCAGAAATTTATAAAATTATTATGGACATATAAATTATTCTTGCAAATGTGTTTTTATTGGAATTCTGTTGCCATATAATGATGAAATAAATTAAATTAAAGTTTATTTACCAAAAATAGTTTTTTGAGTATGAATAGAATAGTTTCAGTTATTTGGCTAGTTACTAATTTGGGTGTCAAAATTTATGCCTAGGGCTGAGGTATAGCTCAGTGGCAGAGAGCATACTTGTACAACATCTTGGGGTGTTATAGAAGTGTAGAAAATAAATACATGAATAAAATATAGAAAAAAATAAAAATTCAAATCCAAGCTATATTCTTGACTCTTTAGTTACAATATTTCACAATGAAATCTCCAAAAATATTGATAATCTTCTCTTAAGACACTAATGTATATTGAATATAAAACAGAGGGGATCAGAAGTAGGAGACAGGCTTTCTATAACTACACAATCACTCATTGTACAAAAAACCGAGGGAATGAAATGAGCACAAGAAATGTTTTCAAGAATACCTAGAAAAATAATATTTATATAAGTATATTCATATAATAAAATATAAATGTAAATTAATATACTAAATAATCCTAACATTATATGTATTACTAACATTACCTTACTTTTAGAAATTTCATAAGCATGAGATATGTTTTCAACAATATTATCGTTCTATATTGAAAAGAATTGCTTGAATACCTCATTGTAATCATATAATCAATTATCTCCAGTGAATTTATTCAATTTAGTACAACACCAATCAAATTGGGATGTATTTTATTAGAAATTTGATATATCAATATTTATGTATATCAAAACAGTAAGAAATTGAGGATTTACCCCAGGATACACCCAAAATTATATTAAAAGTAAAGAGTACATATATTTAAAAAAGAACAAGATATTTAATAATAAATAAGTATGCACTTCTCTTTTGTGGCAGTGACTGAAATCCCTGACAGAAAAAAATTCCAGGAATGTAAGCAAAGTTCTGAGAAAAAAAATTAGCACTTTATATTGATCCTTACACTGGGCTGATCACTTGATTAGAACTTAGTGATTGTGGAGAGGTCTGAATTCATATTGAGCTATTTTTAGCTCCCTAAACAGCCATTCCTCATTCATCTTAGTATCTGGCTTAATGTCTTGTAGCTAGCAGCTGGACCTTTTGGGATATATAAACAGATCACAAGATTCCACTAGAAAGGCAAAGGGAATCATTAGGTAGCATCTGAGGCCTATAGTGGAGATTTCCACACTTCCCACTTACACGATTGTGCCAACGTATTTGAAAATGCCTTGATTTATAATATTATTTAAATTGTTACAATAAAACTTCATGGAAGTGTAAATACATTGGATAACAGAATTTGGAGTTAAATGATTTTGTGTTCTCTGGCCAAGAACATTCATATATGGCTCCAGAATAATACCACCTCTTACCCTCTTTGAGGTGAGAATTGTTTTGGTTTCAAAAAGGAAAGATCCATTTGGTTCATGATGTGACAGGGCTCAGCCGATGGTTTCTTGGCATCTTATGATCAAGAGTTTGTGCAGGACAGTTCGTATACTTCAACATGAACAGGAAACAAAGAGTATGCCAGGCATAACACATGCCAGATATACCTGTACCAAGTGTTCCAAATCTTCCACCTAGGTCCCACTGATTAAGTTACCAGCATTTCCAAATAGTGCCACCCAGTTGACTACCAACTGTTCAAAGTAAAATTCTATGAAGGAGATTTCATATTCACTTTATAGAAAAAAACTAATGAATGCTTAGTAGTTAAGATTCCCAACTTTATTTCAGTGAAAACAGCAACAGTTCTTCACTAAAATATCAGGGTTGGGGGGGGGAGAGACAAATTGTGAGAGGGATGAGTCAATATTTATACACTTTTATAATGAGTGACTTTATGCTGTGTATATTCTGCAGGTTTAAAATTGTAGTGTGTGTGTGTGTGTGTGTGTGCTTGTGTGTGTGTGTTTAGAGTATGTATTTTGAGTGTGTTTGTGTGTGTGTTTAGAGTGTATGTATTTTGTGTGTGTTTGTTTGTGTGTGTGTGTGTGTAGAGTGTATGTATTTTGTGTGTGCTTGTGTGTGTATGTTTAGAGTGTATGTATTTTGTGTGTGTGTGTGTGTGTGTGTGTGTAGGGTGTATGTATTTTGTGTGTGCTTCTGTGTGTGTGTAGGGTGTATGTATTGTGTGTGTGTGTGTGTGTGTGTGTGTGTGTGTGTGTGTGTACATCTACAGTCCATGTAGCACATGGAGAAGTTGTTAGCCCTGGTCCCTCCTTTTCCTATAGACCCCAGGAGTAGCCTGGCACAAGAGACATTCACTGATCATCTACCATTCTTTAACTTTTCTGTTTATCCTTAACAGTGGCCAACAGGACCAACTAAGGGACCCTTCTACCAGCACCCCATCATTTCTTTCCTTTCTCCCCTATAACTATTCAATCTGTAAGCAGGTGGTGTTCTTTAACTCTTATATCCCTCTGCAGGGCTTTCCTCCCAAATAAAACCCTGTGTTGCCTTGAAGTTGCTGATTCTCTTTTATCTTTCCTTCTCATAGACATCTCTGACAGCAGAAGAAAATTTATGGGAGGTCTGACATGTCCACAATATTGGAGCATTATAAGGAAAGACCTTACCACTCTAAAAAGCCTGCTCTTCATTTTTCTATAATTCCTCCCCCCTCCCAACTCCTGCAGAAAATATTGCACAAACCAATCCTGGTTATACCTGTTAATTTTATTTTATCTGTAGTTTTGCCTTTTCTAAAATGCCATCAGTCAGAATCATGCAACATGTAATTTTATGTTATTTATATTTTAAAATACATTAAAATTTTTCTACATCTTTTTATGATTTAATAACTATCTCATTTCTCTTTTGCTCTAAATATTATCTCATTATTTACATTTATGACAGTTCATTTTTAAGCTATTGGAGGACACTTTAGTTACATTTTAAGTTTTGGCAAATTTAATTAATTAATTAATCACTTGTGTACATTTTTCTGTGGATGAAACATTTTAAATCTGTTGTGCTATAATGATGAACATATTTGAAAATCATATAACAGATTATTTAAATAATTTTATTAATATGATGAGAATTTCATATATGTATTTTGATCATGTTCACTACTCCAACCACCTCTCCTCCCAGGTCAACTTCTCCCTTAAAGTCAATCAGAAAATAGTCGCTTATTTAAACAGTTGGATACTCCAATAACATCTGTGCCATTATTGCACCTATGGATATATCTTCCCAGGCAGTCATTACTGTGACTCTTTTGAGTCACAGCTGTGTAAGGTTGATGTTCACTTTTATCTTCCAGAACCATGTACATCACCTCCCAGCCATATAAAACCTAGACAATTAGGAATCATTACTTCACTCTTAAAAGTTTTATGACCCAAGTATGTGGTGTCTTCAGCAAAGGAGTCCTAGCATCAGATTTTAGAGGTAATCAAGAACAATGGCAAAGCCTGAAATGTTTGTCTATGGAATCTCATGAACAAAACCTCAAAAAGAAGTAAAACCCATTTCTGGTATTGGAGATTTTATTTGCTAATAAAAGGTGTCTCAGTGTACTATTGTTACTCCATTATAGGCTAACTCCATTTAAGCTTTTTAAATATATACAGATACATATATTTGATCCTAGACTATAGTTGTAGTCCACATGACTGTTTCAAAAGTCATTCCTCCCTATTTCCTTCCTCTGACCTGCCCCCATGCCTCATTCCATTTCATTCTTCCTGTTACATTATTTCTTTGTCCACTTTATATCATAGTATTCTATCACTTCTCCCTTGGAAGAGCCCCCTATTTCCCCAGTTCCTCACTAGCTTCCTTACCTTTGTAGATATTCCAAATTAAACACACATATCTGAAGTTTCAAAGCTAACATCCACATGTGAGAGAACATCTGCAATATGTATTTCTCTGGGTCCAGATTACCTCGCTAAGGGTGATTTGAGGTCTTTCTATTTACTAGTGAATTTTTCAAGTTTATGTTTCTTCACAGCCGAAAGTTACTCCATTGTATAAATATAACATATTTTTATTAACTACTCATAAGTTGATAGACATATAAGGTGTTGCCATTTTCTGACAATTGTGAATAGAGTAGCAATGAATACGAATAACCAAATATCTCTCTAGTATGCTATAGAGGCCTTTGGGTATGCACCCAAGGGTAATATACTGACATCATGGTGTAGCTCTATTTCTAGCTTTTTGAGGAACTCCCACACTGATTTCCATAGTTATAAATTTTGTTCTATGATCCATTTTGAGTTAGTTTTAAAGGCACAGTTTTTTTTTAACCTCAGTCATTATTATTATTGTCAATATGAGTTTTATTAAACTTTTATCTGGCATCTTACTGCCCCTTTGTTTCTGCATCATTTGTTGAAAAGGATTAATTTTATCCTTAATTCTTTTTACATGTTTCTAAAGAAATAAGTTGTCTATGGTTGTGCAGTGGAGTTTCTGAATTCTTTATCTCTTCTATTATTTTATTTGTTTATTACTAAGTAATTGTCTCACTAATGAGATAACTATAACTGTATACTGAAGTTAAGTAGACTCATTTCTCTGATTTTGTACGTTTTTTAGGCAATATGTTAGGCCCTCTGGTTTAGTGATTCTCTGTGGTTTTCAATCCCTACTTATATGTATAAACCAGAAAGTCCAAGTTCAAGAAGCAAAGATTTGCTGTCCTTATATGTCTTGGCCATTTGTTCATAAAATTGGCTTATTTTACAACAAATAACATAAAACATGTTAAATGTTTCTAAGTTTATTACTATAAAAGACATTTTAAAATTATATACAGCTTCAAAATATATGGATTGGTTCTGAAAACATGTAAGGTACAAAATCAAACCAGTTGAATTCTAGAGATACAACTGTTCCTCTAATTCCTCAGATATACTTAAACCTTATATATTGCTAGACTTGATTATTGATAACCTTATTAAATATTTTGTGTTATGTTCATAAGAGATATGTTTGTAAATATATTTATATATGCTTTTTCTTTGTTTTCAGAAAGTGATTCCTGAGTTATTTTCATGAATTATATAAATATTTCCTTCTTCCCCAAGTTTTTATATTTGCCTAATATTTATAGATTTTTATTTTAAATATTAAATATAACAAATATAACAGAAGATTTTTAAATGATATACATTATAGTTAATTATGATAATGTATCTACAACTAGAATTGCTACTAATTTTTGATCTAGTTTGTTGAAACAAAATATTCTCTCTATTATTTCAATCTTCTTAAACATATCAAGTTATTTTATCACTCTTTACCAAAGGTTTATTTTGATGAATATACTATGTGCCATTAAAAAGCATATACATTTTTTCACAAATCTCATAGAAGTAGTAACTCTGTAATGTAACTAATAATATTTCATAGTTACCCTTCTACTCCATTTCTGGTGCCAAATCATCTCAATAATAAGCTATCCCACAAGGTCAGAATATAAAAATTACATACTGACAATTAACTACTGAAGTCCAGGAGTTACACACATTAATTCTGTGTCAAGTGCGTATTCGTAAAAACTGGCCTCATGATCTCAGCTAAGACAGGAAGACTCATGATCACCAGAAATGTCTAACAACATTATTGTTGCTAGTAATGTGTAATTATACATAGTAGGACACAGTAAAATCTAGGCAAACAGAACTCCATGCAAAATCGATATTTGAAGATTTTGAGTATAGCTCAATAGAAAAGGAAAATAACAGGAACTTGAAAGCAAGCATGGAGCCTTTCTTCTAAAAGAGGTAATAGGCTGACACAGGCAGAGAACATGCAGGTGCATTCAAATTCTTGCTATAACTGTAATTCTTGGATTAAGCAATGTCCTCATGAATGCTTGTTATTATAAGAATAAAAAGTTCAATTATATAAAGTACACATTCAGAGATTACATTACTTCCAGAGGATGCTTCTTCAAGGCAAGGTATATCTTTATATTGTTGAAACTTTCCTTCATTGTAGCTTTAAAGGTTCCTCTATAATTAAATTGTTACATTAAAATTTGGTTTCAATACACTGGAAAATCAGTAAGAAAATGTCTATTTTTGTCATATTATTATCTGCCCCAGGCATAACATGAGGTTTTTCATTGTTGTGGGTATCTAATGCATACTCATAGAATATGTGATTTTGAAAGTACAGAAAAAAAATATAGAAACTTATTCTTCACACTGAAAACAACTCAATATAAAATATTGAAAGTAACACTTTCACATTTTTGCCACAAAATTTTACTTGTTATATACATTCCCGATCATATTGTTCTGCTTTGTCAGAACAGTGTGTCTTTTCCATATTAATATAAATGATATAATGAAAATTTGGACTTCACAATGTTCAATTTAGAAAATTTCCATAGTCACTTTATAGGTTGCTGGAGTGGACATAGGTTTGTCACTGTTGCTATGTTTTCCTGTGAATGTTATGATAAGAAATAGAATTGACTTCTTTGTTTTTATGAGGGCTTTAAGTAGTCTTTCAATTTTTGAAAATATATATATTTATTTTGAATGTATTCCCCACCATACCCCTATAACGTACAATTTATACATTTTAAAAATAATCAAGATCTTCTCTAGGGAAATATATGACAAATATTTGGCAAATTTTCAACATAAATTAAAGATTTTAAATTATACTTAAAAGACAGTATTTATTTTAGCTTTATTTAAAACCATATAATTATAATACATCAGAATGAAAATTTTCAAACATTTGTTGTCGTTGTTGATTTACTTTTGTGTTATAGTTTGTGTTTTCCATGGTGAGTGTAATAAATGTTGCAGAAAGATAATTTCTTCAGGCTTCAGGTACCACTCAGGATAGAAAGATACACATCAGAAGGTATTTTGACTCTTCAGGAAGCTCAGAGTGAAAGGCACAACAGAACTCAGTTCATCCTCACAACACCTAGAAAAATAAACAAAATAACTTCAAGAAAGTAATGATTCCGAGGTTGCTTTCCATCATGGAGTTCTGATAAAAACCTCAAGCCATGTACACAGCATCTCCTATTCCTCTCACTAAGAAGAAGCACTCCAACTCCAGAATTTGGAGAGATAAAAATATGTGATTAGGAAAATCTCTATGGATACCAGATCTCTTACTTTAGTTCTGACTACTTCTAAAGCTAACACAACCCACTTCCACAGGAACAGTGTAAAAGAGTAATTAACACATTTGAAAAGAAGGTGCATGTGTATGTTTCTTTTTAATATCACAGAATAATGATTCTCAACAGGGTGAACGCACCAGTCAAATATCTAAACCTTAATGTTGACTTACAAGTCTCTAACACTTTTAGTTCAATGACATATGAGTCAACGACACCCAAAGCCCTCAAGCCCAACATGTGCTAGGTCCCCTTGCACACATTAATTAGTGAGGAGTGATGGAACTGGGCCATTAACAGAGGAAACACAGCACAGCCACGTATCTTGGTACCCATCCATGTGCACATGACCTCTTCTCTCTCCAAGAGGTCCTCACTCACAACACGCATATTTGTACATGTTGTCATATATACCAATTGTGTATTGTGTCTTTAAATGACTTTACAACAAACTGGATATGTTTTCTATTCATTAAATCAGCAGCATAGCAACTTCTATTTCCACTTACAGTTTCAGACACAGAGATCTCAAAACTCACATTTCTTGTCTAAATTCAAGAAACTTGTCAGCACCATATCCACTCGGCAGAGTTTCTTATGCCTCTGATATTGCCTTGTGCAGATGAGTTTTAACTTCATGCCCCATCACCTTTAATCACCAGCAAGCCATTTTATCTAGGCCAAATGCATTTAAAAACAAGCGCTCGCTTCGTTCAGGCATTATATCAACGTGATAAGCAGAAGCTTCCAGTGTCTAAAGCATAGCAGATACATTTTAATAATTTATTTTAATTAAATCATGAAGGTAAACTGCACTCCAAAAATAACAATAGCTGAAATGCAACTGTGTCGCAAGTGTTGCCTGTGGACAAGAAATAAAATAGTATTAGAGACTTGGGAGCTTAACTGGTATGTTCATCTGTCAATGCATTGACAAGATTGTTTTTGGTATCATTTTGGATATTTTGACTGTCCAAAAAAATGACTTAACTTAATATAATTGTGAAATCACATTTAATTAATAGTGATGGTAATAACAAACTTTTATGGCAGTGACCAAATTGCAATTCAAACAGAAAGTTTTAGAAGTGAAATATATTGGCATTGGGCATGTTTATAGAGACTTTGCTGCACATGCAATGTATTTATCCTCTACAGGCATCTGAATTCTTAGTAAAGCACAGGGCACAGAAAAACATGACACAAAACAGTGAACAGAGTTGACAAAGAACCTTGTGATGTCAGAAACACATGCTGCAAATTTTATATCAACTTCTCAATGCACCTTCAGTCATCTAGGAGACCAGTAATGTAGCAGGAAATAGAAAAATCCAAACTATTTGTGTTAACACTACTTCCATGCTGATTATAATGCATAAAAATCCAGAATAATATTTCATTCACAGGTCCATGTGCTAGCTTGTTTAGAATCAGTTAGTAAATGAAAATGTTTCTTAAGTATGTTTGGTTCAGTGCCACATAGCAAGTCATTCATAGCAAGTCATTGTCCTATATTCTCAAAGATATGGTGTGAAGACGTTAAGTAGAATCTGGTCATTACCTTGGGCCTCAGGTGAGTCCTGGATATGAGCAACTACAACAAAGCCAAGAGATGTAGAGATAGTAGCTGTAGAAGCTCAATGACATTGTAACTTACGATATTCATGGTTCCGGAGGAATGTAGGTGGACCCTGGGTTGTACTACAATGATTTAAACTTACCATCTACTAGCTTACAAGTAAATAATATTCAGACTGTGGTTATTTTATTTGTCTTTAACCATTACTGGGGGGATGGTGTAACCCCCAATCTACTTTTCTAACTGCTGGCCTGGCTATATCCTTAGTGTGTTCTCCAAATACTTGTGGTTTCTCCTGACAATGTGCTCAGGGTACCTTCCTCATGGTGCCTTCCTCTCCTGGTGCCTTCTCTTCCCTCCTCCTCTTCTTTTCCTCTTTTCTCCACCCTCAAACAGGTCACGTAAAACCCACCTACCTCTAATCCAGTAATTGGGTATAGCCATTTTTATTTAACCAATAGTTTTAAATTAAGGAACAAAGTTTGCACAACAAAAACTGGTAAATGTGAGCGATCACTGTATGCTTAGCCCTTAGGGTACAGAATTTAGCATTACAACTGATAGCAACACACCAAACCACAACGCTGGGGAGTAGTTGAATATAATAAACCCAGCAATTTCTATTGTCATCATTATTTCAGACTATATTAAATTGGTCAACAAAATATGTCCACTTACAAGTATCTGGATTCTCAAAACTAACAAAACTAATGAGAATTTGTCTGTTTTACTTCAAGAAAGGTAACATTATAACTTAGTTAGTTCACTGGAGTGTTCTTTATTACTTATGTCTTATTAATCTCAGCAAGGTTATGGCTACCTTGCTGCCTTAACTATGTTTTGCTGACAGGCCAATTAAATAGCAAGCAGACAGATATGCCAGATGACTGAGAAGTATTATTGCCAAGGAAAGAGAAATAAACCACATGAAGACACAGGGCCCTGATGCCTCATTGGCATTCTGGGGAATTCAGAAATCTGGAAATTTCAGGATGTTCCTTTGCAAATGAAAAATAATTTGCTTCATACTTTACCACAAAGGATGGAACATAAGATACTGTGTATTCTTTCTGACTATGTTGAAAGGTTAGAACTTGATTTGAATATGTCATTCTGATTCATTTACCGAAAACCATAAGTTCTACCAGTATTGAGAGAAAAAATAGAAGATAGACCTGTTTGGGATGTCTGCCAGGAGCGCTCTCATTCAGGTAGGGCAAGGGACTCTAATACTGATGAAAGTGTATGTTGCAGGCCAGATAATAGAAAGTGTTTTGATGAACTCTTATGCAGAGACTCATAGCAGTATTTCTACATTTTGGATTTTTCTTCCTGTTTGTTTGTGAGTTTGTGTTTTGCTCTGTTTTGGTTTGGTTTGGTTTGTTGGAGAGTCAAGCCATCCTTGGCAAATGGCTATTCTGCTCTGGGAAATAATTCTTAGCCTATTATCAGGTCTCAATAGAGACTGAAGACCTGATTATAGAATTTGATGACTAGATAGATACATTTAGCATATTTATCATGAATGAATTGTTTGCAACTTGGGTAAGCAAAGAAAGTTAAACTTTCTCCTCATATCTAAATAATAAAAAGTAAATACGAGCAGGAGCTAAAAACAAATACCTAATGTTTCTACCACGTGTATTAATTACTTGCTACTGACCCTCCCTCAACAGGCATCTGCAGATGAGCGAGTATGCTATGAAATCAAGCCAAAAGATTAGCTGATACTTGCTAAAACCAGGAATAAAAGAGACGATATTGTCAGCTGCACTTACAATCTGATATAGGGTCTCACTATATTGACAGCAGAGGAGTGAGTGGTGAAACTGAACAAAGAATACACACACACACACACACACACACACACACACACACACACACATACATACCTTTGGAGTAATTTACAGTGTCAAAGTGTTATCCACATAAAAATGCTCACTAAACACTTGCCCAGTGCAGAGGATCCCTCTATTCTCTGGCACCTTTACCGTGGCTTCACGCCAAGCCTCTTTTCTCCAATGGATATGCAGAGCAACACTTTCCTATTCTGCAGCTCACTGGCTCCTGTTTCTGCTACATACACATATTGTCAGCACCAGTGAAACATAGTGACCTCTGTGTATTGTTCTCTATAGAAAAAGCAAGCTTTATAATCGCATTGCAAAATGTTGGACAGCTTCCATCTGGAGGATGCTGAGTCCTTACAATTGGACTTCCAGTGAGCAACTGATGACCATCTTACAGAAATGATAATTTGTCTAAACCGGACCAGTATTTACTCTTGATAAGGCTTTTCACTCCACTCTTGACATGATTCTTCCAATGTCTTCACTCCTGGAATTAGTCAGCACTTTACCAATAACTAAGTTTCTGATCCAAACTTAATTTTAATTTTACACAAACAAATTCAAACAACAGTCCCATAATTCCAGATGTTAAGACCTTACTGTATACTTTATAAGACATAACCGTTTGACTTTATAGAATCCTTTCAATCAGATATGTTCATGGAAAACAAGGGGTCACATTCTTGTACCATACCTGAACCTGAATTTAGATAATATAGTTTAAAGCAAACTATATCTGATAATGCTTTGGTGTTGGTTTTAAATTCTAGGGAAGCAATGTTAATCTAGAGGCAGAAACAAAAAGGGAAAGAAATCAAATGCAAGCTGGTTAATCTTCATGGCCCTGCAGTTTCTTCAGGGGAAGGAGTTTGGGGTATCCTGTATCAAAGTGATATTCACTGTAGACAGGAAGTGAAGCACTGAGTGCATTAGATCCCTCACCATTTTTAAACTACTCTTAGTTAAAGCTAACCAGTCAGGCAGACAGCTCCCCTTTCCTGCCTTCCCTGCTTTTCCAGGATGTGATAGCCAGGTTGTTCCATGGCCTTATCTGGAATACATGTGCTTTCCTTAAGTCTCTAGCATTGCAGAATAAATGGAGCTTAGTCCAAGTCTAGCTCTTGAGTCTGGAGGAGGCTAAAACCAAATATGTTAGAAGTGATGGAGTCATGTGTCTTGTGCCAACTTTCTCAGGAACCAGGCAAGCCCTGGAATCCAGAAATTCAGGAAGATCAAAGTGAACCCTGTTTACATCACCTGGAGTGTCTACTCATATGTTTACCTGGTCAGCATGATGCATAGACAGCAGAATCTTAGCTTATTTCCCCACCCTCTACTCTCTCTGTCTTTCCATTTTATTTACAAGCTATTTTATTTGACTGAGAGAGACATAAATGACTATGGCTAGCTAAAGTTTAAACAGGTCACATTAACTTCTGAGTTTTCATTGAATACACTTAAAGACAGAGAAAAGTTTTTTTCACATAACTGACAGCTGTGTTAATTTAGCTAAAAACATTTTGCGGTTGTTGTTAATGGTTATGATGTTGAAACTTGGAGGGGGGAATAGCTTGAAGTGGGACGACTAAAGAATTGACTCTAGTAAATGTTTCAATCATATTTCCCCAAAGATTTTGAACATCCTTCTCTTATTTGGGATATTTTCTCTAATAGATTCTCAATTCCCCAAGGAAGAGCCTAGAAACCTACTTACTGAAGTAGGCTGCAGGAGACCTTGCAGTTCAGGTGCATGATAGATATACACTGTTCTAATTAGGCACTTAGAAGGTTTTGGTGTTGAACAGAGCAAAGGACTCAAACATCAAGAGCGATCTAGTTACCAGCAGAATAGTAAATGATGAGGAACCAGGCTCTAGCAAGTGTGGTTAGAGACCAGTGGCCTTGCCCCATGGCATCATTTTGCAGTGCTGTGCCTTGCCTCCCACCTTAGTGGCCAGGAGAATGATCTAACAGAAAAATAGCAAAGTTGGCTTTTATGGAGGTCCTGTTTCCCTAGCTATCAGACACTTGGTGAGAAATATACTATTCTTTTAAAATTATGCGTTTCCAATGATCTAAAAGCCCTCTTCAATATGTTTAAATTTTAAAGTTTTATTTTATTTAAGGGTATGTAAGGGAGAGAAATATCTGTTATGTGCTTGACTGTCAATGTATATGTGCTGAAGTAGGCATGTGGAAGAAAGGGGAGACCAACGACATCCTTCCTGCACACATTCCAGGGGTAATACTTAGCTCATCAGGATTCGCAACCTGTTAAGCTGTCTCAATGGACCTATGTTTTTTTGTTTGTTTGTCTGTTTTTACTTTGTACAAATGAATGAAAACACCATTATAAACTTTAAAGTGAGGTTTCACTTTATCAAACTTGCATATACATGTACATACATACATACACAAAGCCAACAAATTCACTCAAGAATGGCACAGATAGATCGGTGCCAACATTCTGCAAAAGAGAAAAGAAAAGCACACAGCTACATATTGGTTTAGATGGAAATATCAACTCTTCCTATAGGATGTATACATGCCTGAAAAGTTTTTAATTATGTTAATTAATCATATTTTATAACATTTATCAAATATAAGTGCCATAGGTGAGAAATATAGATATTTAAATTATGTATGAAGAGGCCCCAATTATATTCTCTCTGACCTCACTGATTACAGTCTAAGTTTGTGCCTCTAAATTGTATTTTTTCTTCAATAAAATATTAATTCATAATATTCTAATTCTCAAGAAGATTAGGGATTCCCTTTGAATATATTAGGAAGTTTAGTCATATAATCTGCATCTTGGGAGATATTTCTATTTTCTTCTATTCATATCAGCTGCCACTTCAGTCATTTTGATTCTCCATCAGAAGGTTAGAGAACCATTGACTCTTGGATAAGTAATTAAACATTAGACAAGTGATAGAAAATATCCTTCGTTATCATCCTGTAGGACAACTCCTTGATTAAGACATTAAAACCATGATGGGAGAAAGAGTATAATAACCATAGAAGAAGAAGAAGAAGAAGAAGAAGAAGAAGAAGAAGAAGAAGAAGAAGAAGAAGAAGAAGAAGAAGAAGAAGAAGAAGAAGAAGTAGAAGGAGTAGAAGTAAAAGTAGTATTAATAGTAGTAGTAGCAATAATAGTAGTAGTAGCGGTAGTAATGATACTATTAGTATTAGTAGTAATAGTAGTAGCAGTAGTAGTAGAGTAGTAGCAGTAGTAGTGAATAAAAATAAAACCAAGCAACTTCCAGAATATACATGTAATAAGTTAAAGCAACAAATTTCCAAAATGAGGATAATTTTTAACAAGAAGGGACACACACACAATTCCTACTATACTGGGAACATTGTAGTAAAGTTGTTTTTCAATTATATGTAAAAAAAACCATTAATATACACATCTACAGCATGAAAGATTATTTATATATACTTAGTAAAGGTGTGTATTACCATTAACATTCACTCCATCAAACACGTAACTGCTGATCTATGTTATAACAAACAAATTATGGTGAGGATTATGTTACAATTTTATGATTATTGTTATTTTTAGAATAAAATTCAAGTGCTAGAAAAAGGTACAATAACTAATTTTTTAATGTTTTTTTTTTTTTATTTAAGTGTATTTAGCCCGCACATATGTATGTGCCCCATTTACATGCTTGCTTGATTCCCAGCTATAGCAGAAGGTGTCAGCCCCCTGGAACTAGAGTTACAGACAGTTGTGAGCAACCATGTAGGTGCTGTAAGTTGAACCCGGGTCATTTGTGCTCTTAAATGCTGAGCTATCTCTCCAACTCAGGACAATTTCATTTTTAAGATAGTTTTCAGATATTTTATCCACCAGCTTCTAGGAGTTTTTATGTCTAATAATGCTGCATTATAGTTCTAGAGTCAGTACAACCATACTAAAATTGTAACTTGTTTTCTATTTTAAAAATTAAACATTGAAATTTGTATGTTTGAAAGTAACATTTTAAACTATTTTTGATTAGTGCATATTAATTGTACATATTGATGTGGTACATTTTCATATATCCAGAAACTTATACAACATATATTGATCATATCTAACCCGTCTTAACCTTTCTCTTTCCTGCTTCTAGGATTAACTATTTATATTAGTATCCACATTTTCGTCTGCTACATGTGATAGAGAGCGTGTGGTTCTTGCCATTCATGTCTGGTTTACTCTACTTAACATAGTGTCCTCAAGTTCTGTTTTGTACCAAATGTCAAGATTTCTTTCATGGCTAAAAAGGACTCAACTCTGCAGGATCACATTACTGTTTCATCTCTCCATGAAACCAGACTGAATGTATACCTTTGTCATTATGAATAGTGTCACACATGGGCATGCAAATATTACTTTCATCTGCTGATTTTATCCTTTTGAATAGTGACCCAGAAATACAATAAATATCTTGATCATATGAAAGATTCAGTTTTAGTTTGAAAAATCTCATGTTTTCCACAGTAAGTGTACTGATGTGTACTCCTTCCTATAATGTGCAAGAGTTCCACTTCCTCTAGAGCATTTGCTTTTTATGTTTTGTTTTTAATTCATTTCTGGGATTTGGAGAGGTAGCTATTTCCTTGGAAATTTGTTTTAATGAGGTCCCTCTATCTTAAGTACAGTGACTTTACTGTAGAATTTAAGTGCATTTCTGCTATGGCTTGTGTTGAGTATTTCCCTATATTTGTTGGCCTTTTGTATTTCAACTTTGAGACATGCCTGTTCAGATCATTAACTTTATTTCCTCCTTTTTATTGACCATGGTTTGGGAGTTAGGGGATTAGTTCTTTCAAACATCTAAATAGTATAAGCCTTTGTCAAATGACCATTTAGAAAGCATCTTTTCTTCCATTCTATAAGTTATCGTTTCATTGGGGTTAATTATTTTAATCCTTTTGCTATGCTGAAGATACTTAGTTTGATCTATTCATAGTTTCTATTTTTGCTTTACTTTCCTGTGCGTTTGGGATCCAACTAAAAACAATGTGCCATTGTTTTAAAGTGATTCTCCAGGTTTCTTCTAGTTCTTTCAGAGTTTCATGTCTCAGATGTAGGTTTTCTTTCTTTCTTTCTTTCTTTCACTGAAGGAGAGAATATGGCTAAATTTCATTATTCTACTAGATCTCTAGTCTTCTTAGCATCTTTTATTAAAGAATACTCTCAATAAATTATTTTTTTGGTGTTTTCCTTGAGTATTAGTAGCCCAAAGATTCCTGGGTATATCTCTAATAATATATTGAGACTTTGCATTGTAGCTACTTCTAATGAGCTCATCTAGAATTAATTTTATTGACATTTATGATTGACTGAATTTCACCATAAATGGATCTATAGTTTAGTTTGTATTTGTTTGAAGCTCTGGATGTTGTTTTGTTAGCATTACAAAATATTTTGTACATAGTTTTACTATTTGTATTCTCTAGATTAGTTTTCATTTTACAAGAATTTCTTTCCCTTTTCCATAAATTACTTACTGGAAACATCTTGAATACACATTTTTGTTGTTGAATTTTATATGATTGTCATTACATTTTTCTACAGTAGTTTATTAACATATCAAAGCTAATGTGGAATATTATTTAAGAATAAAGCTTTGTTTGGTCCTTGTATAAGTACTTTGAGGCATGTTTGGCTGGGTTCATTTGCCTTAGATTCATTCTATTTGGGAATATAGTCTAACTTCTCTATCTTCTTCTGTTTTTGAATTGCTTACTGAGAAACAAGCAGAAGCTCGACGCTTTCTAACTTGTGTCACCAAAAAGCACAATTGTATTACCTTCTTCAGTGACCTTCAGAAGACAGGTTTTGTTTTATGGAATATTTGATTTATACTGTTCTGTGGCTCCCTCTGATTTGAAAAAGAATAATTTTGGATCTTTGAGAATTTCACACAGTACATTTTGATATTTATTCCCCTCCAATAATTCTTCCCAGAGCCACTTCTTTCCATTCATTCAACTTTGTTTCATGATATTTAAAGTCACTTAGACCAATTGGCCTGCCAAAAAAAGTCCAGAGTATAAAATCTACAATTACTCCCTTCCTAAAGTCTGTATCTTTTACTCACATAGGCAAATTAAAAAAAACAAAAACTAAAAAGCAGTCAGAAATTCACCATATAATACTTAATAAGACTAGATTTCATTTAAACTGAGTCTGAAACAAGATTTTAGACATTAATGAAATGAGAAGGTTACATGAAGGCAATCTCAGTGGAAAAGTATAGATTGGATTGATAAAACATGACAAGACTTGGAAGTATTGTTTCAAAACAAATTCCATCCAAACCAATTCCTAATATAAAACATGAGTATAGATGAATACAAATTTTTCCATTTATTTATTCACTTTACATCCTGATCACTGTCCTCCCTCCAGATTCCCCCTCACACAGTCCCTTCTCCCATTCTACCCTTCCTTTTTCCTCTGAGAGTGTGCACCCCCCTTGATATCCCTCCACCCTGGCACATCAAATCTCTTCAGCACTAGGCACATCCTCTACCACTGAGGCTAGTAGCTCAGTTAGGGAAAGAGATTCCACGGACAGGCAACAGTTTTAGGAACAGCCCCTGCTATAATTGCTGGGAACCCACATGAAGATGAAGCTGCACATCTGCTATATATATGAGGGGTGTGGCTAGGTCCAGCCCATGTATGCTCTTTGTTTGGTGGTTCAGGCTCAGAGAGCCTCAAGTAGTTCGTGCTAGTAGACTCTGTTGGTCTTTGTGTAAAGTTCCAATCTCCTTCAGAGACTTCAATCCTTCCCACAACTCTTCCATAAAAGTCCCTGAGCTCCTTCCAATGTTTGGCTGTGGGTATCTGCATCTGTTTCAGTGGCTGCTGGGTGGAGCCTCTTAGAGGATAGTTATGCTAGGCTCTGGAATGCAAGCATAACTGAGTATCACTAACAGTGTCATGGATTGGTGCTTGCCCATGGATGGGTGTCAAGTTGGGGCAGTTTTTGGTTGGCCATTCTTTTAGACTTTGCTCCACCTTTGTCCTGCATTTCTTACAGACAGAACAATTTTGGAGTGAAAAGTCTTGTGGGTAGGTTAGTGTCCTTACCCCTCCACTGGGGGGTCCTGTCTGGCTACAGTGCACACAGTTTTCCATATTTCTACTGCAAAACTTTTATAGACAGAAAAATGAACAACAATCGTATTATCTTGTTGACAAAAAAATCTAATGTCACCTCAGTATACCTTTTCTGTTCTAACCTAGATGGCCTCTCATCATACCTCCATCCTGTTTGCCTATAGAATACTTCAAGTGTCTGCTCATTCATGTAAATCATACAACTCTCTTTCCATAATTTATTATTTTCTTAAAGTGTTTTTGTACCAAATTTTATATTTAAACTAGTCCCCTACCAAATTCTAATGTATATAGTGGTCATATATATTAGTCCTTTTACAAATTAGAGAAAATTATCCAAAACATACAATACTAAATTCTATAAAACTTTACCAATTAATATATATTACGCTCAGGCATGAAATCCTATATAATTTTAGAAAGCAATTATTCAAATTGCCATGATGACTCAATTATGACCTACCAAACTTAGAGAAGGAAACCTCATTTACTTCGTTATGATGTTATAGCATCCCTGTATTCTCTTCCTTAATGAGCAGTTGCTGGAGTACAAGCAGTTAATTATAGAATCCAGGTCTATGTCAATCAGGGCTTCAAGACTTTTAAACTATGGAACTTTTTCAAACTTTAAATGACACAAGTTACACTTTTCACTAATTAGTGACATTGCATCATTTAAATCAAATGGCGATGAGCTACAATGGGTCACCTTTTGAAAAGGTCACATTCAAATAAAAGTGCAGTGGAATTTCCACTAAGTCTTCTGTAAGGTTAGAGATGCTATCACTGCTTCTCAGAACTCTTCTCAGTACAATTAAGGGCAGAAGAGAGTTTTCCTCACTGACTTCATTTGCTAAGTATGTTTTTAGATCAGTAAAAATTGAATTTATTTGAGCAATCAGTTTTTTATTAAGTACAATAATATTTAATTGAAGGGTTACTGAGAAAATTTAAAGAATGGAGGAACAAGTAAAGTACATATCCATTGTCCCAGTATTGCTAGATAACAGTTTGAGAATAATATAAACTAATGCAAATATCTGTGCAAACAAAATGCTTACACAATGAAAAGAATGACCTCTTTCAAATTACCTTTGATGTACACTATAAACATGGAAAGGAAAGAAAACAAAGGAAAAGTAATGATAAGACTTTGCTATTCGATATTTTTTTCACCACCATGAGCTCTCATTTGTTAACTGTTTGTCTTAATGTCTGTGTAACTGTGATTTTGATAAGAAGTCCTTTCCTGTAATAATAACTTTCTGCCTATTCCCTAGATTTTCTTCTATGAGATCCACATTATTTGTCTTATTTTGAGGTCCTTGATTAATTTGGAGTTGAGTTATGTGCAGGGTGATGGATATGAACTTATTTCCTTTGTTTTATATACTACTATTTAATTTGATTAGTAAAATTTGTTAAAGATTATTTTTGGACTTCTTTGTAAAAGAAATCAGGTATGTATTTCATTGTTATACATGTCTATTATGCTAAAACTATACTGTTTTTATTATTCTGCATTACTATAGTTTAAAAGTTTAAAAACAGAACTGATGAATACTCAGGGAAAGAGGAACATTCATCTATTGCCAGTGAGAGTCCAAACTGGAGCAGCCATCATGAAAATGAGTGTGAAGGGTCTTCAGGAAGCTGAAAATTAAACTACCATAACACCAATCTATAACAACCTTAATTAACCATTTACCCACTGTACTGGCTGGTTTTGTGTCAACTTGACACAAGCTGGAGTTATCACAGAGAAAGGAGTTTCAATTGAGAAAATGCCTCCATGAGATCCAACAGTAAGGCATTTTCTCAAGTAGTGATCAAGGGCGGAGGGTCCCTTGTGAGTGGTACCATCTGTGGGCTGGTAGTCTTTGGTTCTAAAAGAAAGCAGGCTAAGCAAGCAAGGAGAAGCAAGCAAGCCAGTAAGCAGCATTCCTCCATGGCCTCTGCATCAGCTCCTGATCCCTGACCTGCTTGAGTTCCAGTCCTGACTTCTTTTCGTGATGAACAGTAGCGTGGAAGTGTAAGCTCAATAAACCCTTTCCTCCCCAACTTGTATCTTGGTCATGATGTTTGTGCAGGAATAGAAACCCTGACTAATACAAATTGGTACCAGCATAGTGGGGTATTCCTGTGACAACCTGACCATGTTTTGGAGAGGACAGTGGAAATGCTTTGGAACTTTGAGTTAGAAGAGTCATCGGGATGTTAAGAGCTATGTGGAATGTTCTGTAGGAGCTTGGAAGATAATATTGAGAACAGTGCAGAAGATGGAGGGCTGGCTTGTGAAATTTCAGAGGGAAGATTAAAGACTCTTGTCAGGGCCATTGCTAGTTTGACTTGAGATTCTATGGTTTTGGTTAGCTTGGTCTGAAGAAATCAGCTGTGATTAACAAGATACCAGAACTACTAAAGTAAAACCATTTCATTGCTGGGGTTATTGATGCTGGTTAGCTGGAGCTAAGATATTAGTGGTGATTAAGGAGAGACCAGCATCATTGGAGTGAAATCTTCTGTGAAGTGTTTACTGAAAGCACAGAAACTGCGTTCCAGAGATGTCCAGGGTTGTACCTTTTGCTGTGGCTGGACTTGGTAGTGTGTAAGATTCACCCAGGTGGTACTGGTTTTGAAGGCATGAAGGAGTCGTAAAGAGCAGTTGAGGCCTGGGCACTGTGAGAGGCTGTGAAAGGCCATTGGTGAAGGTGCAGCCTCAGTTGCGATTGACAACCCAGGACTGAAGGGATCATACAAAGGAGGTGAGGTTTGGCACCATGAAGAGAGCCTATGAGAGGCTGTTGTTAAACCTAGTTGCAGTGGAATACAGCAGTGTTTTGGAGATGCCAGTACCATGAGATGACCACCAAGAACAGCAGCAGCAGTGGAGTACAGGCATCTGGAGCCTAGAAAACAAGGTGTGTGCTACAATGGGCAGAGCTGAATAAGTGACTCAAGCCCTTAGAGGAATCCAGAAGATCGTGAGTGGATCCCAGATATTGGACAGTTGGAGTTTGATTTTGCTTTCAAATTGTGATTCTGCCCTGATATATTTTCCTTCCTGAAGGAAGAAGGTATTTTAGTGGAGTCCACAGTTAAGAGACTTTTGATGGTAAAAAAGACTTTGAATTCTAAGAGACTGGATATCTTTAAAGGGATTGAAATTTTAATAGTAAGAATTTGCAAAGACTGTGGAACTTTTATAGTTATTTAGATCTTGGGGATGAATAAGAAAGTAAGGGTTGAGGCTTAATAGTGATGTGCTTGTGTGTCAAGTTGACAAGGGGTCAATTGTACTGGCTGGTTTTGTGTGTCAACTTGACACAAGCTGAAGTTATCACAGAGAAAGGAGTTTCAGTTGAAAAAAATGCCTCCATGATATCCAGCGGTAAGGCATTTTCTCAATTAGTGACCAAGGGAGGAGGGCCCTTTGTGAGTGGTACCATCTGTGGGCTGGTAGTCTTGGGCTCTATAAGAAAGCCAGCTGAGCAAGCGAGGAGAAGCAAGAAAGCAAACCAGTAAGAAACATCCCTCCATGGCCTCTGCATCAGCTCCTGCTTCCTGACCTGCTTGAGTTGCAGTCCTGACTTCCTTTCATGATGAACAACAATTGGAAGTGTAAGCTGAATAAACCCTTTCCTCCTCAACTTGATTCTTGGTCATGATGTTTGTGCAGGAATAGAAACCCTAACTAAGACATCCACCTTGTTCTGTATCTTATTACAGAATTTTTGCTCATCTATATTCATTGATGCTCTATTTACCATAGCAACAAATTAGAAACAATCTAGATGTCAATCAACTGATAAATGAATAATTAAAATGCAGTACAGGCCCCCAATAGAATATTATTCAGCTATTACAAAAATTTATATTTGTAGGTATACAGACAGAAAAATCAATCATTGTGTGTGAGGTAATCTAGAACCAGAAAGATAATGGCTGCATATTTCTCTTATTGTTACCTTTTAGACTTTTGGTATGCTAATTTCATTTATAATATCTAAAGAGGTTAAGAAGCTAATAAGGGACAAAGGAGGGAGGAAATCTTCCAAGGTAGTGGATATAGCATAGAATATAGCTTTATAAAGGGATAAAGAAGAAGTGTAAATGCAAGCATTAAATGGAGTGAGGGAGCAGAGAGCAGTGTAGAAGAGGAATATAGAGGTATATCTAACACTGAAGGCCTTTTGAAAGCCTACAACTGTAAAGGCTTCCTTAAATATATACATGTATGAAGTTGATTGTAGTTTGTGCTTTATACCTAAAATTGATTTGAAAGTATTCTGTTTGTTGCAATTAAATAATTTATTTACTCAGAAAGTGGTATTAATTTAAGTGCAGAAAATTGGTCCTTAAATAAATATGGGATTGCTCTTTTAGCTTGGTTCGTCTAGGGCAGTTGTAAGAGTTTAACTTGTACTAAAAGATAAAACTCTGATAGCCATAGCATGCTCTGGTACCACAAGTTTCCCTATGAATAGCTGAGGTCACTTGGTATTAAATGTCCTTTGACAATGATACTTCAAAGCTTGAAGTCTATTTCTGTAAAGCAGTGTTAGATAGTTAAGCTAGACCAGTAATTCTCAACCTTCCTAATATTATAACCTTTAATACAGTTCCTTAATTTGTGGGGATTCCTATCATAAAGTTCTTTTGTTACTACTTTATAAATGCAATTTTGCTACTGTTATGAATTGTAGTGCAAATATCTGATATGCAGGATGTCTGATATGTGACCCCTATGAAAGGGCCATTTGGCATCCAAAGGGGTCACAACCCAAAGGTTGAGAACCATGGAGCCAGAGGAATGACTTCTAGCTGCACAGGAATAACAGAGAAAGAAGATGGCAATTCAGAGTTTCATTATTTTCCCTAAGCATTTTAAGAAAAATCACAGGTTTTATGTCTTGTCCTAAATGAATTTCTTCTGGTTTTCAACCATAGGAATGAACATGTAAAATAAAATAAAATAAAATCGGTCATAATATATTACCATGGTTGCCATACGACAGCATCAGTTAGATTGCAACTTTGCCAGATCTCATGTAAATGTTTCAAATATGTTCTCCAGAGAACTGTAGGCAATACTGGTGGACAGATGGATGTTGCTTAATGTAGAGGTTTGGAACCAAGGGTGGCACATCAGTATCAGCATCCTCAGAGGCTTCCTCAGTAGATTGTCTTGATTGTACTCAAGGGCTCCTGGATTTTAGCATTTGTACACTAATGAAAAATTATGAAACTCCCCCAGAAACAAGTACCAATTCTACTGAAAACACTGACCTGGTATGATAAGTGAGCCCCTTTTCCTGCATTCTCTGGACACTAGGCAGATGGGATTACTCTAGCCTTGTTTAAAGACCCTTAACAGCTTTATATAACAGCGACCTTGCAAAGCAAACAGAAGTGCATCTAGCTGTATTATCAAGAAAATGATGTTACTAAAGTAGACCAAAAATCAAAAAGTGATCTAAGGTCTGAGCTGGGTTCCTTGGGGAACGACCATCCCAGACTCCAGTGATCTACTAATCCCAATAGTGTGGTCATTCAAAGGAATGGTTTACATTCCAATACTATTTCTGATACTAGAAACCAGGAGGGAAGGAGTGGTGGAAAGCCCTGTCTTTTAGATCTTCTGGAAACAGTATACAATTTCTATAGTTCTCTCATTGGCAAGAGTGGCATATAGCAAATTTAAGTACAAAAAGAGCTGAGAAAGGTATTATTATCATAGGATATACAGTCCACAAAAAGGCAAGGGCAGAGACAGGCAGATTCTAGGGTCTTGCTTTCCAAGAGTCTGTCTGAAATGGTAAGCACTACACTAGGTTCAGTGAGAGACCTTGCATCGAAAAGTAAGTTGGAAAACAATAAAGGAAGAAGATATCTGGCATTGATTGACCTCTGGCCTATAGAAATGACCACATGGGCAAGTGCACACACACACACACACACACACACACACACACACACACACTAGCAGACTACCCAAAGTATTAGCTATAAGAAATTTGCACTTAGAAACAAGAAAAATAATGGTGAGATAAGACAATCATCACATATTAAATTTTGGTAAATCCTGATTTTATTTTTTGAGATTATAATATATTACATCTTCTCTCTATTACCCTTCCTCCTTATAAAGCCTCCCATATACTTCTCTTTATTTGTTTTAAAAAATCATGGCCTTTTTCCCATTAACTGTTGTTATGTACATACATAACATGTATGTGTGTATTTGTGCATGTGTTCTTAAATCTATAAGGAAAACCTACTCAATCTGTATGCTTGTTATTTATATATATGTTTTTAATGCTGACAATTTGGTATTGGAGAAGGCTTCTTGCTTGAGGAAACTGTATCTTCTAATCTCAGGATTCTTTGTTTCTAGTTTCTAGAATTTCTAGTATTCTTGTTTTCTAGAGTTTGTTGTGTAGGGTTGATACTTTCTGGGCTTTGTCTAGTCAGAATTATCGTGTCTAGTTTTGTACATGTGTAGCTCCTATTTAGTCAGTCTTGCTGGTGATGCTTTATGGGGGAAGGCCCTGGCATTCCTGTGAGAAACTATCTCACAGCCAAGTCCCTGAATTTTCTCTCTCTTACACACTTTCTGTGCCATTGCCCACAGTGATCCTTCAGCCCTGGGTATGGGAGTGGTATTGTAAATGTATCAGTTGGGACTGGGCTCCAAAACTTTGCATTTTATTTGTAGTACTCATATTTATATATTTACAAATAATGTAAAAGAAAGAAGACTGGAGAATTAGAAGACATGTGGGAAGTGGATAAAGGAGGGTGTCTCAAACATCATAACCAAAATACAAGATGGGGAGGAAAGTTGAGCTTACACTTCCATGCTGCTGTTCATCAGGAAAGGAAGTCAGGACTGGAACCCAAGCAGGTGAAGGAACAGGAGCTGATGCAGAGGCCATGGAGGGATGTTCCTTACTGGCTTGCTTGCTTCTCCTGGCTTGCTCAGCTGGCTTTCTTGTAGAGCCCAAGACTACCAGCCCACAGATGGTACCACCCACAAGGGGCTCCCCCCCGCCTTGATCACTAATTGAGAAAATGCCTTACCTCTGGATCTCATGGAAGCATTTTCTCAACTGAAACTCCTTTCTCTGTGATAACTTCAGCTTTTGTCAAGTTAACACAAAACTAGCCAGTACAATTGACTCCTTGTCAACTTGACACACAAACATATCACCATTAAGCCTGCAGTCTTACTTTCTTATTCATCCCCAAGATCTAAATAACTTTAAAAGTCCCACAGTCTTTGCAAATTCTTACATAATAACATGTAAGTCCCCTTTAAACATACAATCTCTTAAAATTCAAAGTCTTTTAAAAATTCAAAGCCTCTTAACTGTGGGCTCCACTAAAATACCTTCTTTCTTCAAGAGGGAAAATTATCAGGGCACAGTTACAATCAGAAGCAAAATCAAACTCCAACCATCCAATGTCTGGGATCCACTGATGATCTTCTGGATTCCTCTAAGGGCTGAGTCACTTATCCAACTCTGCCCTTTGTAGCACACACCTTGTCTTCTAGGCTCCAGATATCTGTACTCCACTGCTGCTGCTGTTCTTGGTGGTCATCTCATGGTACCGGCATCTCCAAAACACTGTTGTCTTCTGTTACAACTAGGCTTTACCAACAGCCCCTCATAGACTCTCTTCATGGTGCCAAGCCTCACCTCCTTTGCATGACCCCTTCAGACCAGGGCCATCAATTGCAACTGAGGCTGAACCTTCATCAGTGTCCTTCCTGGCCTCTCACAGTTTGGAGCCTCAACTCCTTTGCATGACCCCTTCAATCGTGGAATTGCAACTGAGGCTGCACTTTCACCAATGGCATTCCATGGCTTCTCACAGTGCCCAGGCCTCAGCTTCTCTTCATGACTCCTTCATGGCTTCAGCACCAGTACCACCTGGGTGACTCTTACACATTACCAAGTCCACAAGGTACTACCCTGGCTATCTCTGGAACACAACCTCTGTGCTCTCAGAAAACACTTCTCAGAAGATTTCACCTCAGTGATTCTGGTATCTTCCCAATCACTGCCAATTTCCCAACTCCAACTAACCAGCATCAATAGTCCCAGTAATGCAATGGTTTTGCTTTAGTAGTTCTGGTATCTTGTTAATCACAGATGATTTTTTCAGCCCCAGTTAACCAAAACCACAGAATATTAAATCAAACTAGCAATGGCTCTGATAAGAGTCTTTAATCTTCCCTCTGAAATTTCACAAGTCAGCCCTCCACCTTCTCACTGTTCTCAACATTATCTTCCAAGCTCCTATACAACATCCCACAGAGCTCTTAACATTGAATGGATCTTCTAGGCCAAAGTTCCAAAGTCATTCCACAGTCCTCCCCAAAACATGGTCAGGTTGTCACAGGAATACCCCACTACACTGGTACCAATTTGTCTTAGTCAGGGTTTCTATTCCTGCACAAACATCATGACTAAGATGCAAGTTGGGGAGGAAAGGGTTTATTGAGCTTACACTTCCATGTTGCTGTTCATCACGAAAGGAAGTCAGGACTGGGACTCAAGCAGGTCAGGAAGCAGGAACTGATGCAGAGGCCATGGATGGATGTTCCTTACTGACTTGCTTGCTTCTCCTGGCTTGCTCAGCTGGCTTTCTTATAGAGCCCAAGAATATCAGCCCACAGATGGTACCACCCACAAGGCCCTCCCCCCTTGATCACTACTTGAGAAAATGCCTTACTGCTGGATCTCATGGAGGCATTTTCTCAACTGAAACTCCTTTCTCTGTGATAACTTCAGCTTGTGTCAAGTTAACACACAAAACTAGCCAGTACAGAGGGTAATGGGGTATGAATATTAATACAGTACAGTGATAAACATGAAAATATCACAGTTAAGCATACTTTTGTACACTACCTAAAAGTTTGTAATAAAAACTAATCTGTGCCTTAAATAGAGTAATAGAAACCTCTGTAGTGATATATATGTAAACTTATGTCAACCTTCCTGCTATTCTGACCAGAATCCTCTCTGTCTCTGTCTGTCTCTGTCTCGCTGTGTCTCTGTGAGTCTCTTTCTCTCTCTCTCTCTCTCTCTCTCTCTCTCTCTCTCTCTCTCTCTCTCTCTCTGTGTGTGTGTGTGTGTGTGTGTGTGTGTGTGTGTGTGTGTGTGTGTGTGTAGCTTTGATTCTTATAGTGGGATAATGGTGCTGTAGATAGTAGGAAAACCCTTTAATATTTCAGAATGACTGACTCTACAGCACCACTTTGAGTGGGATGTGACTTCCTATGTGACAGGCTTACCCACATATTCTTTTAATCTTAGCATTTCAGAGGCAAGCAGATCTTTGTGAATTCAGGAACAACCTGGTCTGTACAGTGAGTTCCAGGCCAGCCAGCATTACATAATAAGACCCTGACTCAAAACAAAAAGCAAACACAAGAAACCAAGAAACAAAACAAATACTTGACTTTTATAGTTTACCTATTCAATGTATGCATGAAACATAAGCGTAAGAACATATACTAGCCTGGAGCAGTGACTCCTCCAAGATTACTTTTTCTCACACTTTACATGGTAAACAGTTAGAAGGTAAATCAGTGTGCTGTATCTCTGAGTGCACCACCTTCATTAATTAAGAGCTATAATGTCAAAAGACAAGAACATGTGTTTTCATCACAAGAATGCCCTGGTGTCTTCAGAAAGTAAGACTCTAGGGTTTCTAGAGTCTAATTAGTCAGAGCTCTGTGCAGACTCAAGTTCAAGTGGGTTTTCCAGGCTTTCCAACTTTGGGTTTAAATTCTACCCCCAAAGACCACCCTTTCAGTGTTGATGACACCATCATTATCATATTATCATAGAAAATTATATCTGTAGAGGAATTTGCCACCAAAAGTGGGGAGAAAAATCAAGTGTGATGATTCCTAAAATCACAGTTTAACATGATTGACCTTTGAGATTGGAAGACTTTTGAAATAATATTGGATTAGAATAACCTTAATCAGGTGGTGAATCTAGCCCAAGCTGTGTTCCAGATGGGAGCTCTTTGTAGCAAATCACCACAGCTCCAGGCACCTGGTATGCATTTCTGGTCTATTTTTTTCCATTTCTCTTCCAATTATCTGAAAACCCCAGAAGTTATTTGCTTCCATCTGACAGCAACAGCTGCACACATCCAGTATCCTGCAGTGGGGTTCTGACAGCATTTCAAAACCAGGCCACAGTATATACCAGTTAGTCCATAAGAACCTTAAGTACCCTATAATCACAAAAGCCCCACCCTGCTCTACCTTAGAGATGGAATGCTGACCAGACAACATGATGAAGAGAAAACAAGAATCCAGCTACTTTGTAAGACACATACCAGAAAACAGGAGACAAATGGCAGCAGCCACTTATATCAAGCTGAAAGCTCAGATGTTCAAGACCCGCCGAGAGATCTCACTTTTCTTAGCCTGTATTAGACTGTGAGCAGAGCCTCATTTATGCGTGTAGTTAATTGAGGAAGTGATCCCAAGAAACAGCAGGGAGTCACTGACAAAGTAAAATGTAGAAAGAGAGCAAAGGAAAGTTTTGGTCAATCCAAGGCATTTGGGCTTTTGAGTTGTAAAATACATGCACCCAGAACTTCCCAGCTAGGAATAGGCAGAGTAGTTTGTTCTTCAGCTTTGTTTCCAATTGGTCAAAATTTTTAATTGTAAAATATGAAATCTCAGTAGATTTCCACAAGGTTCCATTTTACAGTGTCAGTCACCTAAAGTATAAAGGAAATAGTAGAGTTGAGCTTTTGTGGATTTATCCACAAAATTCAAAATCATCTACTTGGTCTCTTATGAATGAGACCAAGTGTAGGTAGGTCATATGTGAACTTCATAAGTGGGTTTTCCTGAGAATTCTGTATGCAAATATTTACTAGTAGACCTGTCTTGACTCTCATCTTGGATCTCATGGATTTTCCTAGACCAGAAGAATGAAAAGAAAACAAGTGAGCCAGTTTGATAGCCATATATTTATTATCACCTATCCTCAAAGAGTGCCAAGGGATCATTAGTTCTCCTTTGTTCCCAGATAGCATGCATATGTATGTATATATATATATATATATATATATATATATATATATATATATATATATGAGAGAGAGAGAGAGAGAGAGAGAGAGAGAGAGAGAGAGAGAGAGAGAGTCGTAGCTTCCCCAAACCATGGTATCAAAGAGCTTAGGGAAGTGGTTCTCAACTTTTCTAATGCTGCAGCCCTTTTATACTCTTCCTTATGTTATGGTGACCACAAACCAGAACATTATTTCACTACCACTTCATAACTATAATTTTGCTAGTTATGAATCATAATGTCTGATATACAAGATATCTGATATGCGACCCCAGTGAGTTTCTACCCACAAGCTGCAAACCACTAGCTTAGGGAAAGAACTAAAGTCTGAGAAACAAGAGTACATTTCCTTCAGTTGTTTGTATAACATGGTTGGGAATAAAAGGTGAACTAAGAGAGTGTGAAATGGTTTACTGAACCTTTAAATGAAGCGTTTAGAAAAATCTTTATTTTGCAAACCTTGACTCAAAAGTAGGAGATAAAATAGTTGTTAAAATTTGTTGGGTTTTAAGACAAATAACACATTTTAATGTCTATTGCAACCATTTACTGAATGACCCAAGGGCTGGCAATTTTGAGTGGGCCTCACAAAAAAAAAGGGCTTTCTGCTATGACTGGTATGACTAGACCACAGATGCTATGTGCTTGAAATATCTATGCAAGATTGTGATGCTGAATAATGACTCTCACAATCTTGGTGGAAAATGTATACCAGATGTCCCTGAAGTTTGAAAGTAAATATTCTCCTCTTGACAGGCATCTTTTGCCTTGCTTCTGCTTTCCTATAAAACATGGAATAGCTAACTTAAGTAAATACTCAAAGCTTGGAGTAACTTTTATGATCTGGATATTACCTGGGCAAGCCTTTCAAACATGGTTTCAACAATAGTCTAACAAAGGATGCTCTTATTAATGAGACCAAGTATGGGTAGGGGCCCAGGTCATATGTGAACTTCATATGTGGGGTCTCCTGAGACTTTTGTTTGCAAATATCTAGTACTAGACCTGGCTTGGCCCTCATCTTGAACCTCATGGATTTTCCTAGACCAGAAGAATGAGAAGAAAACAGGTGAGCTGTTGTGGGAAGTATTTTAAAAGAGAACCGGCATGTTCCTGTGCTCAAGCCAGCAACCACTGTGGGCCACAGCAGATTCTCCACCAGGTGATCTCACTCTCTCAGCCAGCCAACTCTCCGGAGCTGAGTCCCTTCGCGGATCTCTGCCGCCAGGCTCCCACAATAACTGCCTGCCCCACGGTCAGCCATCTCAACACCCAATTACCCGGTAGAATTAAAACTCTTAAGCATATAGTTAACCAATCAGATTTATGTATCAATAAAAACACAATTTACAAGATGCCAATACAATAATTTCAGAATCAATTGATATTGATAAAAGCTGCCCATCTAGACTAGAAAACTTATTCCAAACTTCTAACCTTTATGATAACATAACCATCTGTGGCGCCATGCCAGTTCACATCCTCTGCCATCTTCCTTCCCTTCTCCTCCAAGATCTCTCACCTGTGCAATTCTTAGCACCACCTCCCTGTTCCCTGTCCAATCACAGGGCTCCTGTTGCCCTAATGTAATTGGACAGGGAAAATCTGCAACAGTGAGCCAGTATGATAGATTGCTCACAAGAGCACAATGATTCTTTATTCGAGTATGTTCATATGAAGAAACAGCCCCACTCATGTGGCTTCAGAAGGCTCTGAAGGTAAGAAATAATCGTGGGGAACAGAAACTCCTGTAAGCTGTTTTCATGGTACACTAACTTCTAGGTAATGGCTTGTCATAGTCCTAGAACTTAAGGTGAACAAGGCTGGAAAACTAGAAATAAGGTGCTCTGAGAACAGATTATGGACAGAGAGCATAGGTCTAAAATGTAAACGCACTTCTATTTTACATGCATGCTTAAACAGTGTGCCCTCTACAAATTAGGCTTACAATAGTCAAATGGATATGACTATTGTAGTCATGGTCACTAATCTATATCATTAGGCTGCCAACTCAGTCATAATTTTTAATCAAATACCAAACATCCAAATGGGTAGGAACAGATGTTATACATTGGCTCAGTGACACCAATTCCCCTCTTCAAAGTTGACCTGAATGTATGTTATCTAACCTTGATGCTCCAATAAATAAGTAGACTTGGTGATACAGCCAACCTGGTGAGAGCTAAATTATACTTGATAGTTTTAGTACATAAATTTTTCAGCAATTTGTCCTGACTGGAATATCAGTCCTTTTGGACTTAGAATTTTCTTCCTTAGTTTATTAGACTTCTGACAGTAATGTCATCTATAAGTTCTGGTCAATTCGGTATAAAAGCTCATGTATTCTTGGTCAGAATTTTTGTCATTTAAGAATTTTGTTCAACAAAAGTAACTTATATTCTAAGTTTAAATGTTCTCCTGTTGTCACACAGACACAGATATGCCCACCATATGTATGCACATAAACATAGACACACACTTATTTCACTGTTTTCAATGTTCACATTTTATTTTCTTCTTGGGGGATAAACTTTTATCAACTTAGTTTCTGAATCCTCTATTTTGTTTATGAAAATATACAAATATGATAAAGACAATTAGTACATTCAATATATGTTTGTTTTTATCCACTGAACATTATCTCTATAAAGATAATAAAATATATAGTAAGATAATGATAGAAAAATTCAGCTATCTCTAAATCCCAGAGCATTGTAAATTTCCCACTGAGATCCTACTACAAAAGCTTAAGCTCAAACACAAGTCACTCAGGACTCCCAAACACCTTGTGAATGGAAGTTCTTTAAAATATTTTGAATGGTAATGTGACAGAAAGGACAAGATATATCAAGTAATATTAAAAACTTGAGGAATATTTTTATGGAGATGGCACATGGGAAGCTATTAATATCTGTTGCTGTGATTAAACACCATTACCAATAGCAACTCATTGAGGGAGAGCTTATGTCCGCTTGCACTCTATAGTTCATCCTAGCGAGAAGTTAGGGCAGAAACTCAAGGCAGGAACCTGAAGAAGGAACTTGAAGGCAGGAACTGAAGAGGAGTGCTGCCTAATAACTTTTTCTCCTGGCTTGCTTACTGTACTTACTTATATACCCTCTCCTGCAGTAAGCTGAACCTGCCCATATTTTCTCAGCTGAGGTTTTCTCTTCTCTAACAACTCCAGATTGTGTCAAGGTGACAAAAAAGGAAAACCAGCACAGATTCTGTCTCAAAAATCCCAAAGTAAAAAATAATTCAACGAATGAATGAAATGAATTATTGGAACACAGGGAGTTCAGAAGAATTGGTCTTGTCCATGAAGTCAGTTCATAGCAAAGTAGAAAGAGTAGTTGATGCAGTGACAAGTCTTTTGCTGTGGTTTGTTGTAGTCTGCAGATGCATTTTGCGAAGCTGACATTAGCTGCTCCTAGGGCAATGGGCAGTGGCCTGATGTAACATTTACTAGGTTCGAAGTTCCCGCCAGCGGGTACTCCATGCTGTGGAAATGCTGTGGAAGGAAGCCATTGATAATGGAAAGAAGCAGGAAATAAAGGAATGCGTTGGAGCAAGACGGAATCCGATCAAGCTCAAAAGAAATCTTTAATGGT
>CM052706.1:38199661-38226431 GCA_028551405.1 Uromys caudimaculatus | reverse complement strand
TACCCTAACATAACATTTAACTTATATATTTCCACCTTTTCCCAGTGGAGGATCTCTTTCTTCTATCTTCCGCTTTAACTTTATTTCTTTCTATACAGCTCTCACATAATAAAATATCTCCATTTTCTCTCGACTTAAATCTCTATTTCTCTTTTGTTCGTCTTTGTTACTAAAATTCACAAAGACTCTATTCTACATAGACCTCTTTTACCATGGGCTATATTACTTCCTGACAGTTTTCATATAGACCCATTGGTCACGTGGTACTGATTCACGGCTTTCCCACGGACCGGATTTGTACACCCGAACATCCTTTGTCCTGAAGGGAGAGCTTCCGTGAAGCAGCTCTTCCTATAATTTCCTTTTCTCTGGAAAAAGCATCTGCCTCTATTCATGTGTCACTCACCTCTTCTCCCGAAGTCCATTTCTCGGGCGGGTCACTCCGAGATCGTCTTCCACTGATTAATTCTCACCTGGCCAGGCCTTTTTCATGTCCTGACAATCAACGGTGTGCACTCTCCCGGTCCACAGTCCACGTCGGGCGCCAACTGTAACAGTTACTAGGTTCGAAGTTCCCGCCAGCGGGTACTCCATGCTGTGGAAATGCTGTGGAAGAAAGCCATTGATAATGGAAAGAAGCAGGAAACAAAGGAATGCGTTGGAGCAAGACGGAATCCAATCAAGCTCAAAAGAAATCTTTAATGGTACAATGTTTTAAACACATTAGGGCGGGAAATGGCAGGGGCGGGGAGAATCCATAATGCGACCAGACATCAATTATGACATAGTTGTACCTGAGCTAAGGGCCGGACATTTAATCCCTACCTGGGGGCAGTAACAATGGGGAGGAAACAAGGAGAGGCCTGCTAGAGCCGGAACACCTTGAAATGCTAATCAAGCCGAGCCTAAAAGTCAGGGCCTAGAGGAGACACCTGCTGAGCGATCCAAGACATTGTGACTAGCAAGATTAAGTCAAAACTGAGATCTTTCATCTAGCAGACTTAGTCAAACCTGGGATCTTTCGTGCAGCAGATATGCAAAAGGCCAAGGCCTTGGTCTCCAACAGCCTGAAAAGATATAAACATGGTTCTCATTCATGCCATTTATTTAAGCCTGAAAAAATGATATTCATTTAGAAAAAAAGAGTTTCATTTATTTTTATATGTGAGTACACTCTCACTGCCTTCAGACACACCAGAAGAGAGCATCACATTCCATTACAGACGGTTGCTGGGAATTGAACTCAGGACTGGAAGAGCAGTCAGTGCTCTTAACCACTGAGCCATCTCTCCAGCCTGATATTCATTTGTTAATGTTTGCGTTGCTTTTCATGACCGAAAGACTGCTTTATTTTAATATAGAAAATGGGAAATAAAGAATCACAAAGGCATGAAGATATCCATTTGTTAAATGTGCTGTGGTTGACTAAATTTTCTTGAAGACATTTATCAATCTATTAAAATTTCCAAATAGCCACTTATAGATGTTACCAGCTTATTCTGATAATTTGAAGGAAGAACGTTTTACTCTACAGACATTTTTGCACTGAATTCAGCATACAAGCTGTAGAAGTAAAAGTAAGCTAAAAATTAAGGTCCCAAAGTTATAAGATACATTTTAATTCTCAAGAATAGACATGATCTGAAAATTGCTAGCACACTATGTGGTGCAGATGAGGATTCACAGATACTCTTACATGATATTTGTGGTATTAAATTATTACAAATTTTACAGATGAACACGTAAGCATAGCAATCAGAGGATGCATACATCTAAGCAATACTATTTCTCAGACATGTTTGACTGTAAAACAAATGCTCATTGAAACATTGCATGCAATAACAGACTGGAAATATTCTAATGTCACCTACTGTTACTCAAGTAAATAAGTTAGGAATATTTTTTACCTACTATAAGAGAATGAAAGAGAATTCTATTTAGTGACCAAAATAATCTCAAAAAGTAGTGTTAAATACCTAAGATTTACAGATTATTCTAAAATTTCTGACTCTGTATATTAGGTGCTAAACTGTGAATACAGATATACATTCCAAGGTTGTTCACACACTAAGAATCTCTGAGAGAACACACAAACAAAAGAAATAATGAGAAACAAAATTAAAAACTAGAATCCTAATGTAGCATAGAAAGACATAAATCCTTATTTCCATTATCCATTCATAGTTTGAATTTGAGAGAGCAAAATAACCCCATTTATGTCCCAATGTTGCCTCATGTCTAGACTCTCCAGATCTTAGAAATATTTCCTTTAGGAACTCCTGAATCCCAGTAGCTAACATCAAGCAATGGCAGTTCTCACTCCTAACTTCTTTTGTCTTTTGAAATTCAGTGAGTGTTTTGAACATGCTTTGCCTTATGGGGCAGAGCAGCATGCTACCCTTGTCAAAACCAGGCACATAGGGGCGATCCAGTTCACCCTCGCACAGACTAAATCAGTTAGTTGCAATCAATCGGGCCCAGGGTTTGTAGCAACAGGCTCTAGTTTTGTGTTCTCAGTTCTCCTTTGCTTAAAGGGTGAATGTCTGTGGAGAAGAATTTGAATAGAAGTACCTCACCTGACAGGTTCCGCACTTTTCATATAGACTCCCTCTTCTGTTAGATACCATTTTGTTTCCCTATTAAAGGACAAGTGCCTTAGATTAAATAGAAAGTTAATCATCCAAAAGAAACCCAAATGTTCAAGAGTGGGGTTAATAAGCTAAATATGAAGAGAGGTACTGGAAGCCTTTGCACCTTCTGAGAGCTAAAGAAAGACATGATTGAACATAGATCCTCCTCTGGTTGTTATCACAATGTGCCAAACATTGCATTAACTCCTATGAGAAGATTTGTATCCATCCTGATGTGGAAACACTGAAGACCTTAAAATAGATAGAAGAAAAGCCAAGCTTTTGTTTTTATTATTATAAGGAATTTCAAAAACTAGGAAGATGTTATGATCTCATCATAAAATGTTCATATTCTCAGTCATTAGAGAGAACCGACTAAAATATTTATATTCAGGTTCATCTCTCTACAAAGATTCTCAACATCCCCAGGGTGCTGCTTATATTCAGCTTGTCCATAGAAGATCCATGTGAAGTTCAATCAAATGTTTTGAAGTGCCCATTACATGCTATTCAGTAAAGGTGTCAGAGCAAATAACATAGATAAATTCCTTCTTCCTGGTTTGAGGAGTAATCAATCTTCAAATAAATTATCATTGCAATTTTTTCATTTTCCTTTATTTTTGAGATGATAATATTATTACATCATTTCTCCCTTTTTCCTCCATCCTATACACCTCTTCACTTTCTTTCAAATTCATGACTTTTTATTATTACTTATTATTACAAGCAAATATGAGTATATATGTGTGTTTATGTGTGTGTATGTGTGTGTGTGTGTGTGTAATAACCTGCTCAGACAGAATAATGTTACTTGTATGTATGTTTTCAGAGCTGGCTACTTGATATTAGATAATCAGCTAGTGGGTTTTTCCCTGAGAAAGACTTTTAGCATTGCTTAAAAGCTGCACCTGCAGCACTTTGTGTGGGGTTGAGACCTGGGCTTTCACTGGTTTATGTTGACATGTCTGTTTTGTTGTCCTCATATAGCCCACACTTATGTACTTACCATGTGTATTTATAAAGGAAAATTCAAAGGAGTTGAAGCATAATATGGAAATTGGGATAATTTGTACTTTGTCTCTTAGTCTATTGTAGTTAGAAACATAGCAAAAAGCTTTTAAAAGTTATATAACTAAATGCTTTTATTTGATTACACTTTATTTTGAAATACAAAATTTAAAGTTAATTAAAAATAAACATTCTATACTCATATTTCAAATACTTTAGACTAAAAAAATTCCATATAACATATTAAAAGCAAAACAGGTAAGTCCTATATAAACTGGAAAAATATTGATGCTACTGCTAATTTTGCACTTTCAACCCAGGCTGAATTCAACTTGACATAAATTTCTTCCTGCCAGTCTTTAAATTGACTCAGGGAGCCTTTATTTTGTGAGCCAGAATAATGTGAGTTTGTGTTATTTACTTCTTGCTCCCTTACACCTTAAAGATACCTGTAGTGCCACAAATGGCTTGACATATCAGTTAGTTTGTAAGCAGTGTATAAAACCCCGTGAGTGTTGAGGCCAGATACCATTTGCTTAGAAAGTCAATAGAAAGTCTGTATGGAATACAGGTACATAGGTCCCAGAACAGTCTAAGAAACTTGACCTCAATACAGTTCATAAAACCACTATTGTCTAAAGACTAGCACTCCTGACCCAATGCCACACCAGAGAAAATGCTCTTCAGCGTCTCCTGTAGACCAGGTTAAAAGGGTAAGCTCAAGTTTTTCTAGAAGATCTAGCTAAGTGATGTGTCTCATGACCTTCTTGCTAGCATGTATGGCAAGTGCACTTGGTCCAACCATCATCAAGCAGGTAGCTCTAAGAGAGGATAAACCTAAAAATGTGCTGTGTTCACCTCATTTGGCCTCTATGAAGCATCCTATTTGTGTGTGCTGGGATGAGCCACTTTTGTGCCCTAAGTGAAGCTGGGTAGTCTGTTTCAGCTACTTGGATCGTACCCTAACTGCTAGTTCTTCTCTTATCTGGGCTTTCAACTATAGGTCATTGTCACCTGTCCTTACAAAATGAGTATGTCCCAGATAACCAAGGAGAACTCTTCTTTCCAGAACTTGTTAAACTATGAAATGTAGGCAATCCTGGGTTTATTTGTACTACATTAGCCTTTCATTTCTCAGAAACCAAAATGGAGACACATTTCCAAGCTGCCCACCATGCCTTGCCTAGTGACTGACCATGTGTTTTCTCCATTCCTTCCATGGGATGGCAGTGTTCTTCCCAGAGTACTATGTATAATCAACCTGTAAAACTCTTCCTGATTTTTTTTCTCCCCATCAAGGTGCGGCTTCATCATGTTTTCATGACTCAGGGCCAACTTTCTGTTTCCTGTCTGCCCACACATTCCCCATCATTATACAGGCTTCATCAGGCCCAGAATGAATGGAAACCAGAGAACAGGTGATTAACACTCTGATGCTCTAAGAAAATAAATATTATCTCCTTTTAGTTGTTTATTTTCCCAATAGTCATAGTAACAGAAATATATGCTATGTATCAACACATCATAAACCTCTTATACCCATCTTTTATTTTCCAGTAAACACATACACACATGATAGAGTCAGGAAAGCATAGGAACTATAAGCTACCACCACAGTAGGCCTTGAACTTTTTTCTATGATCTGCCCAAATACAGGTATACAATCTGAGCAGCTCTAACATGGAATCCAGAACAGTGACTTAAGATGTACAAGTTGATAAAACTATGAAGATGAAAGAACTATTCTGAAGATCTCTAGGACCTGTTATTTTGACTCAGCTGGAACAATGTTTCAAGTAGTTAATAATGGAACTTTTCGTGAGATTCCATCTCCTGTAACTGCTCTTGCTTCATTTTCTTTAGTTTCTTTGTATTGGGATATACAATACTAGACAAGAACCTTCCTCATCATAAAAATAAAATGGTTTCCTGAGGAATTCTGTGATTTCAGATACCTCTTTAAGGCAAAGACCAGCCAATGAGCCCTCATGGAACAAACCAACACATCCATTTCTCTGGTAAATAACAATTTCTCAGAACAAAATGATAACTATTTGTCTATCGGTGACATCTGTCACCAATATCAGTGTTGAGAATTTAAGACAGATACTTTATGAGTCATAAAAGAAAATATGTATTGCTTGGTTCCTTTAAGAAGACATTAATTTACCCTTGCTTTAGGTACCTTAAAATAGACCAGGACAGAAGACTCTTGTATTAACTATCCTCTTGGATGGAACCAACATGGTTGGTAATGTGCTCTCGGCGGTCCTTCACTCCAGATCCAAGAGTATCCTCAAGATCAATCATGCCTCGAGGGGCTTTGCATTCTTTCCACTACATCAGTCCTCTAAGAAGCCATGACAGATGATTGTCCTAATGTTGAACAGTACTCGCATCTGCAAGATCACTTTGGGGCCAGCAATGAATGCTGGGATAAAACTGCAGCAAGGCAGATGAACATAAAAGCACCCCAAGTGAGTTCCAATATATCACAGAAACTCATGCAAACTTTGATGACTAGCTCATAAAGTTCATCGTGGCTAGTTTGGTGAAGGAGTTAGTTGGAAAGGTTTACTTCTTCAGAACTTCACTCAACAAGCAATCTTGTCACGAAATCATATAAAGTGCCTTAATTAGAGAAAATTCCATATAATGGTCTAGAAAATATTAAGAGCTAGACTAAATTTAGATAGTAAAGATTCCTTGGGGACCATCATTAGGCAACCTAAGAATATCATTCATTCTCAGCTACTGGATCATACTCTATTCCCTTTTATTGGAGAAAAAATTGCTCTCTACTTAATAAATCTTTTGTTTCCAGAATTATGTTTCAGATCAAAGGCATTAGAAAACATCAATAATTCTTGCAGTTATTCAACAACAAGCATTTATTGTTCCTCCAATTTTAGCACAAGACTCTCAACTAATTTTCCTCACTAGCATTTGCTTGAGCTGGTCCCATCTAGAACAAATGGTGTAAGCTCCTATCCTGATTGTCCAGTTTTCTCTTTACCAGCATGCTTTCAAACTGCAGGAGAACAAACATCCCACAAATCTGCACTTTGTAAAGTGCACAAATTTATTTATATATCTACAATTTTGTATTTCCATCTTTGTTCATTCTTGTATCTTCTCTGGAGCACTGAGGCATAATCAAGTTCTGGATTACCACCCTGGACAAATAAATTAGCTTAATTGATAAAGAGAGTTTCCTTTTGTTTCTAAAGGATTAATGGAATAAATTTGAAGAAAAAAATAAAAGAATATAACAGAGACTGGCACACTAAGTGCATGTGGTTCTGTAGATTATTACATACATACTACACAGAGAAAATATTTTGTATAGCCACAATGTAAAATAATATGGACTTCTCTAAAGTTGTGGTATGGTGGTTTGAATAAAAATGGTCACGGCAATCCCACAGGGAGTGGCACTATTAGGAGGTATGCCCCCGTGTGAGCTGGTGTGGCTTTGGTGGGGGATATGTGTCACTAGAAGGTGAGCTTTGAGGTCTCAGAAGCTGAAGCTACTTCCCTTCCTGCTGCCTGCAGATTATATGTAGAACTCTCAGCTCCTTCTCCAACACCATTTCTGTTTGCATGCCACTCTGCTTTTGACCATGGCAATAATGGGATAAACCTCTGAACTGTATACCAGCCCTAGTTGAATGTTTTCCTTATTAAAATCTGGTGTGGATATGGTGTCTCTTAATAGCAATGCAAACTCTAAGATATGGCTTGTGTGTGGAAGTATAGTAAATGCTTCAGATTTTTTTTTTTTTTTAGAAATATTACATGCTAAGTTAAAATTTTATTTTATTTTATTTACTTTTTTTTAAACTTCAGATTTTATGCCCATCCCAGTCCACCCTCTGACTCTTCCACATCCCATACCTCCTCCACATCCCCCTGTCTCCAAGAGGATTTCCCTACCCCCACCCTGCCAGACCTCCCCACTCCCTAGGGCCTCAATTCTCTTGAGAGTTAGGTGCACCTTCTCTTATCGAACCCAGACCCAGCAGACCTCTGTTGTATATGTGTTGGGGGCCTCATATCAGTTGGTGTATACTGCCTGGTTGGTGGCCCAGTGCCTCAGAGATCTCCAGGGTCCAGGTTAATTGAGACTGTGGATCCTCCTACAGGGTTACTCTCTTCCTTAACTTCTTCCAGCTTTTCCCTAATTCAACCACAGGAGTCAGCAGCTCTGTCCATTGGTTGGGTATAAATATCTGCATCTGACTCTTACAGCGGCTTGTTGGATCTTTCAGGTCAGTCATGCTAGGCCCCTTTTTGTGAGCGCTCCATAGCCTCAGTAATAGTGTCAGGCCATGGGACCTCCCCTTGAGCTGCATCCCACTTTGGGCCTGTCTCTGGACCTTCTTTTCCTCAGGCTTTTCTCCATTTTTTGTCCCTGCAGTTCTTTCAGACAGGATCAATTATGAGTCAGAGTTTTTGACTGTGGGATGACAACCCCGTCCCTCACTCTATGCCCTGTCTTTCTTCTGGGGGGGGGGCTCTACAAGTTCCCTCTCCCTACTGTACGACATTTCATCTAAGGTCCCTCCCTTTGAATCCTGAGAGTCTCTCACCTTCTTGGTCCTTGGTACATGCTGGAGGGTCCCCCCACCTCCTACCTCCCGAGGTTATCTGTTTCCAGTCTTTCTGTCAGCTTACTTTTGCCAGTTACTTTTTTTTTTTTTGCCAGTTACTTTTGGAAGTCAAATCACCATTAAAGTTTGTTTTGCTTATTGGTTCCTTATGAATTGTCCCTGTAGATCATTTTTGTTTGACTATTTTTATCTGTTTTCTGGCGCAAACACAGGAGGAAATTTTAACTTTGCAAAGTGAAATGCCACTGAAACTTTAGAAACCTAATTACTAATTAATGTCCTTATTTCTATCAGCAACTTGATCCTTTCATGCTTACTTTGCTATAACACTGAAATCAGCATTATCTAAGCATTTATAACTAGTTCATAATTTACAGGTTGATTGACATCAATGACTTTTAAGCATATAGATTTTAAACAGCAACTTGTTTTTGTTGTTGTTTGTTTGGGTTTTTGTTTTCTTTTCTTTTTTGTTTTTGTTTTGATTTGTTTTTTGGCATGTGTTTCTACGAATGACAAGGGCATTATTTTACTTAAGTGGATGGAAACCATGATCCTCTCCCCTATTGCAGGAAGTGACAATGACTTCAGTGAGCTTCATTGCATTGTGATGCTGAGCTGGACAAGTAAGGATCTTGACCAAGATTAATCTTTTACTAATGCCTCTCACACTTACTCCTATGACACTACCAATCACAGTAAACAGAAATGTACTTGTTTTTACATTTGTGAATAACCTAAATATTTTCTATCAATTAAGATGAATTTTATTTTCATGATTTAAATAGCTCATGGTATGGTTGTGAATCTGTTGTGGATAGCCCTGGGGCTGTTTGTATTCTGTTAATTCTGCCCTCTTGGGAGGGGCTTCAGACAAGGAGTGAGTTACACCTGTGACTTCTTATGAACAAACCTCCTAATGAATAAAGGAGCCAATCACTGGGCCCACAGGAGGAACTAACAGATTGGAGGGTGGAAGAGAGGAAGCAGGAGAGACAGAGGGCCTTTTGGAATGGGGACAGCAGATAGGTAAGATATAGCTACTAGAGTCTCCTGGTATCATGGCAGATCCACAAGGATTTGCCACCAGAGGAATCAGACTTTGATAAGGTTTATAAGATTAGGTTTTAGTTGTTGCACCCAGAGATTGAGTTACTATTGTTTCTGAGCTAAGTTTGTGTTGTGCTTTCCTTGACCTGGTGGTTCGTCTGGGTTCCAGAGAGAAAGGTACAGCTGCGAAGTATGGGTTTGCCTGATGTGCACCACAAAGCCCATAGTGGTATTGAAGCATGGGGCTGGCATGGTAGCAACCCACTAGTGGGAACCTAGTAAGCTGGGTGGAGAGATTGTGGAGCTCTGAGTCAGAGCTCCATGAGATAAAAGCAGGTCAGCCATTGCTCAACAGTGCATGGCTGGCCAGCCCGCTAGAGATGAGAAAACCAGGGAATAGTGTGGGAACAGACTGCCATATTGTTTCTTTTTTAATATTTCCCGCAACATGAATCTATGTATTCAATAAATGATGGTGTTAAATTACACCATCCTTATTTGGATGATGCTTGAATTAAGTGATGCTATGCACATAAAGTACTCATTGGCACTTCTTACCTACTTTATGAAGCTCTGAAGAGATGAGTTAGCCACTGTTGTTAAAGAAGACCAAGTCTCTCCAAACCTGATGATCCTGTCATGTTCTTCCATTCATGTTTAGCTCCTATACATCAACCAGACATATTCAGAGATATTTTCCCTGACCTTCATTAATAAACATTCCCCTCATTTCCACCACAAGACTCCATTTGTTACTTTTCATATATTAATATTATTTTGCCACATGTAACTCATATCTAAAACAGAGTCTGCAGGAAGACAACAAACTCTGCCTTTCATATTTATAGGGCAACATTTCCAGCATATAGGATAGCAAGTTTTGTTTGAATAAACTAGTGAAGGATTCTCTGAATTATTTAATACAATTTGTGAAGCTTTTGAGAAATACTATGAAAACATTTAATCTAATATGTTATTTGCTGGCCTTAGAAACAAGTTGGATGTTTTACAATTATGCCAGAGGTCTTCATCCTACAATAATTTAGTGACATAATGTTGGCACAAGATAGTGCTATCGACACGAAGGAGAAGGACAGATCTCTTAATAAATTATGCTAAGGAAATTTGATATCCATCGGCAATATAATGAAGGCTTGATTTTACATAAAACTATAGATTGATGATAATGATAGAGAAATAGATAGAAGATGATAGATAGATAAATAGAATATAGAATATATACATATGCATATATTAATTATGATGGTATATGCTTGAAATTATAGCAGTCTGAGAGGCTGTGTCAGTAGGACAATGAATTAAAGAGAAAGGTGGGCTGTATAATGAGATACTTTTTTAGAAAGTAACAAAAATCCCGCTAACAATAACAAAAAAGTCAAACGAAACAAAGATACACCAATAGTCACTAACTGTATGAAATGAGGTTCATATCACTAGAATCAATATTACAAATTATAGAAATGCAAATTAAAACTAAAATGAAATATGTTGTGCCATAACATGTCCACTATGTAAAGGAAGAAGAGGAAGAGAAAGGAAGAAAGGTAAAAGAAAACAATCTATTTGCTGAGGAGCAGAGAACTCAGAGCCCCGGTCCACTGTTAATGAGGATGGAATGGTATAGCCACTCTGAAAACAGAATAGCAGTTCACTCATTCAACACATACAAAGCCATTGCTCACCTCATAAAGATGTTCCATCTACCTTAGCCTTCATTCCTTTCTTGTCAGCAGCATCAAAAATTAAAAACATTTTGTCTCATTTGCAGCCTCAATAATAGTAATTTTTCTCGTCCTTCCAAGCCATCTCAGTGTCTTCAAGTGCTACCTTTAGTCACTTCTGTTGTCTCCCCAAGTGTCTTCAGCATCTTTCCATTGCCCTGAGATGAGTGTACTCCTCCCCTGTGGGACAGCTGTCCCTGAAGCTTAATCTGACCTTTGTGCTACCATGCCATCACTTCAAATAGAATTATTTATTACCCAGGCAACTTTACCTACAATTTTTTTATCCTCTAACTTTCCTATAATGACCCACAACAACCTTCTTGTGAACACAATATTTTGAGTCCTTACTGAAGAAATTTTAGCTATTTGTTCATTAAGAAATAATATCATACAATTTGACTCACAGGGTATCCATAAAGATTAAATTTCAATAGGATCAGATCCCTTAGAATAGCGACTAAACAAAATATATTTTCAAGAGACATTAACAGATATCAAAATTTTACTAATTTCTTAGGCATAGAAAGCCTTCTTAAGTTCTTCAGACAAATGTGACTTTTTTCTTTTAACCCTCTTTAATATGTTCTCTCACATTTTCAAGGGATTGACAAGTATCAGTGGTTTATTTCTTTTACTAGATTAAACCCTGTAAAATAATCTAAAGAATTCCTTTTTATATATGGTTTCTAGAATACCAGCTACTATGTACTAATTTTAAAATTTACTTCATAGAAACTGAATCAACGTTCTTGCTTTATTTGCTGTAAACTTTCTGTGCCCCATACCATACCCATACATTTAATGTAAGTGTTTCTTAATATGAGCTGTGAATCTTTGAGATAAAAACCATTTCCATAAAAATACTACAGAACCATTTTTCTTTTATACTCACATGTTCTCACACCTCTACTGGGTGGTCTTCCACAGCTATAAAATCTGTGATCATACCACAGATTAACTGCAGAGGGACAAGTGAGATTTCAAGATTCTTCTCAAAATACTAAGGAGCAATTTATATGCTGAGAAAAGTCACACTTCATGAACCCAATGCTGTGGTTTGGTTAACTCAGTGACCTGCAACTCATCCTCTGGTAATTGCTGTTTCCAAACAAGCATGGAGGGCAGAACCTAGCAGAGCCAGGAATGACCTGTAAAGTGGAAGAGAGTCACTAGTAGCAAGAAAGTGACACTTAATAAAGTCAAATGTTGGGAAAATAATGAGTGCCACTTTGTTATGCTTCCTTGAGGGGACTGCTTCAGCTGAAATATTTTCCACAGCTTCATGCACAACGGACACTGAGAACAAAATTAAACACTCTTAAGTATGGATCTTGGCTATATTCATTGGTCAAGTTCCTTAGAATTTTCATGAATTTTCAGCTATATTGCTAATTGGAGATTATGATGAATAATTACTAATAGTTAAATATTAGCTACTCTTTGATAAAAGCTTACAGATTTTTCATGTTTTCAATGCATGAATTACAATTATCAGCCTCTATTGACAGATAAAGAAATGTAGCTTCAGAATGATAGTATATGAGAAATATGGAGTTAAGTGTCAGAACAGGGGTTTAAACGTATACTGTGTACCCCTAAGGCCAACACTCTTAAAGGAAACATCACAGAAGCACGTACGATTGTGTGTGAGAAAATACTTTGCAAACTACAAATAATTCCTATATCATCACTACTATGAAGTGTTTGTACTTTTTTGTAACTTTAACTTCCTTCAGAAAATATCTACTGATGCTTTTCTTAGAGTTTCTTTCTTGTCTGTATTCTGTGTCTCTCTGTCTCTCTGTCTGTCTCTCTCTGTCTCTGTCTGTCTCTCTCTGTCTCTCTCTCTCTGTCTCTCTCTCTGTCTCTCTCTCTCTCTGTCTCTCTCTCTCTCTGATAAAACACTATAACACCGTAACTGAAAAACTTGGGGAAGAATGGGTTTATTTCCGCATACACATCACAGTCCATTATCAAAAAACAAACAAACAAACAAACAAACAAAAAAAGCTGTTACAGGAACCTGCAGCAGAAACTAAAGCAAAGGCCCTGGGAAGTGCTGCTTACTGTGTTCCTCCACAATGGTTTGCTCAGCCTGTACTCTTGAAGCAGCAAGGTAGAACTACTGACCCTATCTTGTCTACACAAACACACAAATCTGATTTTATAGCCTTCAATTCAGCCTACTATCTTTCCATTCTGATTTTCTGATTATAAACAAACTTGAAAGTTTTCAGTTTATCTATTCATATTCCTTTTGTATTGTTGTGTGTCTTTCCCTATTCACACAGATTGTAATTTCCCCACTTGGAATTTATGGAGACTAATGAATATGGGCCCTTTCATCTTTCATAATTCTGTTTATTTCTTTGCAAACTATGACTTATATATTGTTTATTGCATTCTTTATGTTAGAGAATGAGTATTACATTTTTCTGTATTTTTCATTTTATTTTTTTCCTTCTTAAAATGATCTTATCATTCTTACTAAATTCCATTTCCTAGGATAACTTTTTCATATCATTATTTAATCAATCATTATAGAACCGGAACAGAAATGCAGAATAATAAGAGGAAAACCGTAAGAAAACCACAATATTTACCACTTATTGATTTCTATAGATGTACCTAAAAACCATTCTGGAAATAGTGTTACAGAAATAAATCTGCCATTATCTGTCCTGAGATGACACAAGTTAGAAAGAAAATGAGGAACAAAGACATTTATGCTCCTAAATGGATTGGTGATCATTACTAATTGTATTATACTCTTATTTTTTTAACATTTAGCTTAAATCATTTATCTCAGACCTTCAAACACTACCAATCAGTGTGAGTCTAAGGCTCACCACATACTGATGAATCTCATTTTTCTCAGTAGCTTTGTTCTACAAAAATCACAATCAGTTAGTAACTAATGGGTGGCCAAAATTCAAGGAGTTGATTCCTCAAAATGTCTGGTAAAAACATCTCACCAACTGACCTGTAAGTTCATTTGTATTTTTCTGTGTACAGATGCCTTGTATGGTGTGCATTTTTAATTTGTTAACTTTGAACTCACAGAAAACTGCAATAAAGGCTGACTGAGCAACTTTGACAAACATACATATTTTCTCCATGAGGCACAACAAAGCCTTTTTATTATTTGGAGTAGTAGATAATAAATCAACATTTCACTCTTACACTCACTTTTTTAAAAATCTAGTACTGACTGGTTTATAGTTACCAAATGAAGTTAAACCATTATTGCATAATCATATGATCAAAATGATAATATATCACAAAACAATTATTTTCTTTCTGTGCAGAGATAAAATTCTGAAACATTTGCTTCCATGCATGAAATGGACACTGCCAACATATATCCTATCATTTTTTCATATTGCACATTCTTTAGTACTTTTTTTTTTTTTTTTTTTTTTTGCAATCTAGTCATTGCCCCCTTCCAGGTCTGCCTTCCCACAATTCCTCATTCCATTCCTTCTCCCCCTGTCTCCAGGAAAATGCTAACCCACTAGGGTTCCCCTATCCCTATGGTCTCCCCACTCCCTGGGACCTCAAATCTCTTGAGGGTTAGCCACCTCTTCTCCCAGTCAGGCCAGACTAGGCAGTCCCCTGATGTATATGTGTCAGGGACCTCTTGTATGCTGCCTGTTTAGTGGCATAGTTTCTTAGAGATTTCAGAGGTCCAGATTAGTTGAGACTGCTGGTCTTCCTATGGGGTCATCCTCCTCCTCAACTTCTTTCAGCTATTCCCTAATTCTACCACAGGAGTCCCAGACTTCAGTCCAATGGTTGGGTGTAAGTACCTGAATCTGTCTCGTTCAGCTGCTTGTTGGGCCTCTCAGAGGTCAGTCCTGCTAAGTTCCTGTCTGTAAGCACACCATGGCATCAGTAATAGTGTCAGGCCTTGGAGTCTCCCCTTGAGATGGATCCTAATTTGGGTCAGTCACTGGACCTTCTTTCTCTATCTCTTCTCCATTTTTGTCCCTATAGTTCTTTTAGACAGGAACAATTCTGGGTCAGAGTTTTTGACTATGGGATAGCAACCCCATTCCTCCCCTTGATGCATTGTCTTTCTACTATAGGTGGACTTGTGTAAGTGGCCAACCAGTGTTTCATTTGACTTAAGGCCCCCTCCATGAAACAGAATATATATCTAACACTGCTAGGGTAACCAAGAGCCAGATAGTAGATAGCTCATAGAACTAGAGTAAAACAAAAGAAAACAAAACAAAAGCAACATTATTGTTCTCTTTTTAAAAATCAATAAAATAACTCCTAATAATATTATGCTATACTTTCAGATCAGTGCCTTTTCCAGTCATCATCAGAGAGGCTTCCCTTAGTAGCAGATGGTAAAAAATACAAAGATGCACAGCAGGCGTTATATAGAGTGTGAGAGAGAGAGAGTTGACATGGTAGGCCTCTATAGAATTTCTCCACTCAGAGCTCAGGAAGTCTCCCAGAAGAGGACATAGAAAAGAGATTATAATAGCCAGAGGAGTTGGAGAATAAGACCCTCTAAATCAATTAAACAAGATATATATAAGCTCGAAGAGATTGAAACAGCAAGCATAGGACCTACAAGTCCTCTTTATATATGTTATACTGTTTGTTTAGTATTTTTATGGAACAAGTAGGTCGCTTATAGAGGAACTTTAATCCAACAGCTTGGCTACTCTTTCCTGGGATCACAGAAAAAGACCTAGGTCTGTGTGATCTGGCTGGAATGCAGACATGTCACACGCCTTTAAGGTAAAATTAGTCTATAGAAAAAAGTACCCATGTTTGAAAGTGTTATCTAATTAAAGGAGCAATCAAAGTAATGAATCAAAGAAAGATTTGACAGAACAAGTCAGAAATAGGGCAAGTCCGACTCTCATGAGAACACCATAGTAAAGAGAAGCAATTTCAGATCAGCAAATGGAGAGTCAGCAGTTGGGAGTCAGTGGAGTTAGTGCACTGCAGTGGACTTGATTCCCTTCATGACTTCACTCAGTTCAGTGCAGCTCAGCAGAGGCAGTTGAAGCTAGAGAATAAGTAGCCAGAAGATTAGAACAAATTGCTAGAATTAGTTTGAGGCAAAATAGAACAATTCAGTAAAAAGCTAAGAGAAGCCAGATTGAATCAGTCAGCTTGGAGAGGAGTTTTGAGCCAGAACATCTGAGTTGAACCAATCAGCCAGTGTCCAGAAAGAACTAGAAAGTATATTCATATTCAGCAGTAGGTCTCAGAGACTAAAAACATCCTAGGTCTAGGTTTGGCAGTATGGAGGCTAAAATCTTCTAGGCCTAGCTCTAGAAATAATTAGATTGAAACACTCTGGACTTACTCCAAGTCATTTATTCATAAAACAGAAATATGTCTCTCATCTCATCCCTTCACCTGAGAGGGAAAAATTACTATTACAGGTCTCTGACTCTTGTGCCTGCACTTGGGACTTTTTTCCCTGTGTTAGGTTGTCATGTCCAATTATAGTATGATAGGTTTAGTTTCATCTTATTATATTTTATTTTGTCATATAGGGTTGTTATCTCTTAAAACCTGTTCTTTTCAATGAGAGAGAAAAGGGGAGTGAATCCAGAGGAAAGTAGTTCTGGGAAAAACTACAAAGAGTAGATGGAGAAGAAACTATGATCAGAATATATTATATGAGAAAAAAATCTATTTTTCAATAAAAGGAAAATATGAAAAGAATAAATAAAATGGTATTTGAGACAGCACTTGCATCTTGCAGCATTCTTGATGAAGGGTGTGTTTTGTCTCTTTAATCCATGTTCACAGGCATTGTTTTGCCATGAATTCTTGTGGTACAGTAAAACCATGCCAGGAAGCTTGGTTGGTAGAGCTGGTTGAGACCCAGAGACTCAGTGGGTGGGCATGCACCTGAGACTTAGGTGACTCCCCTCTACCTGCCAGATTCCCGGCCTGGAACACTTGCCACATTCCCCATATAAGGAAACATGACCTGTGGTCACATAGACCCAGAACAGAGTTTTCCATGCTAGTGAGGTATATAGAGGCCCTGAGCACTTAGCCAATAAGCTCCCCTTTCCAGATATTCCTTGCTTCAAAAGATATTTAATCTTGGGTCAGACCCTGAGAGACATATATGCATCCATTTTCCACCATGAGCATTCAATAAACAGTTTAGAACCATGGACTATCTCTTTCATCTACCACCTCCATGGGGAACTTGTAGAAGGTCATATAGAGCTGCGGGCAGCTTAATTCTCCCTTAGAAGGCCTATCTGCACTCCCAGACAACCACCACCAACCTAAGAACAATTACTGTTGAGACTAGCTTGAGCTCTCCTCCCCATCCTCCAGCACTGGGCTAGATGCTGTTCCCCGCCTGTGGTCCCCCAACTCCATTCTCAACTCTTCTGGGGCTCCCAGTGGTACCTGGATGTCCAAGAGTCAGAGAACCCCCTCGGCTCTGGTCTTGTCACAGACCCAGGGATCCCTGAACTAGCTCTAGCTCTCCATCATTACAGACTGCATTTCCCACCCCAGGAGCAGTGTATTGCTGCTCCCCTGAAGCCCAGCATCCACTGCTGTGCTGGAAGACAAAGTCAAGCACTACCATTGGTTTGCCTCCCCTGAGGCCATGACCTGAGACAGGGCGAACATGAGACCCACACATTCTAATCTTTTATGCCAATATTGGAAGTACATTTTTTGCCATAAAATTGTTATAACAAAAATATAAAAATAATGCATCAATTTTACTATAAAATTAAGGTCACAACCTGAGTTATGTGGCCTGACTTTAAACCTCTTTCATTCTTCCATTCATCTTTCTATAGTTCATTTTTATTTTTCAAAAATCATTATTTTAGAAATTATATAAACACTTTGATTATCAGTTTCATATGCTGCAAAATGTTGTAAGAAATGAAGATGGCAAAAAGTACAAAGTTTTGCTCTCAAGGTATTTGTCATTTAGGTGAGAAATGTAGGTTGAACAAAGAGATGTAGTTTATATCTACTGATTCTTTGTTCTAGATTTTCCTTTATAAAAGGCCAAATCTGTGCTCATACTTTAATTTACAACTATAACTATATTCATTTAAATTGTCTTGATTATGAACCAGAATAATAATTTCAACCAATGAATCAACAGATTGTGCAATTAGTATTTCTTAATGTGTTTATTTATCTTTATTTTAAAATACATTAAATGATTTTATCAAACCCACTGACTCTTATTTTCATTTTAACCTCAAATAATTTTTATAATTTTCTCCAATCTCAACAAAATCCAAGGTCATTGTCATAAGCAATTAGCTTATGCCAAGTTTATGAAGTCATCCTCTGGCCATATCTTGCTATAGCTCACTTCCTTGTTCACTGAATAAATTTATATGTCTAGAATAGAAAGCTGCGTAGAATAATTAAATTAAATTTTCCCTCTATTATCATTACCTGAGAGGAAATGGAAAGTGTTATGAGTCCCTCATACAGGTATCAATCTGACCTATTATAGCTGACCTATATTTAAGCTATCTGAAAACTGAAAACTTAATTTTCAACTAAATTGTCTGCCCAAAAATAAAGGAAAGATAAACATATGTTTAATCTCTACCACCAAACCAATTTATTTGCTACTGCATTTCACCTTATCTTCTTGGAGTTTAATTCAGTTTTATGAATGCACTAGTGGAGGCCTTGTGTTTCTGTGATTCAGCACAGAGACTATGGCAGATATTTGTTAGATAACCTATCTTTTCATAATTGAAAACTAGAGACCCACAATAAACAGCATATTACCTCCTGAACAAGAACAACAATAGCACATGCATTATGTGGTCAGAATAATAAAATGAAGAAGATAAAAAGACTTAATTTCAACCATGACTTAGTTGAATCAATAATATACTCCTTATGAGTCAAAGTCAAAGACAGTCATTCATTTTAACTCTGGATAGCTATGTAAAATCCAAAAATTTTGAACTGTATTAATCATACCCTGTTAACTCGACAATTTCAAAGGGAATTTTCATCTGCTTAAGAAAATTGTAAAGTGAATTTTAAAAAGAAAATGAATAATTGCATCAAAATATATGTATTACTAAATAAACAATTTTGAATTTAAAGAAATAGATAACAAGTCCTAGCCACCCACTCATCTGAGCCAACCCAACATTTGAAGACCTAGCTACATAACTGCAGCTCACATGTAAGCATTTCCTATTGACTTCTGCCAGAACCTTAAGTATAACTCTAATCCAACAGCTCCTGCATCTGCCCAACATAAGAGGCAGGATAGATTTTGAGGTAAGAAATACAAATAATGAAATAACATGACTACATCACAAACACATTATGAAAGACAAGGATATTATCTCCTCTGCTCCCCAAATGCACCAATCCAATAGAAATAGTCTCTAATATGAATTACCTAGATGAACCCTAGATTGTACAATTTAAAAGAACAAACATTAACACAATAAAAGAAGCCAAGAACTTGAAACATTTCAGTGAACTTAAACAATATAGCACAGTAATGAACTTATGAGTGATGTCCAAGAAATCACAAATATATGACATAATGAAGTGACAAAAGCCACCCATTCTAGATTTGAAAACTGAATTCAATATAGACAGAGAAATATTGAACAGAACTCAAGATTCAAAGAAGATGGAATAAACCAATTAGATGTATCTATAAACCAATTAGAGAACTCAGGGAATTGCCTACCAGTAAAATGAACGAAGGAAAAGACAGAATATCAAGGCTAAAAATAAAGTAGAGGAATTGGACCATCCAAGAAAAGAAAATGAAAAATTAAAAAGAAGCACACTAAAGGAACATGGAGAAATTGTAAGACACAATAAAAAACAAATCTCATTATAGGCATAGGAAAAGAATTCCAGGTTAACAGAACAGACAAAATATTCAACAAGATCAAAGCAGAAAACTTCCACAAAATAAGGAGAGGCATAGCGTACACCTACAAGCAAACATGGCACATGCAGAACACCAAAAACACAGGACAATAAAAAACTCCACAGAAAATATTATACTTAAAACACTAAGTATACAGAACAAAAAGAGGATATTGGAAGCTGTAAGAGCAACTCCACAAACCATATACATATAAAGAAAAATCCATTACAATAAAAGATGATTGTTAAAATGGAAACTTTAAGGGCCTGGCAAAAAATATATATTAAGAAGTAAAAGACCATGAATATCAAAGAAAATCCTGAACTAAAAGAATATTGTAACACTGATATTTCAGACATCAAGATATCTTATAGAACTGTGGTGATAAACAATATTGGACTGGCACTGAATGGAAAGAAACAAAAGACTCAGACATGAGTGCTGATAAGTATAGCCATCAGGTACTTTACAAAGAAGATAATGTGCACTGGAAAAAGACAACATCTTCAACAGATAGTTCTGGAGAGTGGATGTCCATATGGAGAAGAATGAAGTAATCCTCTTCATCTTAAATCAAAGTTAGATTTAAGTGAATCCAAGACCTCAGTTTGAAACCTGAAACTTTAAAACTGCTAGAGGAAGAGTAATAGTGATAAAAACTGCATGGTATTGGCACAGAGACAAGAAGTAGATCAATGGAATAGAATTGAAGACCCAGAAATGAACATATACACTTATGGTCACTTGATCTTTGACAAAGAAGCCAAAACCATTCAGAGTAAAAAAGACAGCATTTTCAACAAATGGTGCTGGATCAACTGGCAGTCAGCATGTAGAAGAATACAAATTGATCTATTCTTAGCTCCCTGTACAAAGCTCAAGTCCAAGTGGATCAAGGACCTTGGCATAAAACCAGATATGCTGAGTCTAATAGAAGAGAAAGTAGAAAAGAACCTCGAACACATTACCACAGGGGAAATTTTCCTGAACAGAATACCAATGGCTCATTCTCTAAGATCAAAAATTGACAAATGGGATCTCATAAAAGCTTCTGTAAGATAAAGGACACTGTCAATAGGAAAAAGGGCAACCAGCAGATTAGGAAAAGATCTTTATCAATCCTACATCCAATAGAGGGCTAATATCCAGTATATACTAAGAACTCAAGAAGATAGACTCCAAGGAACCAAATAACCCAATTAAAAATGGGGTACAAAGCTAAGCAAAGAATTCTCAACTGAGGAATCTCAAATGGCTGAGAGCACTTAAAGAAATGTTCAACATCCGAAGACTTCAGGTAAATGCAAATCAAAATGACTCCGAGATTCCACCTCACACCAGTCAGAATGGCTAAGATCAAAAACTGAGGTGACAGCAGATGCTGGTGAGGGTGTGGAGAAAGAGGAACACTCCTCTGTTACTGGTGGGATTTCAAGCTGGTACAACCACTCTGGAAATCAGAAAATTGGAAATATTTCTACCTGATGATCCAGCTATACGACTCCTGGGCATATACCCAAAAGACGCTCCAAAATATAATAGCCAGAAGCTGGCAACAACCCAGATATCCCTCAAAAGAGTAATAGATAAAGAAAATGTGGTACATTTACACAATGAAATACTACTCAGCTATTAAACACAACGACATCATGAAATTTGCAGGCAAATGGATGGAACTAGAAAATATCGTCCTGAGTGAGGTAACCCAGTCCACAAAAGAACACACATGGTATGCACTCACTGATAACTGGATATTAGTAGCAAAAAAGCCAAAAATGCTTAGAATACCCACAATACAACTCACAGACCATATGAAACCCAAGAAGAAGGAAGCCCAAAGTCTGGATGCTTCAGTCCTACTCAGAAAGGGGAAAAATAATCAGGAGAGGTAAAGGGAGGGAGAGGATCTGGGAGGGAGAGAGGTGGAGGAGGGCGGTGGGGGAGCAGGATCAGGTTTTTGAGGAGATCAGGGAGAAGTATAGAGGGTAAGGAATTTGAATGGAGGTGTGTAGCAGTGGAGACGGGGACAGCCACTAGAAAGTCCCAGATGCCAGGGACCCAAGAGGTTCCCAGGACCCAAAGGGATGGCATTAACCGAAATATCCAACGAAGGAGAATAGAACCTGTAGAGACTATATCCAGTGGACACTCATGGCCCCTGGTTGAGGGATGTGGTCACCCACTCATCTCAAAAATATAAACCCAGAATGGCTCCTGTCAAAGAAAATGCAGGGACAAAGAGTGGAGCAGACAATGAAGGAAAGGTCATCTGGAGACTGCCCCACCTAGGGATCCTTCTCATTTGTGGACACCAAACCCAGACACTGTTGTTGATGCAAAGAAGTGCTTGCTGACAGGAGCCTAGTATAGCTGTACTATGAGAGGCTGTGCCATAGCTTGACCAATACAGATGAGAATGCAAACAGTCAACCATCAGACTGAGCACAGGGACCCTAATAGAGGAGTTAGGGGAAGACCTGAAGGTGCTGAAAGAGTTTGCAACCACATAGGAAAAACAACAATATCAACCAAACCAGACACCCCACCCCAAAGCTCCCAAGGACTAAACCACCAACCATGAGTACGCATGAAGGGACCCATGGCTCCAGCTGCATATGTAGCAGAAGATTGCCTTATCTGGCATCAATGGGAGGGAAGTCGCTTGATCCTTGAAATCTCGATGCCCCAGCATAAGGCAATGCTAGGGCAGTGAGTCAGGAGTGAGTGGGTGGGTAGGGGAGCACCCTCATAGAAGCGGGGGGAGGGGGAGAAGACAGGGGGTTGTGGAGAGGAACTGAAATGCTATAATATTTGAAAGGTAAATAAATAAAATAACCAATAAAAATGAAAAATAAATAAATAAAAAATGTGTAGGAATGGAATTTTTGAAGACTACATTGGCCCAGAAATTAAGGCCAACTATTGACTTCATAAAACTAAAAACTTTCTGTACTGCCAAGCAAAAAATCAGTTGAATGATGAAGTCACACATTGAATGGGAAAATATTTTTAAGCTATATCTGACAGAGAATTGATGCCTAGAATATACAAAGAATTTTACCAAAAAAAGAAAATAAAACAATAAAACAATTTAAAAGTAGGTTGTGGATCTAAACATAGAGTTCTTAATAGAAAAAATAATAATGACTAAAAGTTACATCAAAAATTTTCAGAATTAAGGAAATGAGAATTTCAAAACCTTGAGAATTCATCTTATGAGACTCAGAATGATGAAAAACAGAAAAACAACTGCAACAAATGTCCATGTGGTTCTGTGGAAAGGAAAATCCTCACTCACTTTTGGTAGGACTGCTAACTGGTCCAGCTCCTCCCTCTGGATATCTGTATGAAGAATACTCAGAAAATTAAAAATAAATCTACCCTATGATGCAGCTATATTACTCCTTGGCATATGTCCAAAAGACGCCACAGAGTATATGAGAGATAATTGCTTACCAATGTTCACTGCTTCATTGTTCAAAATAGCCAGAATGTAAACAATGTAAATGCTCTTCAACATATGAATGGATAATGAAAATATGGACCATGTTCACTATGGAATGGTATGGAACTTTAAAGAAAAGTGAAATTTGCATAGAAATAGGTGTAACTAGACAAGATTATATTAATAATGTAACTCAGACCTAGAGAGACACAAGTTGCATGTTCTGTCTCATCTGTGACTCCAAATCCTCAGATGTGATTGTCCAGTATGGAATACCCAAAAAAACGAGGAAGGTATAAGGAGACCATGGGTGGGTGGGAAAAGGGGTGAGAGACAAATAGAAGAATACAGGTGAGATGAGATGAGAAAGAGAGAGGGCTGGGGGCTCCAACTTGTAATAGAGAAGGAAGAATTCATTACAGAATGAGAAGGTGAAGAAAAAGGAACACCAGGGTTATTTGTTAAAGCCCCAAGGATTCATATTGTACACTTACCTAAAACTAACAAAAATTCCAGACCAAACTCTGAGAAAACTTTCCAGTGATTGGTTAGAGTAGCCCAAGTAATTCCCAAACAACATATCTATATTGCCCTTGGTTGCCTCTCAGAGACTGAAAATAAGCCATTATTGCTGAAGACATCTCATACTTAGGACACAGGAATTAAACGATTCAAGGTGGATCTAACACAAAAGCCTCTATCCTGTGGTCTACCTTTTATAGTACCAGGAAGTACTATGCCCACTACTGAGGAAGAAAAGCATTTAATAGTCCTATCCAGCTGCAACATTTATGAACTAATTGCCAGCATGCAAAAAAAAAATCCATAAAAAAAAATAAGTAATATTCACATGTGTGTGGTAACCAATAGCTGCCTAATTGAGTTTAAGACTCTCTTAACAGAAGGAAATTATACTTGGTAGTAGAAATCTCGGCAACGTCACTGGCTTAGTGAAGGCAAAGTTCTTAGAAAATTATCTACCAATGCCAACCTGACAGAACAGCATAATTTTTTACCATATTCTAAATCTTATCTTTATATCCACAGATAAGTGTGGCTACCAAGCCTCATCAAACAAGCTCCTCTTTACAGCAAACAGAAACCATCACAAAAAAACCACAACTGGACAACATAGAGATCAACAGTTATAGGAAGCCCAGGGTCAATGGATGTATCTATATCACAGCTCCTGCATCTATGGATCGGAGAACATAGCAGTGTAGCGGATAGAAAGATTGCAAAAGCCAGAATACTGAAAAGTCTACTGTGAAGTAATATCTGCTAGAAATGGCATCTGTGAAACAATTCTACCTTCAAAAATATTCCCTGACATGACTGAACAATGTCTAAAACATAATGTCTTTTCATGTTCTATAATATATAATCATTTTAAATTGTGGTATGAATAAAGTCAATCAGTCAGTTAAGTAGATTCTTGTCTTGACTTAACTAACTTCTTCCAGCTGTGTAAAACTATCCAGTTCATTGTGATACATTCCGACATTAACAATAAAAACAAAAATTTTGGAGTTGAATGCTAAACTTTGACCCTCTCTGTATTAACCCTGTAATTTTGAATATCAGAAAATTAACCTTAGAAGAGGGTACATTTAAGAAGTCGTGGGAATTACAATCTGTTTTATCTCTGCCTGGTTGCATATTATCTACAAGATAATATCTACAGCATAATTTCATTATTATCTATAAGACTTTCCTATGTTATATCATCTAAAATTAGTTCTTCCAAAGAACTGTCTTGCCAGTATATGATATATGCCCAGGGTTTTGATTAAAGGCTTAGAAAACTTTACATGTCTCCTATTTCCTTCATTCTTTACTCCTGTGGCTCAGATGAAATCTTACCCACACATTCTTAGAGAAACTGTAGTAGAAAATACATATAGTACATCATAAGGTAAAATCCACAGGCATTTTTACAAAACTAATGTGAAAATTAAAACAACACTTTAAGGTGCTTTTAAATAAGTAATTATGTGCCATTTTAGTAGTTGGCCTTTTGAAGGTGCTGGCTCTGAAAATTCTTCAAAGAAGCTCAGGGCTCTCCCCAGCCTTTCCTTTCTTCATGGGAGTGAGAACTTTAATATATAGGTGATAAAAAGATGAGCACAATCCTTTGATAAACTGAACATGTGCAGAAGCTGCGGCAAAGCATGCCATATTTCATCCTGGAACTTTCACTAAAACGACAAAGTTAGTTTAAATATGCCGACGGCTGTGCAATTCTTCTGGGTGAGAAATTTAGCTGTGTTTTAAAATGATGTAATGCATGAACTTACAGCGACTTATATCTCCGTTCAAAAGCACATCGCTTAAACTCCGAGGTTTATGTGGCCTTCCTTTGCCAATCTTTCGATCATATTGCTTTCCACAAATTCTCTTATTTATCTCTTTCTGCGGTAGGAACAGCAGGTGTGCATGGCTAAGGGTGCAGGAATTGGAGTCCCACCCCCCACAATGTGACAAGTTTGAATGACACAATAGAATGACCCTAGAGACTCGAAAGTCTAGGCAGAATTATTTATTGCTTAGCAACCCAAACTGATGTCAACAGTCTCATCAAATGCAGATGGTGAGTAGGACTGTTGAAAATCAAAATTGCCTTGCTATAATTCCCTTAAATTGGTTTCAACAAAAAATATTAATTAACTGGCCCATTTATTTGTTTGATTGATGGATATAACATCTCTGTGGCCAAGCAGTAAAGTGGCAATTACAGCTGTCTGCTCACACTAAAGAGCCACAGACAAGCCGGAGCTATGAGAAAAAGACTCCCACAACTTCTCCTAAGGACACTTGTCTGCCTTTCCGAGTTGACATTCAAGTGCATTTTTCTCATGGTTGCTACACAGATTTCTTTGAAAGAAACAACCATTGCCTTAGGGTTTTAAAATGCACTGAAAATGCGCGTATCTCACTTTAAAACTAGTATTAAGTATATTTTACAACCAGTTGTGAAAACAAATGAATACTTCTGCTAGAAGGGTGCTTAAAAGAAGAGATCGTGGGTCTACAATCTCTCATAGGCAAGGTTCTACACTCTGCATTTGTTTCTATCTATCTATCTTTCTTTTTTTTTTTTTTAATACTTTATTTACATTTCCAATGTTTCCCCCTTTCTAGGTGTCCTCTTTGGAAACCACCTATCCCCTCCCCCTCCCCCACCTCTATGAGGGAATTCCACCGCCCACCCACCTGCCACACCAACTCCCTTCTTCCCACCTTGACATTCCCCTTTACTGGGGCCTCTCCTCCCCCTGATGGCCAACAAGGCCCTCCTCTGCCACATATGTGGTCCGAACCATGGGTCCCTCCATGTGTATTCTTTGGTTGGTGGTCCAGCCTCCAGGAGGACCGGGTGGAGG
>CM052706.1:38160879-38199161 GCA_028551405.1 Uromys caudimaculatus | reverse complement strand
GTATACGATCATATCATCTGCAAAGAGTGATATTTCGATTTCTTCCTTTCCAATTTGTATCTGTTTGACCTCCTTTTGTTGTCTAATTGCTCTAGCTAGGACTTCAATTATTATATTGAATAGATAGGGAGAGAGAGGGCAACCTTGTCTAGTCCCTGATTTTGGTGGGATTGCCTTGAGTTTCTCTTCACTTAGTTTGATGTTGGCTACTGGTTTGCTGTATATTGCTTTTACTATGTTTAGGTATGGGTCTTGAATTCCTGATCTTTCGAAGACTTTTATCATGAAGGGATGTTGAATTTTGTCAAATGCTTTTTCGGCATCTAATGAAATGACCATGTGGTTTTCTTACACTCTGCATTTCAAAATTGTTGCAGGAAACCACATACAGAATCTAAAACATTTCATTGAATCTCAACATAGTGGGCTATACTGATGACTCAGTGGTAACTGGATGTTCTTTCAGAGGGTAGGAACATGATTCCCAGAATCCACATGGTGATTCACAACTATCTGTAATTCATTCACACCGTCTCTACTGACCTCTGCAGGTCTCAGGCATGTCTAGGTGGTACATAGACATAGATATATACAGGCAAAACAATCATACACATTAAATAAAACAAGTCCGTATTTTTTTTAAAATTTTAAATGGTAACTTATGTAAAACCCATTTACTCCTGTAATGAGTTTGTTCCTTGGAATGTAATTTTACAAGCCTCTCTTTCTTTAGCTTTTTCTAAAAACTGAAAGGAACTTATTATTTACATATTCTGAAAGTAATACTGCACAATTGAACTACTTAGATTTGCTCAATACAAAAGTAATATCCATTTTTACTCATGAATGTGATTGTGTTCCTAGCGCACAGCACACCAACATCATGTAAACAAAATACATGGTTTAGAGTCATCCTTAAAATGAATAGGTCTGAATATAGAAAGCATATTTAGAAGTAGTTGAAAATAACACAAGGCTTTCATTTATTTCTTGTCTTTTTTCTATCTTTTTGTGAAATTTACTAGTCATATTTTTAGTGTCTTCTTATTCCAATTTCATTGGTTTGTTTGTCTTTCTACAAGTGTCGTCATCTCACTCAGGCAAGCTAAGTAGTTGTCATACAAGTTGTTCTAAAATCTCCTTATTATCATTTTTATTTCAATATGATTGTTACTTAATCTCTTTTCCCCTTTGATTGTGTTAGTTATTGATTGATTTAGTTCCCTCATCTCCCTTCTTCTTTCTTTTCCTCCATCCTCCTTCTATCCTTCTATGCCTTCCTCTCTTTTTCTCTCCCTCTCTCCCTATCTCCATCTATCTATCTATCTATCTATCTATCTATCTATCTATCTATCTATCTATCTATCTATCTATCTATCTATCATCTATCTATCATTTATTTCTTTGCCTTTTAAGCACAATAGGTCTGAAGTCTGGAAGTTTGTCTCCCTCCTCCTCTACCATCCCTTGACTCTTTGTCTAGTAGTTCTTATAGATTATGTAACTTTACAAAGGATGATTGTAACTCCTGTAAATTTCAGTAACTTCCTAAGATCTGTTAGTTTTTTACTTCCTGAGCCTTCTAAAATTCATTTACTTCTTGAGTCTTAAGCAGCCCCTTTCCAAAATGGCATATTTCAATTCAGAGAGATTATTACAAAGCACTCTGCCAGACTTCATAATTCTGTTACAGTTTTCATGTTTGGGTTACAAAGATCTTTAAAGTTGGCTATACATGAAGTTTTGTGTCTTTTGTGTTTGTACAGGACTTTTCTTTCTGTTAGTGGTAATTCTTTTTCTTAGTATGTAGTATCTCTTAATTAAATATATGCATGTGGTTTCCAGATCTCTGAGTAAATAAAAGCATTCCAAAAATTTTCCATCATTTTATTTCTAAAATGTTTCTCATAGGATCTTTGGTTAGCCCATTGTTTATTCTTGTAATATAACTGCAGTCTCAAGCAGTCCACATATTTAATAATCATCTCTAATTGTTTGGGACAGTTGCTTACAGAAAAAAAAAACATTTTGTGTTAAGTTATCTCCACATGCAAAGAAGCTCAATAACAAAACAAAACAACAACAACAAAAATTATGACAACTCTCCCCCAGGGAGGCAGAGTCTTAGGAGTCCCAGCAGCTGCTGTACTTCTAATAGGTGGAGCTGCCATTTGCATTGTGAGAGTGAACTGTTTCAAGGAGACCATTCCAGTGGACAGGAAAGCATGGTGATGAAGAACATTAAAGAGCCACCAGCCAATTCTCACTGACATTCAGCTGAGTTCTTAGATTCTGATAAACTTTTGGATAATCTACATAGTATTGAAAAAGATATGACAACACTTTTTTTTTTTATTATTTCAAGATACTTTATTTTCAAAATGGGTCACAATGTAAGCTTTTGGCCATTCATTCTGCCAATGTACAAGCTACAAATGCTTGCTCAGCCCTGCAGCCTGTGCTTCTGATAGTATTGATGTGTAGATGCCAGTCTTGTAGCTCTTACCTGCGAGTTTAGCTTGAATTGAGGCATTTGGGGGGAATATTTAACTTAATTACTGCTAGTTTGGAATGTCTTTGTAAGAGTAGGGTTGGCACCAATGCAGTATGGAAGGCTAGGAGATGGGGGTCACACTTACTGTGTTCCTATGGAAACTTTGAATATTTGTTTTATGTAGATTTTTATTCACTTTTCCGACATGACAACACTTTTTAAACAATGAAAATACTGTTACAGATGAAAAATATTTGGAGGCTTTCACCATTTTTACTGGCATCATCTTCTAATTTGATTTAAATTTCTTTCATTTATGTTTTAGGGCACAACTTCAAACATAAATGGCCTCACTCTGTTGTAGGATCCACTATGCAGTGGATCACCGAAGTCTCTATTATGAGATAGTTAATACTAATGATGTCCTATTATGCATCAAGTGAATCTGCAAATCTTTGTATGTAAAGCACGCTAATAAAATAGCAGTTTAAAAGTCAGTCTACGTGCTTTGTTGTATGTGTAAAACTCAGAGGCTCAGTCATCTGTCCCTCACCAGAGAGTGGGCTGGAATCAAGAATTGGATCCAAAAAGGGTTCTGTTTAAGGACCTGTGCATGTGCACACCAAAGCAATATGAAATTAAAGTGTCAACAAGCAACCTGGTTTCTCTATGTAAAATGTCTTAATACGAGGAATACAAAGGAAAAAGAACATTTACTTTTGATTTAAAAGTTGGTGTAGCAGCTACTCTCAGAAAGAGCTGTATAAGATTTCTGGACTGACTTTTAAAGAAACGATCCCTCAGTAGGGAGCACACTGTGAGCCACTGTGTCCCTGCTTCCTCTTACTGTGGAGAGCACTGCTTGCTCTAAGGCTTGATGAGTATTTGCAAATAGCTCCAAAGGATAATGCAACTCTGTGTATATGACTGATGTGAAGCTTCAATATTCACTGATTGGTAGCTTAATAACCTTGGATGGGAAAACAAACCCCTTCAAGGAATGAAATGAAAACTCTGATAAGGTAGGTTATTTATGTGTATGTACATAGCACATCATGTGTACACACATGTGAAGGCCAGGGGGCTGCTTCATAAATCATCCTCAGATCCTTTGAACCACCTACCTCCTTTGACAAAAGATCTCACATTAGCCTGGAACTCATCAATTCTACTAGGTTAGCTGCTTTGACAGCCTCAGGACCCCCAGTGTCTATCTCTCTATCGTTAGTCCCTCATGTGTGTTTCCGATCATGATTCATATTTTTATATAGATTTTACTCATCAACCTCAAGTCCTTGTTTTCTTACAAGGCAGGTATACATCCAAGTGAGCTAACCTCCCAACCTTGGTAAGATAAATTTTTAAATGTAAAACATTATCTACACTGATAAGAACTTAGTTGTACTGGCAGTCTCACCCCTCACAGCAGTTCTGAGAGATAAACAAAAGTGTAAGTAGGGATAGTGTGACAAGTATTCCATAGCTGAGAAATCGGAGGCAGGAAGGGTCCATTAACTGGACCAAGGCCAAGTGATAGGACGGAGCCTTGAACTTCAGGGAGCATAGCTACAAGAGTCAGTCTTTCCAAGGTTTCCAATCACATCAAACCATATGGATGACCAGGCTTTGTTTAAAGCCACAATGTGCTACATATAAATACCAGGCTGTGAAACGTTAAATCTCACATCCAAGTAAGGTGACTTTTATGCCAGTATTCTTTTTTAGCTCTTTTCAGCCTATACATTGCTTTAAAAAATGAATAAAAAGATGTCAACATTTCCATAAAACTTCTCCTTATTCTGAATAATTTCTTCTCAAGGAAAAAGCATGAGGGAGGAATCAAAGTGTAAAGAACCACCCCCAGGTCAACAGGAAGCCTTGCTATGGGAGGAAGGCTAGACCATGTCCCAGGGTCATATGCTAAATTCTTCAGCTGTTCTTCTCACATGTTCTTGCTTCAGTAGTTCACGTATAAACATGATTCTTTCACCAGTGAGCTGACTTCCAACAAACACTGGGGCTTTATCTTGGCACGGAAGCCTGAGATCAAATGTTCAATGATGTGCTTCTAACATACAGGTTGCAGCTCCCTGACATAGTTGCTCATGTCAGATATCCTGAATATCAGATATTTAAGTTGTGATTCATAAACATAGCAAACATACATTCTAAACTAATATTTAGATTCTAAATAAAGTATAGATTTCCCAAAAGAAAATACTGCTCTAAGCATCTCTGTCCACCAGCCTGTGGCCAGTTCGTTTCTCCTGGGGCCCATTTACTTGTGATGATTTTCATTTTTCTTTTTTCTTTTGTACTTTGGTTATTAATATTTATTTTATTTATTTACATCTCAAATGTTTCCCCCTCGTGGTCCCTTTACCCAGAGTTCTTTCTCCATCTCCTCTCCCTTTCACCTCTGAGAGAGTGCCCCCCCATATCCTCCCTCCCTGGGATATCAAGATTCTACATGATTAGGCACATCCTCTCCTACTGAGGCCAGACAAGACAGCCCTCTGCTGCATATATGCCGGGGCATCAGACAAGTCTGTGTATGCTATTTGATTAGTGGTTCAGTCTCTGGAAGCTCCCAGGGGTCCAGGTTAGTTGACACTTGTTGGTCTTCCTATGGGGTTGCAATCTCCTCAGCTCCTTCAGTCTTTCCCCTAACTCTTCCATAGAGGTCCCCTGCATCAGTCCAATGGTTGGTTGTAAGTATCTGTCAGCTGCTAGCAGATTCTCTCAGAGGACAGCCAAGCTAGGCTCCTGCCTAGAAGCACATTGCAGCACTAGTAATAGTGTCAGGGATTGGTGTCTGCCCATGAGATGGATCCCAAGATGGGCCAGTCACTGGTCAACCATTCTTTCAGTCTGTGCTCCTTTTTGTCCCTGCATTTCTTTTAGAAAGGAGCAATTTGGAGTTGAAAGTACATTCGGTGGGTTATTGTCCACATTCCTTTACTGGCAGTCCTGTCTGACTACTGAAGGAGGTCTCTTCAGATTCCATTTCCCCACTGTTGCAGAGATGGATACAAGAGATGGAACAGAAAATCTCAGACATAGAAGATACCATAGAAGATATTGTGATAATTTTCTATAAGTCATTTCTTTCCTTTTAGATGGTTTGGTTTTAAAATTAGGGTGATCTACATTTCTCACTTTCCTGCTTGAAAATCTATTTATTTAAAAATCTTGTTCTTGGTAGTCATTTTGACCTTTCATCTAAATTATGAGAAATTTCAAATTCAACTGAAGTATCTATGTCTTTTTGTCTTTAGTAAAGCCTGCTTTCAGCAGCCTTTTGTCAGTAGTCCTACAAAACTCTAACTCAGTCGAGTCCTCCTATAATTCTTGGGTACTGAATTAACTAGGCATTAAATGATATTTCTACCTTGACTTTATAAGTGATTTTAACTGTTCCATGTGTCTCTGACTTCCTGATACTGTTGCTTACGATTTTCTTGAATGCTACCCCCTTCTAACAGTTGTTTACTAAGAAAAGAATTATTAATCATTTCAGTTGTGACAGAACAGTTGACTTTTAGCTGGAGACACTGCTGACTTGCAGCCTCTACCACCTTTACCCCCTGTTATCATGAACATTTTTCTTTTCCAGAGGACAAGGATTCCTCTGAAAGAATGGGATGAATTAGTTAGTTCAAATCCACAGTTTTATGGATATGAAGAACCTAGTAAATGTTTTAGAATTAATGAATAAATGAGTGACATTAGTTCAATTCCCAACATTCTTTTGGTCTCCAAAGGCAAAGGGCACATACATGGTATACAAACATACACATGGACAACTTGCTTATACACACAAAATAAAAGTATTTTGAAAAACCTAAAACAATTACTTATGAAAAGAAAATATCACACACAGGTGCATTTGTCTAAGAGAGATGAGGTCCCAGGTTTGAGAGGAGATGTGGACATAGGTCCCCATCATAATCCAGAAGCAATCTCCAGTTGACAATCACTCACAGAGGAAAAAGTAATTTTTTTCCAAAGGAATCTCACTTGATATATAAACCATACTTAAGGACAGGGCTCTATGCCCAGCAACAGACGGTCAATACAAAACAGACTGAATGTTGTTTTTGGAGAGTTTTTTTCTCATAATGGTTTGTCTTAACACTCTATCTTACTGATATTTTGTTTATATATTATGATTTCTGATTTTGTGTTTTTCTGAGATTTTTGTATGTGAAAGTTCTTCTACATCTGCATGCATTTCTTGTACTCGTTTTTTGGATCTTTCTTTTTTTCCTGGTTGTTTGTTTTGTCCTCTTCTGGCTTGTTCATTTATTTGTTTGTCTGTTTTGGAGTTTGGTTGGCTAGTTATAGTTGTCAGTTTGTTTTCCAACAAGAGACAGAAAGAGGTATGGATTTAGGTGGGAAGGATCTGGAAAAAGTTGTGGAAGGGGAAATCATGATCAGAATATATTTTATGAAAAAATGTATTTTCAATAATATAAATAAATAAATTTTAAAAGAGAGAGAAAGGGGTCCTAGATGCCTTTCTTCCCTTATATTAGTGGTAAAACAGAACAAGGTGTTTTGAAATAATAAAACATCAGGCATAAGCCATCCTGGTCTCAGTTCCTCGTTGGTTGATGGAATGGAGCATATTCTTGTACTATTTATTTGTTTTGTCTTTATGCTTATTACATTTGTGCTTCAACTTATAACTATAATTAGCTTTCATATCTTTATGTGCCCACAAGCTATTGTAATAGAAATATTTTCCTAAGCTTGATAAATAAATAAAATGTGATCCTTCAACTGTCTCTACTGATTTTTGTTTTTGCAATCTCAACAGTTTTTATTGCTAATATTAATAATAATAATTGCTTTCTTTCTCATTTTCAAAAACCAATAATCATATGAATGTTGTTTCCTTATTTTTAAAGACCAAAAAAGATAGTTGAAATAAATTAATAGCTCAAATATAATTCTGATGAACCATTCCTCAAAGCCCAAAAGTTCATTGGAAGGGTGAGTTATGTGTCAGAGTAGAATGATCATTCTCAATTTTCTTTTATCTTTCTGAATATAAACATGTCTATTTTTTGTTATGAAGATGTAGATCTTACCTTTATAAATGGAATATGACAACAATACACACATGTATAACTCATTGCACATAAATAAAATCTATGCAGTCCCTGCCCCTTTCTTTGACCTCTTTCTAGCTATCTCATTGTGCATTTATATCTCTGATAATAGTTGAGTCTATGAGTGCTTATATACAGAGCCTTATAATTTTGTAGACTTCATTAGAATTTGGACTAAAATTATAAGCCTTCTACAACTTTAATATATATGCATATGTCATTCTCAGTATTGATCTTATAAATTTATTCTATTTCTGTATTAATATTTAATAACTATAACTTCTTTATAAATTAGAAGTTTTCTAAAATGTTTCTTTTCCTTTCTATTGTTCTTCCTCTGGGATACTTAGGTATCAAAGAAACCAGACCCTACTTCTGTAATGATTGACAACAGCCCATTGATTGCAACTGATTAACATGAACTGCGTGCATAGAGATATGGAAAATGTCCAGTTTTACCAGCAATTCAGCTTTACTTCCATCATAGCAAAGCTTCTGAAGTCCGGGAGGGTGGTGCAGTGAGCAGCGGAACAGGGGATATAGGTAATGGCTAACATTGGCAGTCATCAGCTAAGAGGCTCTTAGATAAATACTAAAGTGCCTTGATTTCAACCTTGGCCTCTTTAGGGGAGCAGAGCTGTAGCAACTGATTCTTTCTGCTGTGGCTCACAGCTACCTTCAAGATAACCATGTATATAATAGTCTTCACGGATCAAACTCTTATTGTGAATCATATAAAATAAGCATTATCTCTCCTACATCACAATTTAAAAGTGTCTACCATTTACATACTATTTTATACATGGATGCAGAAAATGCCCTTAGTAAAGTTTCACAGAATGCTAACCTGTATTAAATTCTTTTTCCCATTTTCTCTTAATTTCTATTTTCAAAGATAATTATAAAAATTTTAAGTACTTTACTCTGGAAAATGTATAGAAAAAATAGAAAGTTGGAGAGTATTGGTTTCTTGGGAAAAAAAAAAAACTTGGAGTCTCAAATGCCTATTCCTGTGCTGATACTGCATAAAATCAGTACAAAGGAAGAAAACTTCTCCATGCTTCCTTTTTATGTGTGCTGTGAAGGCAGATGTGTACTGCTTTGTGTTGCAAGATAGGCTGCAAGTCAGTACACAAGGTAGCTATCCACAATACACAAAACTCTACCACCAGGTGAAATGAGACCTTAGATTTGTATATCCTGGAACTGAAGTTAAGTATTGACTTTATATAAAGATAAGTTTTGTAGGTCTCTACGAAAGTGTTTGCCTAGCATAAAGATAACCCCATAATCAACTGATTCCAACAATGTTAGCAAAAATTTAAGGAGAAAGAAAAAATAAAATTACTACAAATTCCACTTTCATTATATAGTTGTAGTGTCAGGAAGAATTTCCTTCCTTATAAACAGTAAGGATGAGTTTCAACAAGCATGAAAAAGAAAGGATTCCAAGGTAAAATAATGACAACAACAACAACAAAAAATAATAGTAAAGAAATTGTATTTGTTACTATGAGGTTACTACAGGTCACTTTTCTGTCCGAGAGAAGAGGGAGCCTGCTTATGACACTGACTCAAAAGATAAGGTCCTTTCTGTTAAACAGTCTTCAAACCCTGTGTTGGAGGGTGTGTCTGCTTCCTTACTTTTAGCAGAAGTGGCTCCACTTTTGCTTTACTTTGATCTTTTGTGGTATAGTGCAACAAGCAAGCCCACAACAATGGCCTTCCAGAAGCTTGGTTAATAATGATCAGCCTATGTTTGATAAATGCTCTGACTTCCTCACTTTTCACACTTTTCACAAGCTGGATCCTAGCAGTTGGGTGTTAGCATTGAGCCAGAGATCAAACACTTTTCTATTTGAGAAATTCAATACAAAGGAAGAAAATATCTTCCTGCTTCCTTTTTATTCTACCAGAATGGAAACATGTTTGTTAGAGGGTCTCGCTCAGGTGCCTTATTTCTTTTTAAGCACCTCACATCTAAGCATAGGAAAGACTAAGAATAGCTAACATTTGAAAAGTATTTGGCTGAAGGACGAGCTTAAAATGGTAAAGAAAGAAAAAAAAAAAACCAACAACAGGGGAACAAAAGAACTAATATTCCTCAGGAAGGAATAAAAAACATTCCCACCCACAACACAAGAACAAGTTGAGAATCTCATCTTCCACTGCCATTAATAATCTTTCGGAGACCTGAGGTTATAACCTAACATTCAGGTCTCACAATATCTCTTTAAAGGCCTCCCCAGGCTACATCAGGAGTCTTCCAGGGATGCGATCTCAACTCACACTCAGGTCTCTTTTTAAATATGTAAGTGCAACAGCAGCACTCCTTACTTTCTGATATAGAACTCAGATCACGATTTTTTTCATAGCTGTATCAAAGTTCTAGACTGCTCTGACCTCCTAGAGCAGTTGTTCTCAACCTACAGGTTCAAGCCCTTTAGGGTTCAAATGACCCTTTCATAGGAGGGTCACCTAAGACCATTGGAAAACACAGATATTTACATTATGATTCATAACAGTAGCAAAATTACAGTTATGAAGTAGCAACAAAAATAGTTTTATGTTGGGGTCACCACAACATGAGGAACTGTATTAAAGGGTCACAGCATTAGGAATGTTGAGAACCACTGCCCTAGAGGGTACCACGGTTTCTAATCAAGAGGTTTGCAACATCAAAATTATTTTTCTCTAGGCTACCATGTGTCCAATTTTCTGCCTTCTGTTGCTGATCCACAAGGAGCTAATCCAATTATAAGAACCATATTCCATCCCAAGTAACCTAAAATGTATAAATCAGTAGTCTCCATATCACATGAAAAATCCCTTTCTATAAAATAATATACTCAAGATAATGAGGACCTGATTATCTTATTAATCAGAACATCCTCTCACACTCAGGAGAAGTTAATTATATAAGAAGTACATAAAGGGCTAGGAACCTATCACCATCATAGAATTTTTGCCTCCCATAATTTGAGTAAAAATGAATTCTTCATCAAAGAAACTACAATTGCTGAAAAACTTTAGCAGAAGCTTTAAAAAGAAACCATTAAAGAAATATAGGGAGAAGGGAAGGAGTGAGCAGGCATAAAGGGGAAGGAATTGGGAGAGAATGAGAGACAGAAAGACAGACAGAGAGAGACACACACACACACACAGAGTGAAAGAGACAGAGACAAAGAAGGACAGGGAAATGGCAGAGAACATTTGAAAAATAATGAGATACAGTGATATTGTTTAAAAATCCAGTCTAATTTCCCTGAGGTAAAGAACATTCATGTCTAGTAGAAAAGCATGACCAGCAGCAGCATAAAACCAAAAGACTAAAGCAAATGAAAGATGCCTCAGACCAAAAGGACATGCATGGTATGTACTCCCTAGTAGACGGATATTAGCCAAAAACGTACAGAGTAACCAGGATACACTCCACAGAGCTCAAGAAGGTTAACAAGTGAGGAGGCCTCAATCCCACTTGGGAGGGAGAAGAAAGCAATCACAGAGGGCAGAGGAAGGGAGGAACCTGGGTGGGAGAAGGGACAAGAAGGGAAAGGAGGGAACATGATCAGGTATTGGAGTTTGGGGGAACAAGAGTGAAGCCCTGAGGGTCAGCAGAGAGAATGGAAACAGGCAAGCTCGGGAGATAGGTGGGGGAACCCCATAGAGACCAGAGGTGAGAGATGCTCAGGACTCAGAGGGGCATTTGATAAAATGCTTAACAGTTCTGAAAGGGAACTTGTAGAGCCCACCTCCAGGAAAGAGTCCGGGCATCAAGTGGAGGGATGGGGTTGCTATCCCACAGTCAAAATCTCTGACCCAGAATTGTTCCTGTCCAAACTGTAGGGACAAAAATGGAAAAGACACTGAAGGAAAGGAGGATCAGTGACTGGCCCAAATTGGGATCCAGCTCAAGGGGAGGCTCCAAGACCTGACACTGTTGTTGATGCTATGGTGAGCTTACAGACAGGAGCCTAGCATGGCTACCCTCTGAGAGGCCCAACAAGCAATTGAGTCAGATGCAGATACTTACACCCAACCAATGGACAGAAGCCGGGGACATCTGTTGTTGAATTAGGGAAAAGCTGGAAGAAGATGAGAAGGAGGGTGACCCCGTAGAAAAACCAGAAGTCTCAACTAACCTGGACCCCAGAGATCTCTCAGACACTGAACCACCAACCAAGCAGCATACACCAGCTGATATGAGGCTCCTGACACATATACAGCAGAGGACTGCCTTGTCTGGCCTCAGTGAGAGATGAACATAACTCTTGAGGGACTTGAGGCCCCAGGGAGTGAGGAGGTCTAGTAGGGTAGTGGTGGGAGAGTAGGGTGGAGGTGGGGTGGGAGAAGGGCGGTGGGGGCATCCTCTTGGAGACAGGGGAGGAGGAATGGGATGAGGGACAGTCAAAAGGCAGACCGGGAAGGAGATACTGACTAGACTGTAAAAAAAAAAATAAAGATTAAAAAATAATAATAATTTTAAAAAAGAAATTTTAAAATGGGAAAAATAAATAGACTTAAAGAAATATATTCAATACTATTTCCCTCTTTCTCTCCTATTAGATTCTGTGTATCTGTGATGAGGTCCTCGATCCATATTTACTTTAGCTTTGTGCAGGGTTATAAATACAGATCAATGTTCATTCCTTTCCATGCATACCACCAGTTAGACCAGCACCATTTATTAAAGATGCTTTATTTTTTCCATTGTATGCTTTTGGATTGCTTGTCAAAAATCAAGTGTTTGTAAGGTGTGTGGGTTTATTTCAAGGTCTTCACTTCGATTCCATTGATGGAACAGTCTGATTCTGTACCAATGTCATGTGGTTTTTATCACTATTGCTTTGTAGTTACGCCTGAGGTCAGAGACAACAATTCCTCCAGAAATTCTTTTTTTGTTCAAATTTTTTTTGGTTATCCTGAGTTTTTGTTTAGATTTGTTTTTCCATATGAAGTTGAGAATTACTCTTTCAATGTCTGTTAAAATATATGTTGGAATTTGGTGAAAATTGCAATGAATCTCTAGATTGCTTTCAGTAAAATGACCATTATCACTATGATAAACCTATGCATCCATGATCATGGGAGCTCTTTCTGTCTTCTGACATCTTCTTCAACTTCTTTCTTCAGGAAACTAAAGTTCTTGTCATACAGATCTGTCATTTGCTTGGTTAAAGTTATACCAAGATATTTTATATGTTTGTTAGCTATTGTAAAAAGTATTGTTTTCCTAATTTCTTTCTCAGCCCATTTATCATTTGTACTATGGAGGACTACTGATTTCCTTGAGTTAATGTTATATCCAACCACTTTGCTGACGTTATTCATTAGCTCTAGGAGTTCTCTGGTACAATTGGGGGTAGGGAGTCGCTATGTATGCTATCATATCATCCAGAATAGTGATACCTTGATTTCTTTCTTTTTATTTTTTTCATTATTATGTGGCTCTTTCTTTTTTATTATTAGTTACTATCTTTATTTACATTTCAAATGTTATCCCCTTTCCCGACTTCCTCTCTAAAACCCTCTATCCCATACCCCCTTCCCCTGCTTCTATCAGGGTGTTCTCCGACCCACCCACCCACTCCAACTTTCCCAGCCTGGCATTCTCCTACACTGGGACATCGAGCCTTCACAGAAACAAGGGCCTCTTCTCTCATTGATGTCTGACAAGACCATCCTCTGCTATATATGCGATTGGAGTTATGGGTTGCTCCATGTGTACACTTTGGTTGATGGGTTAGTCCCTGGGAGATCGGGAAGAGGGGTATGATTGATCGATGTTGTTGTTCCTTCTATGGCACTGCAAACCCCTTCAGCTCCTTCAGACATTTCTCTAACTCCTCCATTGGAGACCCCATGCTCAGTCCAATGGTTGGCTGCCAGCATCCACCTCTGTATGTGTCAGGCTCTGGTAGAGCCTCTCAGGAGACAACTATATCAGGCTCCTGTCAGCAAGCACTTCCTGGCATCCACAATAGTGTCTCGGTTTGGTAACTGTGTATGGAATGGATCCACAGGTGAGGCAGTCTCTGGATGGCCTTTCCTTTAGTCTCTGCTCCATACTTTGTCTCTGAATCTTCTTACATGGGTATCTTTCCTACTTGTATCCCTTTGACCTCCTTTTGTTGTCTAATTACTCTAGCAAGAACTTCAAGTACTGTATTGAATAGACAGGGAGAGAGTGGGCAGCCTTGTATTGTCCCTGATTTTAGTGGGATTGTTTCAAGTTTCTCTCCATTTACTTTAATGCTGGCTATTGATTTGCTGCATATTGCTTTTATTATGTTTAGGTATATACCATGAATTCCTGAAATCTCCAAGACTTTTAACATGAAGAGGCATTGTATTTTCTTAAAGGCTTTCTAAGCATCTTAGATGATCACGTGACTTTTTGTTGGTTTTTTTTATATATAATATATTACATTGGTGGATTTTCATGTATTGAACCATCCCTGCATCCCTAGGATGAAGCCTACTCTTTCTGATGTGTTGCTACTTTGCTAGTATAGGATCTCTCCGATTTCTTTATAAAGGCACTTAGTACTATAATTTTTTTCTTAACTCTGCTTTCATTATGTTCCACTTGTTTGAATATATTTTGACTTCATTTTCAGTATATTCTAGAAAGTCCTTAATTTTTTTCTTTATTTCTTCCCCTACCCAGTGATCATTTAGTAGAGAGTTGTTCAGTTGCCATGAGTATGTTGTCTTTCCTTTGTTTCTGTTGTTGTTGAAGTCTAGCCTTAGTCCATTGTGGTAATCTGATAGAATGCAAGGATTTATATCAATCTTCTTGTATCTGTTGATGGTTGTTTTGTGTGCAGTTATGTGGTCAGTTTGGGGCAAGGTTCCATGAGATGCTGAGAAGGTATATTCTTTTGTTTTGGGATAAAATGATCTGTAGATATCTATTAAGTCCATTTGGTTCATAACTTCTGTTTTCTTCATTATGTCTCTGTTTAGTTTCTGATTCAATGACCTTTTCATTGGTGATAGTGGGGTGTTGAAGTCTCCCACTATTATTATGTAGGATTCAATGAATATGGGTAATCTTTCATTTGGGGCACAGATGTCCAGAATTGAGACTTCACCCTGGTGGAGGAACACGTTGGCATAGGAGAAAATTTCCTCAACAGAACACCAGTGGTTCAGGCTTTACGATCAACAATTGATGAATAGAACCTCTTAAAACTGAAAAGTTTCTGTAAGGTGAAGAAAACTGTCATTGGGACAAAATTCAGCCTACAGATTTGGGAAAAGAGCTTCACTAACCATACATGTGACAGAGGGCTATAAACAACTCAAAAAATAAGACTCCAATCCCCCCCCCAAAAAAACAAATAACCCAAAAGAACCTAATTGTTAATTGCTTATGTTGTCTTCTATGTTTCAATATGTGTTTCCCTTAAGAAATGTAAACTTTACTTCTCCAGAGAAGATAAAGGTCAATGTAGTTCCATCAATCACATTAAGTTGTGACTTTGTTCCTACTAGTTTATTTCATATAGTATTTTAACTTCATGAATTTTATTTTTCACTCTTCTGACTTTGGCTAGTTATTTGCAAAGATATATATGTATTTCTAGTCGTTAATTGATTCTAGTGGCCTCAGACTGACAAGTGTCCCTCTTCAGTCCCTCACAGTTTGAAGATTCAGAGGTGTGTGCTCCAGTTTGGATAATGCCTTATGAATAAAATTTAAAATAAAAATTAAAAATGAATACTTTCAAATAAAACACTAGATAAATTTCTCATTAAAAATGGGGTACAGAACTAAACAATTCTCAACAGAGGAATCTCAAATGGCTAAAAAGTACTTAAAGAAATGTTCAACATCCTTAAACATCAGGGAAATATAAATTAAAATGACCCTGAGATTCTACCTTATAACAGTCAGAATGGCTAAGATCAAAAACTAAAACAACAGCACATGTTGGAGAGGATGTGGTCAAAGAGAACCTTCCTCCATTGCTGGTTATAGTGCAGACTCATACATCATTCTGGAAATCACTCTGGCAGTTCCTCAGAAAATTAAAAATAGTTCTACCTGAAGACCCAGCTATATTACTCCTGGGCATATATCCAAAAGATGTTCCACCAGATCACAGGACACATGTTCCACTATGTTCATAGCAGCCTTATTTGTAATACTCAGAAACTGGAAGCAACCTAGATTTCCCTCAACTGAACAATGACTACAGAACATGTTCACTTACACAATGAGTCACTATTCAGCTATTAAAAACAAGGACACCATGAATTTTGCAGGCAAATGGATGGAACTAGAAAATATCATCCTGAGTGAGATTACCCAGTCCCAAAAAGACATTTATAGTATGTACTTAATGATAAGTGGATATTAGCCAAATTTGCAGAATACCCATGATACACCCCATAGACCTTAAGAAGTTAAAAAGTGAGGATGATTAAATTCTACTTAGAGTGCAGAATTGAATAATATGGGAACAGAGAGATGAGAGATCTGGGTGGGAAAGAGGGGAGGGAAATAGGGGAGCAAGATCAGGTATGGGAGGAAATAAGAAAGAGGCCCAGAGGGCCAGGAGAATGAATAGAAATATGCAGCTTCTGGAGTTGGGGTAAGGAAACATCTAGAAAGTCCTAGAGCTCTGGGATGGGGAAGGTCCCAGGACTCAATGTCCCCTAAGTGGAGGGATGGGGACACCAATCTAACTACAAAACTTTTGACCAAAAATTGCTCCTGTCTAAAAGAAATGCAGGGACAAAAATAGAGCAGGCACTGAAGGAATGTCCCAGCTTGTGATCCATCCCATAGGCAGGCACCAATCTCTGATACTATTACTGATGCTTGCAGACAGGAGTCCATCATGGCCGTCCTCTGAAAGGCTTTATGGAGCAGCTGACCGAAACAGATGCAGATACTCACAGCCAAGCATTGGACAGAGGTCAGGGGCCCGTGTGGAAGAGTTAGGGGAAGGACTGAAGGAACTGAAGGAGATGGCAACCCCATAGGAAGACCAACAGTATCAACTAACCTGGACTCCTGGGAGCTCTCAGAGACAGAGCCACCAACCAAAGAGCATAGAAGGGCTGGTTCCCTGTAGGGATGTATCAGAAAAATGTCTTGTCTGGCCTCAGTGGGAGAGGATGTACCAAATCCTATAGAGACTTAATTCCCCAGGGTAGGGGAAATACTGGAGTGGGGTGGTGAAGGGGAGGGTAGATAAAGAAAGAGTTCTCCAATGGGGGAGGGGCAGGAGCAGGAACAAGATTTGGGAAGTAAATAAATAAGTTAATTAAATTAAAAATAAAGCAGAGTTAAAAACTGAACCATGGATTTGGAAGCAAGATTTAGTAACTGTGAAGGCATTTAATAAATGTAAGAACAGCAAAAGAGGCCAGACAAAAGCAGCCAGCTGCACTGGAACTGTGGGAGATTGGAGAGTGTGGGATGAGAACGGTGAGCTGCAGAGAGAAAGGTATGAGTAAACACAGAGTTTCGCACACGGTCCTATAATTGTGGACCAGCGTGATACAGTACAATTGTCTCTCTGGGAAGAGTTTGGCTGGGGCTGCTGAAGTGCAGTCATCAGGTTGATTCTGCAGGGCTCAGGGCAGTATTGCCGTTTGGAAAAATAACATCGTAATAGGGAAATAACCGAGGTCTTCGTTTTTATTAGGAACATCTAAGGGTCAAATCTGCAAGCCTTCATTGGGTCAATAAATAATTTTAGAAATATATTCAGAAAAAAATCAGAAAAAAACAAACGAACTAAATTTTTTCTTCTCAGAAATAAGATCTGGATAAAGAGTGTCTGTATTTATAATTTTTTTTAACTTTTTAATCGTGTATGTTTTGGAGTTAAAACAAAGTATGAGATATTCTTTTACTGCAGAATACTGTTTTATTAGCACAGAAAATTAAGATGAATTCTTAAAACAATTAAAGTGAATGGTTTTTAACCTTCAGTCAAGTCACAAACTGAAAATTCTTAATTTCTATTTTACTCTTAGTAATTTGGCTCTGTTCTTAATTTTTATAGTTATAGCAGATAAAGTCACTTTATCATACTTTATCATGTTTTGCAAGTGCCAGAGCAGTGCCAGGTTGGTAATATTGGTTATCTTTCTAAAAAAAAAAAAAAAACAGTGGTAAAGGCAGAGTGAATATCAAATGTTAGTTATTAACAGTGAAAATATTAATTATAGTTCAGAAACCTAGTTTTATAAACTTTATAAAATTAAGTACAAATTCAAAGACATAATTTTCCTAGAAAGAATAGAAGGAGTCCTTATGCTCCTTTCTCACCACATTAAACTTTGTCTCTGTTTCTTTGGATACAGGATTTTACCTTTCTTTGTAATTTCAAAATATAGTCTCATTTTGATACTCACATTATGGATTATAGGGGCTTTTGGATTATATGTATTAATGGAATTTTTTTGCTTGTTTCAATTATTACCACAAATACCAACCTACTATTAATGTTGAAATCGCCTAGGTTTATAAACTTTTAAGTAAAAAAAGTATTTATAATATTTATTTTATACATTATGCTTTGACTAAAAGGTAGATAGGTTTATATTTATGAGAGAGTTTTCCATTGTGTTAGAATATTTACCATACCTCTTAGGGAAATAGAAATAACAAAAGGACTCAGATCTGAAAAGCAGGACACAAGAGGTAAACAATAGCCACTTCAATTATTTTGGTCCTTCTGTGCTTTTTGGAAGACTCTGGTGCCTTCTGTCCTGTTCACAGGATAGTCCAGTACATAGCACTGAGAGCTCTCTGCTCTGTGGTTTAAATGCTCCTGGAATTGAAATGCCCCTTAATTCCTGACCAGGAGTTAAGGAAGGCAAAAGATGGGAAGGAATCTTCAGTAATGGAAACAAATGAGGACATCAGCAGAGAGGAAAAGTTGTTCAACCCATATCAGGCATAATCAGAGGGGGTTTTGGCTGGCCATAAAAGCATCCTAGCATTGCATAGGCAGACAAACAGCCAGCCCATCACTATTCCATGATGGGTCCCAGGAGGGCACTTCAGTTTCTCGCTTGAGAACTTTAGGGAGGCAGAACATCTAGAAAATCTGTGCAGGGAGCTGCCTCATGCCTTCCGGCTCTGTAAAGTAGTTCTTGATTCAAAATACATGCACGTCCAAAATTCAGCACCGTGGGAAGAGCATGTTTGCCAACTTCATAAAGAATAGATGAATTAATGTTGTTTTACTTTAATTGAATGTATTTAATATAACTCTGGCAATGATTTCTGCTTAGTGTCTCAATCTATTTTGAGCTGAGAAAAGTAAAATATGCCAACATAGCTTTATTTTATGAAGATGATTACTTAGACAACATTTGTAAATAGTACATTTGAGTTGTGGTGACAGACATAAAATCTAAAAATGTTGATCAGCTTATTTGACAACCGGTTATAGTGTAGCCAAAACATATTATCCTGCACAATGTCTGATACCAACCATGTTGCTTCTTTTTAATGGGTTAACGAGTGAAGAAGATAGACCTATAAACACTAATGTGGGACAGGAGTGGGTGGCTATTGGTGCGACAATGGCTGAGCAATGCTCTCCTTTGTGGAAGAAAGGCAAAACTTATCTTAGAAGTGGTGTGAGCTGAATTCTTGTGAAGGAACCCAGTTGTTTGACTTCAAGTTGGGTAGTCAGCAGGAGAGTGAATGTCCTTTGATAATCTGTTTAGGAAGTTCATATACCATAGAAACAGCAGAGCTTAAGGTATCAGGATAGCATTTTACTTTGTTTTGCTTCTATTTGATAAACCAGTCTTTCTTAGAAAGCTTGAGGCTTGTGAAATTCTTTGAAAAACTGGTGAAGGACTCAGTTACATTTAGATTCTTAATCAACTAGATTTAATAAATGGTGGTTTTGTTTGTTGTTTGTTTTGTGGCAAGATAGATGTTAGGTCTCTAACTAATTTTTCCATTTTAGGATTAAAGAAGAGACAAACCATGAAGGAGAGGATTTTATTGTTGTTTACTTTAGGTTTTGTTAGAATGATAGCTTCTCCCAACATCTTACCCAGTTTTTGGTAAAGTCTTGACTCTTCCATTATGGACCTGAACTTAGACTCCCAACTACTTTTAAAGGAAGGAGAGTCTGAGAAAGTGCTTCTGACTTGATACACTGTCTAGTTCAGCACATTGTGTTCTACTGGTGAGGAAAAGATCAATGTTATATTAGAAACTACCACCTGGATTTCAGTGTCTAAACTCTGGCTGCATTTCCACCTATCCTATCCACTAAGTATACCTAAAAAGCCTTAGCTGTAAAACAAATGAAAGAAGATTCCAAAAGATACAGAGAATAAAACAGGTTTATTGTGTTCCTGGGGAGCTAAGAAACAATTCAGTGACAAGTCCTGTAGATTTGATGTTTGCCTCCTGTATTGCAAACCCAAGAATGATGGAGCATAGAGCCTGTATATGTGGTGAGCAAGGGTGGACACATGGAGCTACATTCAGTTGACATCTAGGTGACACCCTGGGTGTAGGACCTTTCAGTTGATAATGGAATGAGACAAGAATGTGTAAGTCCTGAATGAAAAGACTGCATCCTGGATGTGAAAACAACATGGATTTAGGGAACATGAGTCAAATGCTATAGTCTAAATGTTGCTTCCCACCCAAATTCATACTATAACTAAATGCCCAAGTATGAAATTCTCAAAGTGCCAATTTAAAGGACTTAAAGTCCAGTCTAAGTTTGTTCTTTGTTGCTGTGATGAACATCATGACCAAAGGCAATTTGGGGAGAAAAAACAGTTTATTCGGTCTTGTAGATAAGCTAAGCATGGGCTCATGGCAGGAAACAGAGAGCCAGAATTGATTCAGAACCATGAAGAATTCTTACTGATTTATTTTCCATGACTTCCTCAACTACTTTGCTTATAAAATCTGGGACCACTTGTGTAGAGATAACATCACCCACAGGGAACTATGAAGTGGAAATTTATGGTTTCTGGTTTCTTTGGAGACATATTTGTGTCATGTGATGTTTTTCTGGAAGCTGCCTGATGAGAGAATGTTTTGCTGGAACAGATATTTCAGAGGGCACATGATGTTTAGAGAGAATATAAATATAATCCCAAAGACAGTGAGAGGATGTTCTTGAATTGGTTCACCTTGCAAATGCTTCTTTGTTCTTTGTTGATAATGCTCTTGAATTGGTGGACATTGCAGCACTTTGCTCTTTGCTAATCTTTACTTGTCGTGAATTTGGAGGAGTAATTCTTTAAAGAACTTCTTGTGGTACTCCAGCTGCTTCTTGCCCCTTCCATGGACTCACTCTGATCAGGCAGAGCCTCATGGTTTCTTTCGAATAGAGCTACTGCTACTGATTAGTGTTTGATGATACTACTGAACTACACTGCTAGTATCCTGACACTATTGAACTGGATTGCTGATATCCTGAAAAGGAAGATTGCAATTGACCCCAAAGAATTACTTCTAAACAGGTCTATATTCTCCTTGTCCTATTAACCATCTTCCTCCACTACCTTTAGTGGAGTTAAAAGGGAGATTAGATAATATAAGTGTTAAAGAACCCTAATTAAAGTAGGTTTTGAAAAATCTAAGCCTACAGGATTAAGCTCTCCTCCATAAATCAGAAATTTTGAAATCATTACAGAGATATTTACAGGGCAATGTGATGGAAGGCCATTCCTCAGGTAAGGTGTCCTCCTCCAAAGTGACTGTAGTTTGTGTCATCTTAACAAAAATTAATCAGCACTGCCCTTATTAAAAACTTAAAGAGAAACACATTGAACTTCCTTCCTAAGAGCCTAGCAGCAAGGCACCCTCTATGAGAAGCATACCCTCACTGTACACCAAATCTGCTGGTTCCTAACCTTTGGACTTTTGATTTTCTTAACAACTCTTAAGAGGAAGAACAATCATACACACACTCACACATACACTCACACACATACACAGAGAGAAAGAGAGAGACAGAGGCAGAGACAGAGAGATGGAGAGAGACAAAGAAAGGAGAGAGAGAGAGAAAAGGAGAGAAAGAGAGAGAGAGACAGAAAAGAGAAAGCTATGAAATGTGAGAGAATGAGAGTATGCCAACAAGCACAGTTAGGTGGCATTTCACTTCAACACAACTGTCATTTTTGATTTTTGACGTTTTATTCCAGAAATTAGAAGTGGTATAGCCATCCTCTGGTAAAAGTTATGTTCGTTTTTGAGACCCTGGAGATAAATTCTCACAGCTCTCTAAGATTTGTGATATATTTTGAGTAGTATGCAAGTAAACCAATATTTTCTTCTTAGGTCTTTGAAGTGCTAGAAAGAAATATGTCTAATGAGGTTCTGTGTGATGTATAAGCAGAAGATTAAAAAGATGCATTAGAGCAGCATTGCGTGCTCATAGAATAGTTTTAAAAGAAAAGATTAAAAAGTATGTAAATACAGAATTCCTTACATATGCTCTCTTACAAAAATTGTTCTGTGTACTGTGGACACATTGATTAAATAAAAATGGAGGGAAACAAAATGAGAAGCTTTATTACATTTGGTAAATCGCATGGGAATGACTGCATCCTGGGACGAAATTCTGACAATTCAAAAGCAATGTGGCTTGATAACAAAAGTCTAGCTGGGAGCAGAGGGACATTCAGCACGTGCCAAAATTTAAGGAAAATCCCTGGGGCCAGGGCCACTCATTAAGAAGTAAGCATGGCTGCTCTTCTGGATGCACACAGCTTCTATTTCTACCTTGGTAAGCTGAGTCATATTTCTTAACTCAAACTTATTTTTTCTCACCAGAGGTAAGTTTATAACACAGCAGTTATATAGTTGCAGAATTAAATAAGTTATTTAGCACAAAGCATGGTTTAATTGGTGACTTTCCATTATTACTAACTTCTCAATCAGACATTAAACAGAGGCACTATTGAAAAACGGGCTCAAAGGGAAGTAATGAAACTGAGTTAGAAGTCAGAATTCATCCTAGCCTTATAATAATTTTGTAAATGGTCTGATATATTTTGTTTGGCAGACTATATTTATCTCCCAGAACGTTTTTCTTCTCATATTTTGAATTATTTCTCAATACATAAAAGTGGACTTCTCAAACAAATCCCAACCTTCAGATTTCTTTCAAAACATGAAATATCTAGTCATATTAATCTCGCCAACTCAAAGGTCAACCATTAGGGTCAAGTTAGAACTGTTCTCTTTTAAGTCTCTGTGTATTTTCACATTGGCGTATGTTCATTTGTATAGGTGTGTCTGTGGACACTAGAAACCAGCCTCAGGAATAGCTCTCAAAGAAATCATTACTTTGCTTTTAAAAACCAGGTCTCTCACTGGGACTCTGTCTCCTTGACCAGGCTAGATTGCTTTGTCACTGACCTTAGAGCTTGGTCTGTCTCTACCTGCTCAATGTCATCTCTCTCGCCCACTGCCCCAGAACTGGGGTTACAAGTGTATGCTGCAATGCCCAGCTTTTTTCCTGGGTTCTTTGATCAAATTCAGATTCTCATGCATACGAAGACAACACTTTACTGACTGAGCCACTCCATAGCTCCATGTATTACTCTTTCTATTAGAAACTCTCAAGTTTGCTATAGTTTACTCTGTTGCTATCGATGAGGACAAAAATTTGCAGTATATCATGGAAATTGTAAAATGTATATAAAGCAATTCTTTTCCTTAGGTTTCTACCCCCACTTAAAAAAAGTTATACAAGGCTAATGGTTGCTGTATTTTGTCTAAAATGTACACTGTTCATTTCAGTCTGAGCATGAATAGAGCAGTTTCTAAGCACTTTTCTTTATCTGGATGCCACATTCTTTCATCTCTGTGCTAGCTCCTCTGAAAAAGTAAAAGAGTGAAAGATGTATGATTAAATGTATACATGCACATATTTTAAAAATGTTGCACTCATGAATCTTAAATTAAAATTCTCATGAGTCTTAAAATACCATAGTGCCTCAATGTGCCTGTTTTTAATAGTCAAAACTTTAATATTCACTTTAAGAATGGGAGGTTAATTTTATATGCTTTTTATCATACAAACAATTCCTTAGGGTATTTTGCCTTGGTTAGAAAAAATTTACTGTGTGTAAATGTAGATAGTGTATGTGGTTTTAAAGATTCTTTTTTTTTTTTTTACTATATTGAAAGCTAATAATTTATTTTATTTTTATTAATTTTTTATTAAGCACTCCATTCATTTACATCCCAAGTGATATCCACCTTCCTGGTTACCTCTCCACAACCCCCCACCCCATCTGCCTTCTCCCCCTTCCCCTTTGCCTCTATGAGGGTGCTCCCACACCCACCCACCCACTCCTCCCCACTGCTCCAGCATCCCCCTAAAATGGGGCATCAAACCTCCACAGGACCAAGGGCTTCCCCTCCCATGATGGCAGACAAGGCCATCCTCTGCTACATATGTATCTGGAGTCATGGATCCCTCCATATACACTCTTTGGTTGGTGGTCTAGTCCCTGGGAGCACTGTAGGCTTCATCCCAGGATTGCAGGGATGGTTTAATATATGGAAATCCATCAATGTAATCTACTATATGAACAAACTCAAAGGAAAAAAACCACACAATCATTTCATTAAATACTGAAAAAGCTTTTGACAAAATATAGCACTCCTTTATGTTAGAAGTATTGGAGAGATCAGGAATTCAAGGTCCATAGCTAAACATAATAAAAGCAATATTCAGCAAACCAATTAGCCAACATCAAACTAAATGAAGAGAAACTCAAAGCAATCCCATTAAAATTAGGGAAAAAGCAAGGCTGCCCATTCTCTCCCTATCTATTCAAGATTCTTTTATATTTAAGTGTGTGTGCGCGTGTGTGTGTCTTTAAAGGCCAGAGGTGTCAGATATACTAGGAGTTGGATGTAAAGGCAATGATAAGCTAACTAACATGGGTTTCTGAGCAGTAGAAACTTTTAACCCGTGGTCCATCTCTCCTGCATTAGTAATATATATCATAAGAAAAAGAAACAAAGCCAGGTGTAGTGGCACATGCCTTTAATCCTAGTACTCTGGAGGCAGTTGCAGGCAATATCTGTAGGATAAAGATCAGCCTATTCTACACAGAGTAACAAGAAACCCAGCCCTATATGAAGAGACCATGTTGAGAGCAGGGAGGGAGGGAGGGAGGGAAGAAGAGAGAGAGAGAGGGAGAGGAAGAGGGAGAGGGAGAGGGAGAGGAAAAGGGAGAGGGAGAGGGAGAGAAAAATTCCTTAGTTCTCATGATATTTTTCCTGTGTGAACTACATCAGCTAACTTTAATTCAGATCACTTGTGAAATTGTTCATGAGATATTGAGACATGAACAAAATCTGTACTACACATATGCCAAGACAGGAGAAAAGATATTTCAAAACTACTCCTGCCCAAAGAAATGACACCTAATCAAATAAGCAGAGCACAGACATCTATGAAATAAAATACATCAATCTGGACCAAAATTTTTTAAATATGCTATCTAAAAATATAAAAATATTTAATATTTGACCTTTATGCAGTTAGATATTACTTTAATATGTAACTCTCTTAGAGTAAGTAAATTAAATTGATAATAAAAAATGGATTTTAGGACAAGTTTTCCAAAATACTGTTCATTCTTTTCTAATTTTATTTTTGATATTATAATATAATTAAATGATTTGTTGGTTTCCTTTCCACCCCCAAGACCTTCCAAATACTTCTGCTTGTTCTATTTAATATTAATGGCCCTCTTTTTATTAATTTCTGTTACATGAATGTATTTATTTGTAAACCACCTACATATTCCTAAATATAACATGCTCAGTCTGTATAATATCACTCATATGCATGTTTTTAGGGCTGCCCATTCAGTATTGAAAAAACAATCTTGTGTTCTTCCCTGGAGAAGGATATTTCTTCCACTCTCAAAACCCCTTAGTTGCTCATATTTCTTTATGTAAGGTTGAGGTCCCATAGGCTGTCAAACATCAACTTTTGCATGTCTAAGGATGTCATTCTTGTTCAACTCATGTTTAGGCAGCCATGTTGGTGTATAGGTGTAGCTCCTGACACTTCGAGGACACACCATCTCACAGCAAATGCTGTGATCCTCAGGCTCTTGCCATCTTTCTGTCCCCTCTTCCACAATGTTCCTTGAGCTTTAGGTATGAGCATGTTTTGTAGATGTAGCCATTGGGATTGGGCTCCACAACTCTACATGTTGATTACTTTTGTTTTTCTTTGGTGGATTGTGTATGTTGCAAGGAGAATTTTCTTGATGAAGGTTAAAGACTACACTTAACCTGTGGATATAAGGACAAATATTTAGATTGTTTGTTATTGTGGATTATAGGCTATAGCCTGGTTATTGGCTTGCCTACAGGATTCATAACTTTAGTACTCCTGGATAGTTGACTAAGCCTCCAGTATCAGACATGTTTTCCCACTTGTTGAGGGGGTCTTAAGTCCAGTTAAAGAGCTATTGGTTACTACCATGGATTGTATACCACCACTACACCCTTATTTAGAGTTATTGTTTCAATATGGTCTTGCTTTGTATAAGGTGGGGCTGTTGGTTGCTGCAAATGTCACAAACCTGGGGGAAGTTCAAAGTTCAGTTGTGTGCAATCAAGAAATTGTCAAGGAATTAAAAGTTAAAAGCCTTCAAAATATGCTTTCTGTGGAATGTACACTGCTTTGTACACTTATAATCAGAAAACTTGTAAGTTACCCCACCAAAAGACCAGGAATGCTGGTGTAAATTCATACATATGCAAATATTATATAAAAATCATATTGTCTATTATATGAATGTATGTGTGTATAATATGATATATTAAAAAACTATGAGTTATTTTCCAAATTTCAGAACAATTGTACAAAGTAAAAATAGTTATAGCCCTTTCTTTGAAATCTGATAAAATTGCTGTAAACTTACCTGAAAGTCCTCTCAAGGAGTGAATCAGAGCAACAATATTCTCTGAACAATTGCAACAAGTGTGTGGATGCCATCCCTTATGTACATCTATAAATTTTCTTATCAGTGTAGTCAGACCACCATGATGCTTCATGCTTTAATACCTGTACTTCAATTTTATACCCTGTGGTTTGGGGAGCTTGCCATTGTAAGTCCCACTTTTAAAACCCAGTATATCTGTATCATTCCATCTATCAGCATCAAGCACACCAACAACCTATTTTTAAAGTAGTACATGGGCAATTTTATTTTCAAGTAAATAATCATAAAAAGCACTTTAAAAATCATATTACCTGAACCAGTTGTTATAGCCCACGATGCCAGCAATCCCAACACTGGGGAAGAGGCTCAAGCAGAAGGATTGACCTGAGTTTCAGATCAGCCTGGTTTATTTTATGAATGCTAATTGAGGCTGAGATAAAACATGGAGACTGTCTCTAAAACAAACCAAAACAATGAGCACCACTGTGTGGAATCTGGTTCTTCTGATTAGCAATACTGTTCACTTTCCACCTTCCATTGTTTCCATGTCTCCCCAAAATGTCAAAACAATTTGCTAGTATTGCTTTCCCTTATCTCATTTCTACTTTAACTGCATGCCACTCTATGCCAATGCTCACCCTGCCAACTGCCTTTTATCACCTAAATGGCTCTCCTAAATGTTCACTTAACTTTCCAAACCTTTATTTAGCCTCAGCCTCTAAACCACTCTGGTCTTGTGACCTAGTCTACTTAGAACAGAGATTCTCAACCTGTGATTGGTGACCATTTTGATGATCACATATCAAATATTCTATATATCTGATATTAATAGTGTGATTCCTAACAGTAGCAAAATCACAGTTATGAAGTAGAAAAGAAATAATTTTATGATTGGGGGTCAATACAATGTGAGAAGCTGTTTAAAGGTTTCAGCATTCAGAAGGTTGAGAACCACTGACTTAAAAGATTCTTCTTCTTAACTCTTATACAACAACATTTTTGTTGGTAACCCCAGTGTTCTTTATTTTTTTAACTATATTTTTATTTATTATCTATTAGGTATTCCTGAAAGACTTTCTGATGTCACTCCCATTCTGAAAGTTAGGAAATGTGGGATTAAGAGGCATTGATTAGGAGCCTTAAAGCATCCACTAGTTTGGCCTTCAAATATGGGAAAAAATCTAAAACAAACAGGTAATACATATATGGAAGGAGAAAGTACCAAGCAAGGACTGTGGGAGGTCACCTGAGCTACAGTGACAGGGATGCAGGTATGAAAACTTTTAAAACATTAAAAAAGCTCCTGAGATATGGTAAGGAATGTCCTAGTAACATCCCGTCCCCAACTTCATTGGTTCCTGGAAACTGTAGGCATAGAATCAGGACCTTCATGGAGCTCTGAGGATGGGAAGAATAATTTACCTATTCCCTATAATTCATTTTAGAAATTTGGAGAACGGGAATCTTTTATATACAAAAACCCATTATACAAAATCACAACCTTAGCATCATGTACCTTGCAAAGAACAATTGTATATTGTATGGAGATGGAGCCAATCTCCCAAAATGGATGAAGGAGAACAGCTGTTTTCCCTTGTCAGCTTGCTATGGGGAACAGCCAACATGAATAGGAAGCAAGGGCATTTCACCTGAAAATTCCAATGTCTTAAGATACAGGCCTAAAAATGGTGCAGTTGTCAGAGAAGGGGGATCATCTAGGGGTAGATTTCCCTGAAGGTTTGGTGGCAGCCTATAGTGGGAAGGAGAAACTGAAAAGCTGAAGAATTCTCCTCCCATATTATGTTTTCCATGCTTGGTCTACTTGATTCCCAGACCTTTTTTCCTTCTGAGTTCCTGAGGAAGGGAGGAAAGGAGAAAGGGAGCAAGGGAACAAGGAAAGAAGGAAAATAGGGAAGAAAGGAAGGAAGAGAGGAAGGAAGAAATGAAGGAAGGAAGGAGGAGCAAGAGGAAGGAACGGATAAAAAGGAGGGAGGAAGAAAAGAGGAGGGGAAAGAGAAAATGAGGGAGAAGGGTAGGAAGGAAAAATAGAAGCCAAGAAGAGGAGAAGTGTCGACTCCTTGCCAGCAGGTTCAGGGAGAGGAGAGAAACTGATACAGCTAGGTCTGTCCAGGGCTGAGCATGATGGTGAGTGTCGACAGCCCAAAAGAAACACACCAGGCCGGAGTCTTGTCGAAGCAGGAACTCACTTTATTAAACTAGGCACTTGCTTATATAGAGAAGGAAAGGAGGTGGGCACTTAGATATGGGAAAATATGACATAGGAGGTGGGAAAGGTGACAGAGGGTAAGGGGTAACTGATGTGGCCAATGGCAAAGCTTTACATCAGAAACGGTGGGGCAGAGGCAGGGGCAAACAGGTCTTTCTGAGTCACCCCGATATGGAAGTAACTAAGACAGGTCTCAAAACTTGAGCCAGGCTTAGCCTCTCCCACAGGCCGCAGAAACTCGAGCCAGGCTTGGGTTTGTCCTCAAGGCCCAAACCAGGGCCAAAACGGGACCCAACATCTCCCCCTTTTTTTTTGTAATGAGCAGGTTACATGATTGTCCCCCACATGGGAATCTTATCTGTCTCTGAATACCATGTTTCACTCTGGCTCAAGGGGGGGTTGCTCCATGACATGTCTTAGGTTGTCTCAGCACATCTGAGACCTTACCTGTCATTGGTCAGGTGGAGAACTGAGGAGGAGTACTCATAGGCAGAGGGATATGTAGAGCCTGGCTTGAAAGAGGCAAGTCTTTGGTAATGGACCTCCACTTGGTGAAGCTGGACCACCTCTAACCTCTGATGGATAAATTGAGTGAGCTTATTGAGCACATATGGCCCAACAGTCAAGATAAGGAGAAGAAAGGGACCAAGGAGGGAGAGGAAATAGGGTAATAGTCCATGAAGTCCAGTCCACAACATGTTGTCTTGGAACTTTCTTCGTCTCCTTTAAATTATAGGGATTGCTTCCAACTGTTTTTTGAGGATCTCTCATACTCCTTGGGGGTCACTGAATCCTCCCTCAGTCAAGATGGGGAGCACCATCCATGTCAGCGATAGAGTCATTTCTTGATCATCTTGGTCTCCTGAGGGAGAAGCATAGGGGGGTTTCTCAGGGCAGGTGGACTACCTGGAAATGTCATTGTCAGCCTCTCCTTGTTGAGACATATACTTTATGTCTCTGGCCGGTATACAGATTGGTCCTTTTTCACTTTGTGGAAATATGCAGCCAAATCCCCTCCCGGCTGTCAGGAGCAGGTCTGGTCCTCTCTAGGTTCCTGTCAGTGATTCCCTCTATCAAATTCATATCAAGCTATAGCAGATGGAGGAGGTACAATGTCTTTGAAATGGGGACAACTGAGGATTTTCTTCTGAAAAATTTAAAATATTTAAGGTGAATAATGCCTTTTTTAGCTGATCAAGTGGGGGTAAAGACCCCCCTTTTGTTTTTGTAACTGAGACTTTAAAGCTTGGTTTTGTCTTTCAACAATTGCTTGTCCTCTCAGGTTGTAAGGGATGCCCATAGTGTGGGAAATTTTCCACATATGAACAAATTCTGAAAAAGGTTTGCTTGTAAAACACGGGCTATCATCTGTTTTATTTTGATCTGGAAGTCCAAGATATATGGCTGGCAAGATTTACAGGTATGCACTATCTTTTTAAGGTCTTTAATCAGCACATATGGGAATTTATGTTTAAGGCCCCTCCATTTGTTGTGGGTCAATGAGTGGAACTGTGTGGCCTTGGAGACAGTATGACACTGTAATGTAGAGGCTAGTTGTTCAGTCAAGCTATTTCCCTGGGATAAAAATCTGGGTAGGTTTTGGTGGCCTCGAAGATATTGGATATAGATAGGGCTTTGTCTCTGTGTAAGTAAGGTTTATGCCTTTATCATCAAGGGGATGATAGGATTAGAATCTAGCTTAATATGAGCCTCAATCAAGTTGGGCAGCAAATTTACCACATAAAGGCTATTGGGAAACAGATTGAAAGGCTTAAGTATAGAACCCAGTGCCATCACTTCTGCAAACAGTTTTTTAAACTGTGCAGATTCCTCAACAACATGAACATCTGATTTTATGGGGGTAGGCAGATCTCCCTGTCTAAAGGGGGAATACACAACAATGGAGGATCCCAGGCACCCACCATTGGTGAGGATGGTGGGATAATTGAGATTGGGGCTAGAAAGAAAAAGTCTAGGAGCCTCCACTCAAGTCTGGAGAAGGAACTCATCCACTTATGTGGTCTAAAGTGGCAATCAATTTCACTGGAAAAGCCCTCTATGGCCAGAGCAACCCGGCTATTGTTTCTCTGTAACCAAAGGAAATCTGCATTTTTAAATGGGGTAATAAGGGCGGAAGGCTCTGCCCCAAGAGCCTAATGGAAAGATCTCTCCCCATAATAATGCAATCAGCCAGCTGATTAGTCATAGAATAAACTTGAGGGGCCCCTCCCACTGAAAGATGGATCCAATGGATGGGTTCGTCTTCCTGGTCAAGTAGTGTAGTACAGTGTTTCTCTGGGGAAAATATATAAAATAAGGGGTAGGTTGGGATTATATCATTTAAGGGTTGCAGAATCAATGGCTTGTGAATCTTTCTCAACAGCTGAATATGGTCAGATATCAGCACTATAGGGGTGGAAAGGTCACATCCTTTAAAGAGGTCAAACAATGGGGTTAGATCTTCTGTGGCAATGGAGATCCAAGACCTCATCCAATTGATTTCTCCTAAAAGCTTTTGTCACTGTGGGAGGGTATAAGAATCTTGAATCTGAAGTTGAGGCTTAACAGGGGACACAACATCCAAGGATAACATGGAGCCCAGGATCTTAAACGGTGGTACTTTCTGAACCCTTTCAGGAGCCACCCAGAAATTATTATATTCAAGGATGGAAAGACACTTATTGGTAAGCTCCTGAAGGTCCGAAAAGCTAGTGGCACCCAAAATAATATCATCCACATAAATGTAAAATAAAATACTGGAATCACTAAAAAAGGATGAAAAGATATTAAGCATATAATATTGACACATGGGGAGGCTACTGGACATGCCTTGGGGTAGGACCATCCACTCAAATCTAGAATCAGGCCCAACAAAATTAACAGAAGGAATAGAAAAGGCAAATTCTCACAATCTTCAGGGTGTAGGAGAACAGAGGAAAAAACAATCTCTAATGTCAATGACTGTCAAATAATAGGTGCTGGGGATTGCTGGGATCCATGGGAGTCCCCTCTAGGGGGTCCCGAAGAGAACCATCCTTTCATTAATTTTCCTCAAATCATGTATTAGCCTCCAGAACCCATTGGCCTTTTTAATCACAAAGACAGGAGAGTTCCAGGGGCTGGTAGAGGCCCTTAAATGTCCTATTTTCAATTGTTGTAGTACCAAAAGGTGTAATTGTAATTTAGGGGCAGGGATAGGCCACTGCTCAACCCATATGAGGTCTCCCGGTTTCCAGTGGATCTTAGGTACAGGGGGCCGAGCAGTGGCCTTTAGAATTGTGGGTGAGACAAAGAGCATTGTTGGCGCATCTTCTCAAAATGAGGATCGCCCCTATAATTTGGAAACACCATCTTTCCCTTCTCAAAAGACTGTTTATGATCAGTGGTAGTAAAGGCCTCAGCCTCCCCAAGTATATCTTGGCCCAGAAGGTTAGCTGTCAGGCCAAAAACCACGAGAGGGCATACTTCACCAAGAGAGCCATCATGGTTCTCCCAGGAGAGACAGGAAGCTGTCTCCCATGATGTTGATTATCCCCTCACACCCAGTAAGGGGTACGCTGCAGACTGCTGGTAGGGAGTGTGGCTGGCTTTTGTCAGATTGGGGCACTCTCTTTTAAAATGGCCCCGGCTGACCAGGGTTTGTTGGAGGTCATTAACAAGAACAGCCATATCTTCCTATATGCCTCCTTTAAAGCGGCACACAAGACCCTAGTCTGAAAGGAAGGAGCCAACATCTCTGAAGGCAATAATCCATTTTTAATACCCTGGCTGCATAACCCAGCACATGCAAGCTTGTGATCGGCATTCATTCCATCCCAGACCAGTGAGCGGACACAACGGTCTCGGAGGTCACCTGCAGGGAATTTTCTCTGTAAACTCTTTTAATCTCTATCTATGAAGGAGGCAAAATCCTCAGTGGTCTTTTGGTTAATTCCAGGTATGGGACACTCAGTAGGTCCCTCCTCAAGCTTCCCCCAGGCATCAAGGCCAACGGCTCTAACCTGATCTTGGTAAAAGGGGGGGGGGGGCCGATGGCTGCCTGCTGGGTGCCTGTAAAGTACTGAAGGCCTCTGCAGGCAAGCATGCCAGCATGATGGGGATTAGGGGCTGAGCTCTTTGCTTCCACTCCCTCTAGACTCAACACTCTTCCTGAAAATAGGCAGCCCATTTAAGGTAGGCTGGCCTGGAAAGCACAGCCTTACCCAAATCCTTCCAGTCTAGGGTGATGACATGTGGTGTGCCTAGCCCTCAAGGATAAGCTCAGCCCAGGGGGAATTGGGGCTGTCCTCACCCACTGCTTTCTTGAGTTCTTTAATCTCTTGGGGATCCCAAGGATACCAAGCCACTGGCCGAATACCCCTGGAGTTGACATTCACTGGGTAAAAGCTGGTGGCATACTGGGTGACAAGCCCCTCCTTATTGTAAGGCAGCAGGACTTCAGACAGCGCAGAGGGACTCTGAAATGGGTTGTTTGGGGGATCCAAAGAGGGATAAAAGGATTCAAGGGTGAGATCATACTTGGAGGAAAACTGTCCCATAATTTACGGAAGTACACTCACCCGTAGACGGATTAGCCATAAGCATTCTTCTGTCAGGAGGAGGGAGAAGTTCCTCACATGGGGCACCATTCTGAAGAATGGAAGGAAGAAAGGAAGGAAGGAATGAAAGAAGGAAGGAAAGAAGGAAGGAAGAGAGGGAGGGAAGGAGGGAGGGAAGAAGGAAGGAAGGAAAGAAGGAAGGAAGGGAGGGAGGGAGGGAGGAAAGGAGGGAGGGAGGAAGGAAGGAAGGAAGGAGGAGCAGGAGGGAGGAAAGGAAGAAAAGGGAGAGAGGAAGGAAAGAGGAGGGGATAGAGCGAAAATGGCACCCAACAGACAGGCAAGATGAAAAGAAGAGAAAGAAAAGGTTTTCTTGAACAATCTTTCAAGTTTCTATTTTATTTGAGGTGAAACAGGAGCATCTCCAGACTTTGACATCCATAAGGTCTTGGATATGTATTCTCTACTTTTCATTCTCAATTTGTATGTGTCTTAGGCTCTTAATCCATTCTTCTTAACTGCATCACTATTTTTTTTCCAACTGTCATTCTTTTTTTTTTCTTTTTTTAATTGGATATTTTATTTATTTACATTTCAAATGTTGCCCCTTTCCTGGTTTCCCCTCCCAAACCCCCCATCCCATCCCCTCCCCCTGCTTCTATGAGGGTGCTCCCCCACCCACCCACCCATTCCCACCTCACTGCCCTGGCATTCCCCACACTGGGGCATCAAGCATTCACAGGACCAAGGGCCTCTCCTCCCATTGATGCCCAACAAGGCCATCCTCTGCTACATATGTGGCTGGAGCCATGGGTACCCCCATGTGTACTCTTTGGTTGGCGGTTTGGTTCTTGGGAGCTCTGGGGGGGGGGGGGGTCTGGTTGATTGAGTTGTTCGTTCTTCAGCTCCTGCTTCTATAAACAGTTGTTTGAGCAAATTTGGAAATTTTGCATCAAGAATCCTACAGTGTGCTTTTGAGACCAGAGCCAAGAGTAGTTGAAAGCAAATTATTTATACAACAGAACACTGACTTTCTGTGAGATATGCTCTCCCTTCTTGTGTATTGCTTTCCTACTTCTTCATATGGAACAGACATACTTTTCCTATTTTTCATGACACAAAATAATGATCTTGTAAATTATAAAAAAACAAACAAAAAAAAATAAAATATCTCTGATGCTGCAATCCACAATTATCTCTTCATTTAAAGTCCAAAATGGGAAGTAATTTGATAGTCCTAGTTACAAGTATTCACAGAAACTGGGTGACCCACCATCATGTTTGTTAGAACACTTTAATGTATATGATTTTATAAAGGTTGGAGAAGGAATAAGGTGTTCAGAGGGAAGGGGACAGAATAATTTTAAAGGAGAAAATTTAGACACATAAGCAAGTAAAAGACCTATAAATTTGTGTTTAGCATTTCTCCTTCTTCTTCTTCTTCTTCTTCTTCTTCTTCTTCTTCTTCTTCTTCTTCTTCTTCTTCTTCTTCTTCTTCTTCTTCTTCTTCATCTTTGTCTTCTTCCTCTTCCTCTTCTTCTTCCTCTTCCTCTTCCTCTTCTCTTCTTCTTCTTTCTTTCAATAATGATCCTGTGAGCTAGTTTGTTTCTATTATCAACTTTACACAACCTAGAGAAAGTGACCTGCTAAGATAAACCTCACCTGAATAATTGGATCCATCAAATTGGCCCGTGCCCATGTCTGTGAGAGACTGTCTTGATTGTGGGAGAGCTCAAGCCTCTAGGTGACAATCCCTAGGCAGGTGAATGTCAGCTATATAAAAAAGTAATCTGAACATGGCCCGAGAAGGAGCTAGTAAGCAATATTGCTCCATAGTTTCTGCTTCAGTTCCTATTTAAGTCACTGCCCAACTTCCTTCAATGAGGACCATAACCTAAAGGTATAAACAGAAAGAAAGTCTTTCTACCAGTTGCTTTTGTCAAAGCGTTTGTCACAGCAACAAGAATCATGCTAGAACATCCAGACAATTAAAATATTCTAGAAAAATGCTTAGTGGTGGTGGTGGTGGTGGTAATTTATGTATGAGGATGTTTTACCTGTACTTATCTCTATTCACACATGCATGCCTGGTACCTGTGGAAGTCAGATCCTTAGAACAGGAGATACAGACAGTTAATGAGTAACTATGTGCTTGCTAGAAATCCAACCAAGATCTTATGGAAAAGCAAATATGGCTTTTAACCACCGAACCATTTCTCCAACTCCTGAATACTGTTTTTCTTCATTCTTTTCTCAATAGTACTGGGTTTGAGTTATTCTACAGTCTTACAAATTTTTATAGCCTGGACGCACATTAGTCAACTATAACAGGTTCTCTCTTTAATCTGCAATCTCCACACACACATTAAGTGGCTATTCCCTCTTTCCGCTATTCCCACTCTTTCCCACAGAGGCTTTGTGGCATCTAACTAAGAGAGAGAATCCAACTCACAAATCCAGGTTTTGTGTTCAAGTGTTAATAAACAGTAGCAACAGAGAAGCTTTCTTGCACTACAGTAGAATAAACTATATTTATTCTGAATAATGTCTTTGCATTCGTATTTAGTGTTTTCTTATGATTAAAGTGAAGCTATACATTTCAGGGAAGGATGCCATCAAGGAGATACAATTGAATTACCAGGGAGTTTTGTAAACACTGTGATGTGGGGTAGAAAATCACTGTCGTCTTTCTCCTTTCATCTGTGAAAACCACAAATCTCCTGTCTAGGTCACAGAGAATGTCTCCTGCTGCTTCTCTGTGATTTCAGCTCTCCTGATTGTATTTACATAGTGCTCGGCACCTCTAGAAAAGACATATAATGTACAGATCTTTATGACACTTTGATATACAAAACAACAGTTTTTCTATTTCAAGGAAGGGAAAAGGATCCATAAGATATAAGAATATTTGAACAAAAGGAGAATTGAGAATGAAATTCAGTGGGAAAATACTCCTGTTTCACTAGCCTTTCCACCATGCACATAAACACACATAACACTGGGTGGTAGAGGGTGACTTATTCCTTTAGATGTAATACAAAATTTGTTTAGGGCTTGTTTTTTTAATTTTATAGGTTGAATATTTATAATATTAATATATTTTCTACATTATATTGGGAGAGAAAAACCACATGCTACAGTGGAAATCAGAGAACAGCATGCAAGATTTCATTCTCTCTTTCTACCACAGTTAGTTCTGGGTATTGAGTTAAGATCAACAGTCTTAGCCATGAGTATTTTTGCCCACTAAAATATCCCTTCCATGCTATAGTTTTATTTATTTACCTGTTCCCTTTTCTCTTCTGCATGAAACTTACATATTGTACACTTACTATTAATCCAGTACAAGGTGAGGCAATTTTTTATTTTGCATTTAGGATTCAAGGGAATATTTTTTTTTAATTCTAACATTATAAATGACATTTTAAAGATACTATTTTTTGAAGTAACTATAAAAGGAGTCCAACTATAGTATTTTATTAAATTATTTATTATGCATAAAACAATCAACACTTGTGTTTTATCTGAGGTACTGGCACATTACTGCTTTGAAAAAGTCACAAATCAATGCTTCTCCTCAAAATTAAAATACATGTCTATTTAGAATCCAAAAGATTAATGTGAGGTCAAAAACCTCTAAGCACTTTCATTTAACAAAGATATTGTAGACTAGTTATTACATGACTTCCCTGGAAAGACATGAATAAATATCTCCTTTGCTATATAGAAATAAATCAGATCAATTATTTCATAAACTAAGAAATGTCACTTTTTAAAAAAAACTGAGTAGAATAGTAGTCACTGGAGGCCAAGTGTATTAGGGAAGGGAGAACTGGAAAAATTCAGACCACAGAAAGGAAACAGTGACACAGGAAGAAAAATCCCAGAATCCAACAGCCGCATATGGTGACTATCATTTACACAACATCATCGTCATATCCAGCAAGGAGCAAGGAGCGTGGGATTCTCCAAAACAAGAAAACGGAGGTGGACATGCCAGTCATATAATCTGATTACTGCACGTTGATGAGATTATCAGTCTATTCCACGGTGCTTCATGACTACATATAATTTTTAAGCTTGAAAGTGAAAAATAGCTGACAATGGAAAATTTTAAAATAGGGTAATAGTGACTTCAGAAAATAATCCTAACTAAAAATGAAATTTAATAAATATAATTACTTCTATGTTTGTTTTCTGACTTTTGCATTGAAGTTCAACAATGTGTGTAGAAGTATAAATATTGAAAGCTCCCTTTGGTCTTCTGAGGTAAAACACCTGATGGTATCCATTACTGAAACTTACATGATAGAATTATTATTTTAAGGTTTCCATGGTGATTTTATAGTTTTTTTTATTCACTTTATTTTTGTTCCCTTCCATTCCTTCTTTTTTTTAAAAAAAGTCCACAATTTTATTGTTGACTTATTAAAAAGTTACATATATTCAATGTTTATCTCTTGATATCATAAACAATTATATTTTTTAGCCAATTTTCAGTAAATGAAAGGGTTTCATTTTTGTATATATATATATATATATATACACATATATATATACATATATATATATATATATATATAAAATGAAAAATTCTTTGTTTCAAATTTGACACTAAGGGAGATTCATGTAGCAAAGCAAGTGCACTAAAGAAATATCAAGACCACATTTTACATCAGTAGAACTTTGAAAAATGTTGATATCTCATACTAAGATGTAATTAAGCAATATTTTGTAGTGGGATTCTTAACTTCATTTCATACCTTGATAATCATAAGCAATATGACAGTAAGCATAGACATCCAAGGATCTCATCAGTAAGTTGACCTCTCTCTCTCGCTCTCTCCATCTCTCCCTCTCCCTCTCCCTCCCTCCCCCCCCCCCCGTGTATATATATATCATGGTAGATCTGTGATCTGTTTTTAGTTTTTCAAGGAACTTCCATTTTGTTCTGCATTGATCTA
>CM052706.1:38129847-38160379 GCA_028551405.1 Uromys caudimaculatus | reverse complement strand
ATAGCAGCCATATTTATAATAGCCAGAAGCTGAAAACAACCCAGATGTCCCTCATCAGAGGAACGGATACAGAAAATGTGGTACATTTACACAGTGGAGTACTACTCAGGTATTAAAAACAATGATTTAATGAAATTCTCAGGCAAATGGATGGAATTTGAAAATATCATCCTGAGCGAGGTAACTCAGTCACAAAAGAACGAACATGGTATGTAATCACTAATAAGTGAATATTAGTCCAAAAGTTCGAAATACCCAAGATTCAATTTACAGCAACTGTTGAACTGAGCGTGGGATCCCAGATGGAGGAGTTGGAGAAGGGACTGAAGGAGCTGAGGGAGTTTGCAGCCCCATGGAGGGAGCAACAGTGTCATCTGGCCTGAACCCCCCCCCCTCATGCTTCCAGAGACTGGACCACCAACCAAAGAAGACCCATGGTGCTGGCCACATATGCGGCAGAGGAGGGCCTTGTTGGCCATCAGGGGGAGGAGAGGCCCTTGGGCCTGAGGGTATTAGATGCCCCAGTATAGGGGAATGCCAGGGAGGGAAGACAGGAATGGATGGGTGGGTGGGGGAATACCCTCATAGAAGCAGGGGGAGGGGGGATGGGATAGGGAGTTTCCAAATGGGAGACCTGGAAAGGGGAAAACATTTGAAATGTAAATAAAGTATCAAAAAAAACCCCCCAAAACTTCACTGTCTAGTCTTTCACAGATATTATCACTTCCTAGACACCCACTAGAAATATACAAACACCAAGTTATTTTCATAGCTTACAGAGAATGGTAAAATCCTTGTGGGTTTTTGTTTGTTTGTTTGTTTGACTAAACTGTTGATTTAAAAAGTTGAATCTTTACATGACCTAGTTCATGTTTTCTTCCATAATGTGAGCCAAGGTAACTTATAAGTCAGATTTCATGTGATCGCATTTATTGTGAGCTCTTTAATCCACCTCATTATCTTGTCTCTTCATTTACAAGTCATAGCCTGCTATAACCACACAAGGTTTCAACATCTTTTCACACCGAGTAGCATGGTGGAACTAATCTTCTTAGACTTATTTTATTTTTGCATAGCTTTCCAATGATTTCAGTTCATTTACTTCCCCATTAGGATTTTAGCTCTTTCTAACTAAAAAAGGAGCCTCTTGTGTTTTATTAACAGTGGGCTGACTTGCAAAATAAATTGATAAAATTGTGATTAGATTGGCTATGTCTTCAGAGCATCAATAGAAGACACAAATTTCAAAACTTCGCATTGCTGGAGCATCACAAACAGACATGAAATGCTGAGTGGGGTCAGGCCTAATCATTGTGTTCCTGTTTGCCATCGCAAGCCAGAGTAAACTACCAACATGAGAAAACAAATAGCAGGATAAGAAACAACAGTAATTGACACAGATTGGTTTAAATTTGCTAATTTATGGTAGAATTTCTGTATATAACCAAGAAGAAGTAATATCAAATAGAGAGCATGAGCAAAAGATCTGAAGTGCAGAGCAAAAGATCTGACTCTATACTGAGTGAAAATTCTTTGGGAACAGACCCTGTAGGCTACAGACAGATAGATACATATTACTGGAGTGTAATGTCCTAACTGGCTCAGGCTAACTCACCTGATGGCCATCTGAACACCAGAGAAAAAAGAACTGATACCAGTCTGGTTGAAGTCTAAAATTAGCCACCACACAGAACAAAAGCAAATAAATACATAAAAATCACCTACATATAAATGAAAGTTTTAAAAATTTATACATAATAATAATATAAATGTATGTTAAAGCTACCTAAGAGTGTCATGAAGTTTGACATCAAATTCTGTTAAACTGTACATGGCTAATGAAAAAACCATTGGTAAAATTCTATAGGAGACAGTATTGAAATACATGTAAACATAGTAAATCAAATGCCTTTTGATTCAGTGATTATGCTTCTGAGGCTTCTGGCATCATGCATTTGTTGTTACAGATCAGTGTACTGGATACAATCGATTGCTAATTAGAAATCAATTAGAAAAAGGCCAATAATTAAACTACAATGCTTATCCATAATGATCCACTGTGGAACTGTAAAAACAGTGTTTAGTTTATTATGATGGACTAATAAAAGTAAATGGTTACTATGTATAGCAATCATTTCATCATCATCATCATAAACTTAAAATAAAATATTCCCAGAAAACATACAAGCTTAGTTATATTCTGCTGGTAGAAATAATGAAAACAAGGTCTAAATAAATTTAGAGGCACACTATGCTCATATAATGGAAGATGAAATTTAGTATGTCTGCTTTTCTCCTCAAATTTCTTATGCTAATTTCTGCTTAAAGATGTGTGTTGATATATATATATATATATATATATATATATATATATATATATATATATATATATATATTGTTAAAAGTCAATATAGACAAGTAAGTAACTAAAGATAACTAAACCCATTTTGATAGAGAATGTAAAAGCTCATTCTACCTGATGAAAAGACTTTCTACGATCTGTGGTCCCTGCGGCTGTGTGACATTTGCATGGTCACATGTATCCACAGGACAGAGAACCAGAAATCACTCTGTCCATGCAGATACAACTGGTATTTATAAAGGCACAAGACAGATTCAACAGAAAATGGCTAGGTAGACTTGAAGAAGAACTTACTTAAAAGCTTCAGTGTTTGAGAATTTCTTGCATTCATACTAAGTATTTTAATCATATCCACCCTAACTCGTCACTCCATACTCTCGTATTTTTTCCTTTTCATGGTTTCATTGAATCCAATTAGTGGTGTCTGTGTTGCACATTGGTATAGTGCTGACCATTTACGGTAGCATAGGCAGCCAATCAGGCTTCATACACTTGAAGAAAACTGACTCTCTCCTGTCAGCAGTCAATCTGCCATCAGTCCTCAGCGAAGAGTAGAGGATTAAAAGCCTTTCCCCTTCCGTCCAGAATTGTTGACCAGCTTGATCCACTGGCCTTATGCAAGTCTTACACGGGCATTGATACTTCATTCAAAATGCCTCTAGTAATACTATTGTTTAGAATTTAATTGTAATGTTATTGTTTTGTGAGGAAGCAGGACACAAAGTAAACCTCTTTTGTTTCTGTTTGCAAATGGGTACTAACTGCAGCTTTTGCCTGCATACTTGTGTCTAGGAAGAAGCCTCACAATGGAAGGCAACTGTGAAAGGGAATACCATTTTATCTAACTTGGCCATGTTAATCTATTTATTAATCAAAAATGAAATATTCATTATCATTGTAGGCATAGAAGTCACTACAATTGTCATGTACTATCCTCATCATTCATATATATATATAAAAAGTCAACCAATATATGTTAAAATCAATGACCTAACATTGGTTTGAGAATATATATTCATATACTTTATTCTTATGTTTTCTCCCTCTTGTGCCATATCCCACTGGTCCAGAAAACACAGCATTAATTCACACTGATTTCATTGGGGTGTGAAAATGAATTTCCCATTGATCAGAGCTCTATGTCTTCTTCATATGTGAAGCACTGTGCTCTGAGACTTTCCATATAGAAACCAACAAAGGACTTTTAGAAAACTTTCAGAAGCGAGCCTAGAAAATGGCTTTGGTGCTTCTTGGGGAATAGAGTGTGTCGTGTGTGATTTGTACATGCCCCTGAAATAAAAAGTAAATGACAAGGAAAACCCAAATGCCAAACTCAAGGGGATTTCTGAAACAAATCAAGAGAAAACAGAAGTGGAGGTGTCTCTATGAGAATGCACAGGCAACAACAAAAAAAACTAATAGATTTAAACACAGTTTATTAAGTCTTAACATAGAAGTGAATATGCCTCATTCCAGGGGCTAAAGGAAATCAATAAATGCCAATGTGCCGTGTGTTACTAGAATGGAAAAATGCTCTTTTATTTGCCTGCTACAAAAAAGTAACATGAGAGGTGGCACCACAGGCCATTAAATATTCTCTGAGGGTCTCCACATCCAAAACTGTAGTGTTAAATAGCCGTTTTTAGTAGATGTCTATATATGTGTTCTCATTGCTTCTTTTAGCTCATTCACAAAAGACATAAATAGTTTTACTAGTATTTATAGGAAATAGACATGAACTTAAACAAAGAAGATTTTTCAAAACTAGGAGTTTTAATAGAAAGAACGCACATAGGAAAACACAGCTATATTAGCAATTCCAACACGAACCATGGGTGGGATGGTTTAACTGCCAATCCAGCCAACTTAGGACAAAACAGGCTATGAATGGAGGATGTCTGGGGGAGACCAAAGCTAAAAGAAAGGTAAGAGCCTCCTTAAACAGAACACCTCCTCCGTATTTCACCTACTCTCACACTCTTCCGCTCTGCTCAAACACATCCTCATTCAGGATCTGAAACATCACATTTGTGTTTTCCTCAGTTTCCGTTATAGCATTCATTAACACTGCATATATTGTGGGTTTGGTTATTGTCTGAATGCTCATGGCTGTTATTTCAGCTCCAGGAAGCTAACAATTGGACAGTTGTATTACAGCTGTTTTTCCTTCTGTAAATCAAGAGTCACAGAATGAACAGTGCCATTGTTCATTTTCTATTCAGGCCTCTTCGTGGTCCTGAAGATAAAAGAATAGCCAGGAGATGGAGAGACAGATGCTTCAGTCACTAAAGTGTGTGCATGCAAGCATCACAACCTAAGTTCAGATACCAATGCACACATAAAGGCAGCAACATGAGTCTAGAACCCCACGGTTGTGGGTGGATTGTAGGAATTTACTAGACGTTCCATTACACATGCATGTGCAACTACATGGTCCTGTTCACACACACACTCATGAACGCACCCACAAAGGAAAAAAGAAAAAGGACAATAGAAAGTTTAAACTCCCCAATACTGTTTGAACCCCCAATTGTGAACATTAAAGCATATCATGCAGCTTATTTCTTTGACAATGTGAAGTACTGTAATCTGGAAATGTTCATGAAGACTATGTGATGAACTGTCCACCTAAAAGTATGCATTTTTTCAATGTATTCAGTTGACATATGATATTATTTCTCATATATATGTGTATATGTATGTATATATATATATATATATATATATATACCAAAGCATCTTTCTTCAGCATTTTACAAGCATATCTTAGAAAATTTATGTAATCCTCAATAATACAGAAATAATTTTATATTCCTTGGATAAGTTTAGGAATTAAAACACATAACTTGAAGTCTGTAAAATTAACCACATCACTTAATTTAGCAAGTGTTTATTGGGTGTTTGTTGATAGGTCAGATATTAGACCATGGAGAAGCAAAGATTGTCCATGCTGTTAAAAGAATTAAATCTGTGTAAATATAAGTCACCTTTACAAAAACCTCAGTATTACAAAGAGAATGAATGGTCTCTGGATGAAGAGAAACCATGACCACACTCCATGTGAGAACCCAATGTCTTGTCATTCTGAGGGCCAAAAGCCATTTATACTTGGTAATGAGTGGTATAGACTACTAGAACATTGAATATTCCTAGCACAGAATTCTCAAGGTGGTAGCTGATGAACCCTGTAAGTTCAGTCATAATATCATGCTTGCTGAGCAGTATGTAGCTTCAAGTGTTTGTCTTGGAATAGAGGACTTCAAAATTGGGTACAAACACTAGAGATCCAGGAAGCAGTGTTCGTCAACTTGAGCCAAAAATAGGAGAGGGGACTGAAGAGGGAGGAAGCCACCCATTGCATACTTAGAACCATTGGCCTCCAGAGACTTCACTGGTGGAGAAATCTGGTTGATTTTTACAGAGTTTGATTTCCTTTTCCTTTGCTTGTCACATCAACAATTGAGAAATGAGATGATAATTTGATTCTCAAACCCTCATTTGGGAATGTGGATGGCAAATGAGGGGAGGCCGCTACTTCTTCACAGCTTGTCCTTCCTGTCTTTTACTTTTTCTTCTGTACTTGCTCTGCCTTCTCTTCCTGCAGCAATAGGAAGCTATTTTGATATCAAAAGAAAAAAGCTCTCCATAATAATTTGCTCTGTCTCAATCTTTCTCCTTTCCTTGGCAATTCTTTTACCCTAAAATCTCTCCCATGGATATTTGCACGGCAGCTTGGTATTTCTGCATAACAAGGAACAGCCCTAAATGGTTGCAATGTGTGTCAGTCAGCACGGCAAGCATCTCAGCAACCTCACGAGCATCATTACACTTGCTATTGAATTACATCATCTTCCTATCAGTTGACACTTGTTCACATTTTTGAGGAACTGAATGTGTGAATTGAGAGGGAAAGTAAAAGTGTGCGCTTATGTAATAAATGCAGTCAACCTGACATTCATATCTAAAATAATTATTCAGGTTAGCAAAATTTGTTGCTGCTGCTATCGCGCTGGTATTAATGCTGGACTCATATGAGGAAAACATTTCTAATCCTAACATAGAGGCCAAGCCTTTATTGACATAAACCCACCTGATAAAAATTACCTAGAATTCTAATTGAATAAATACTTATTTTGCAAATGTTCAAAAGAAAATATTTAGGGCAGCATCTTCATCCCAGACTGTACAATGGCTTCTCGCAATAGCACACAGACTAGAAGCCTCCATCTTTGTAAGCAGAATAACACCTTATGCTGTAAGACTTTGTTGTACCTGAACATTAGGAACAGGGAACCTACACCTACACAAGTCTTTGTCCCCCACCAGTGTCTTCTGCACTCCAATTCCTCTTGGGGGTCAGAGATTCAAGAGAAAATGTGAATGTCAAGACAATTCCTTCAGATAAGAATTACCTTTCCACTAATGACCTTGACCCCAGAACAGTGCTTCTCAGCTTTCCTAATTCTGTGACCCTTTAATACATTTTTTGTGTGTTGTAATGACTCAGAGACATAAAATTACTTTGCTGCCACTTACTAACTGTAATACTGACACTGCTATGAACCATAATGTAAATATCTGATATGCATGATACCTGAGAGTCAACTCCTGTGAGAAGGTCCCTCAGCCCTGCAAAGGGGTTGAGGTCCACAGGTTAAGAACCACTGTCCTACAAGGATGAAGCCATAACAGAACGTTCCTTCAGAGTACTCAGGAATCCTTCCTATGCACTCCTTACTGCCGCATTCCCTTAGAAGTACAGTAGTCATCTCAGAAGAAAGATGTAATCCTATGGAAGACTAAAATATGAATTAGTATTTAATAGATTTAATGACAACAAACCTGCAGCTATGCAAAAAACTTAGAGAGTAAAATGTCCTTTTAACATTGCTTTCTGGTGCTAAGAGGTACTTGGCTTTTAAGTAACTTGACCCTCCACTGTGAACCTTCTTACAGAAAATCTTCTAAATGTATTAGTGCGTTTTCTCCTTGAGGAAGTTATGGCCTTTAATCTTTTCTGATGACTCAGCATCTTTTGATATCTTGGTTAGAGCAGATATTTAAGGGAACAATTTTTTCTTTGAACTGTATACTTAAAACTAAAAGAGCTGTAATAAATATACAGAGCATTATTATGCAAAATATGGCATTCATTCATTCATTCATTCATTTGCTAAGTATTTATGAAATGCCTATCAAGTGTGTAAGATTATACCAAGTTTTGGGGTAAATTGCAGTTGACACAAAAAGTGAAGGACAGTGGTAGGTTAAATATTCTTTTCCTTCTATGAGTCTTCTTAATGCTCTTCACCTTCCACGCCAGTTTCCCTACCATCACAGTCTGCGTAGTATTTGGCCAAATAACTTCAGTAACAATGTAGACCAGGAAATGGGCTGGGAACTGGCCCAGAGGATAAAGTGCTGGTCTATGTTGCTTGCTGTTCAAGCATTATGTCTTTAACATTTATTTCAAAGCTGGGTTCAGAGATATACAATGTAATTTTAGACATACAATGTATGGGGTTATAGAGATCTTGGGGAAACAGATGCCAGTTTATTTACCTAAATGGCATGCCACAGTCAGAGGGAGACTTTATATAAAAAATTAAATAAAAATGAGAAGTAATATAAAATGACATCAGACATCCTCCACACCAAGACATACATGGACAAGTGGTCTGTCTTAGTAAGGGTTACTATTGTTGTGAAGAGATGTCATGATGAAGGCAACTTAAAGGAACCATTTAATTCAGGTTTTCCTTACAGTTTTAGAGGGTAAGTTGATGGTCATCATGATGGGAAGCAGAGAGCAGGCAGGCAGGCGTGGCAGGGATCCATAGCTGAGAGTTCACACCCTGAGACACAGCCAGGACACACACACACACACACACACACACACACAAGCACACACACATGGAGAGAGAGAGAGAGAGAAGAAGAAGAAGAAGAAGAAGAAGAAGAAGAAGAAGAAGAAGAAGAAGAAGAAGAAGAAGAAGAAGAAGAAGAAGAAAGAGGAGGAGGAGAAGGAGGAGGAGGAGGAGGAGGAGCAGGAGTTGTGGAGAGCTACATAAGAATGACATGAGCTTTTTGAATCTGAAATCCCACCTCCAATAACACACCCTCTCCAACAAGGCCATGCCTCCTAATCCTTCCCAAACAGTTCTCCCAATTGTAGAATGTAGAACAAACATTCAAATATAGGAGGGCTATCCTTGTGAGTTTAGGTGCCCCCCATGGACACCTCTCTAAAAACCTCTCTATATTTTGTACAATTGAGCATTCTTTTATGCCTATGTAGTAAAAAAATATTTAGCAATTATCTGAATAATATCCCCAGTGTTGTGGCATAAAATCGTGCCGGGGGGAGGCAGGGTTGAGGAAGGTGGCTTAGATAGAAAAGTGGATACTGAATGCAAATGGGGAACTGAAGTCAGATTTTTGCATTCGTGTAAAATGTTAGGTGTCGGGATCTCTTCCTCTAAAACCCCAGAGATGGGGAACAGAGGCAAGCAGATTCTAGAACTTGCTGCTGTGAACCCAGTGTAGCCCAAACTTTGAGTGCCAGGTTCAATTACAGAATCTGCTCCTTTAAAATAGAAAAATAGAAGAAGAAAGAAAGAAAGAAAGAAAGAAAGAAAGAAAGAAAGAAAGAAAGAAAGAAAGAAAGGAAGGAAGGAAGGAAGGAAGGAAGGAAGGAAGGAAGGAAGGAAGGAAGGAAGGAAGGAAGAAACAAAGAAACAAAGAAAGAAACAAAGTAACAAAGAAACAAAGAAAGAAACAAAGAAAGAAACAAAGAAAGAGGACAATGATTTTGGGAGGATGATATGTTTGGAGTGATTTGGAGAGGGCAAATGTAAGTGTGACCAAGAAAGATCATATATGTGTATGAGTCTTATAAAAATTTTAAAATATGTTTTTAATAAAAATAAAATTTTAAAGGTAGAGTTATAGAGGGAAACTCTGGACATGAGCCGCTGACCATTACATGTGTGCACACATGCACATGTATGTATACATATCATAAACTCACACATTGAAAGAAAGGAGAAAAAGAAATGACTCCGCTACTTAAACAGAATTTCTGCCGTTTCTAATTTATCTTTGCTTCTGAGGTTCTCAACAGTTTGTTGCTTTTTGTTTGTTTGCTTGCTTGCTTGGTTACTTATTTATATTTCCCATTAAATGTTATTTTTTGATGCTGTAAAGTATACTTGGATGCCAAGAAGAGGGTGAGGGGTCAGAGAGGCCTTGTTCCTGACATCTACAGCAGAGCTAAAGGTGTTAAATCTCTTAAAATACAGAAGACTGCTCTGATCGAAATGTCAACAGCTCAAAGGCTAAAAAACCCTTATCTACATGAACCAAGTGCTTGATATAATTTCTATAAGGAAATGGGTCATGTTCACAGTTGATATTACAGAGACAGGAAAGAGAGAGAGATACATTATTTTGATGCAAGTAAGTTCTGTTCTCTTTTTTGTTTGAAAGAGAAGTAGGATGAACTGAATTCTCACCTTACAGACATTAGTTTTATATTTATTGTATATTTATCATTATCTTTCAAGGGAAAAGCAGATTTTTGCTAAAAATAAGGACATAGAAACACTAATTAATGGTATCTATAAGGCCTTACTTTTGTTATTTTTTTATTATTATTATCTAAAATAGGTCACAGACATCATTTCACAATGGCAGGGTTATCTCCTTTGTGCAAGGAAATAAACCTAATCTGGCCAGTCTCCCCACCCTGTGGTGCTAACCTGCAGCAGTTGCTATAGCAAATATCTTAGTCTTATGAACATTGCTGAGTAACTAAAGCCATCAAAAATGAAAGCAGACTTGATTCAATGCACATTCTGTGACCTTTAAAATTATATTGTTTTCTCTGGGTAGGGTTTTGGATTACTGTGGACAAATATTACTGCTTAATGTGCATTTGTTCCACCTGCGACAGCTTCTACAGCAGTGCACAGTAACATGCCAGAGTCGTCTGCTCAGAGCATCCTGCTGGACAGCCGCTCAGAATACACAGCTGGGGAGCTTATTGTACTGTGCCTTGAGTAGAATGACATATTAACAGTCTCAAATTGTTTTCTTAGTCTAGACTTGAGTGCTCATTTTATGTATATACATATACGTGTGTGTATGTATATATATGTATATATATAAATATATATATACATATATATATATATATATATTTCTTTTATGGAAACATCTACTCTAAAATGCAAGTATATCACCATTCCATAAACCTACAAAGAGATGAGGTCTTAAAGATACTGAAAATCTTCTTCATCTTTGCTCTCTCCATAGGCTCTTTCTGATGCTGCCTTGCATCCCTCTACTTGCCTACAAATTTATTACAAACCACAAGCTATTGTTTCTTAGCCTCTTGTACTCAAAGCCCACACCATTTTAATGTTCTGGGTACAAACAAGTTATAACGTGAACAAAGTAACTTGTATGAAAACTCATAGTTGGTGTACTGTGCTAAAACTTCAAGAACTGTTTACAATTTGAAGAAAGTAAAAAGTATCTCTCTTTAATTAATGAATATCAGCCAAAAAATAGCAATCAAAGCACATAAGCAATTTCCAAACAGGATCAATAAAACTGGTATAGTCTCGCAAAGTTCTACAATTCTCACTTACAACAAGAAATGGGATTTTAACCAACATAGCAGTGAAACAGACAGAACCAGGCAGTGGCCTCCTGAAGGCTGGATAAAGAGAAGACCTGCTGAGAAGCTATCTTGTTCCAGAACTTTCTCTGGTGTCTGTTTACATAATAGTAATGTGGTTTTCTTGTTAATCTTCTAAGATAGATACCATAGTATGCCTGTTTACAGAGAACACTGAAGTGATTAGAGATTAGATTACTTGTTTCAAAACTTAAGTTACTAAGAAAAAGAAAAAAACAGCCAGGAGGCTCCTGAGGGTAGAGGTAGAAAGGGACAGTGGGATTTGGAAGCACAGGGGTAGAGGAGAAGCAGCAATGACCAACCTTGTTTGCAACTGCCACACAAGCAAACCTACTTTGTATGCTGATTTAAAATAAATAAATAAATAAGGTAAATCCACAAAAATAAAATGTTCTGCTGACTTCAAATGCCAGTCGGCACCTGCTTTACTTTGTCTGAACAGCAGGAAACTGGCATTTAATGAATGCCTCATAAGCTCTAAGCACATTGTGCTCCAAGGGTACTTGGTAGCTTATATGATCTTCATGGTTCTCACAAGCAGAGCAAGGCACTACCATGCCCACATTTGCACAAGGACACTAAATTCAGAGGCTAAGGTCACATGCAAGTCATTTTCAGTCTGGATTCTAATTACAAGTTCATTCTAATTCCTGTATCATGTATTATATTGTCTTTCACATAAAATAAATGAGAATCAGATATTATACAACAGTCAATATTTTGAGCAGAATTTCCTCCAAGCCAAAGCGGGCCGTCCACCCTTGTTCTTTCATTATTGTGGTGCTCACTCCACAATGAACACAGGTCTTCCTTTCGTGACTCCTCTACATGTGTATTTTAAGTCTGCTCTATGAATACTGATTTGTTTTTAATCACTGGAGTCTTTTGCCATTTCTGTAGCACTTTAGAATTTAGAGGAAGATCTACAGGGAAGGTAAACATAATTCACTTAAATACTTTGACAAAGGAGCTGAATTAATAAATCAACCAACTGTAAGAGAGAGTGAGAGAGGAGAGAGAGAGAGAGAGAGAGAGAGAGAGAGAGAGAGAAACACAAGTATTAAGCATGAAATAACTGTACTATTTGAAAACAAGTTGTCCTTGTATTGGCTTTTTCCTCAGAAATTTGACTTCATGTAAAAATAGACAAAAAGGTTCGGGTTGCCAAGGTCTGGAGAGATCTCTGTCAGTAACTTTCTGTAGAGGGACACACCTACTAGGACCTTACTCAAAGAGCACAAATGACTGTGTTGGATGTTGTTAGCAGTCATGGTCTCACTTTCACACATGACGCTTTTGGAAGGATCAAAGGGCACCAAATGTACACTGACTGGTGGAGGTTGTACTCAGACACAGGGTGAGACCATAAAGTTTGGAACCAAACCAAAGGAAATCTATGTTCTCCATATATAATATTGTAGTAAAATTTGTCCATAAATTCCATAAGTCCTACTCTAATTTAATGCCTCAGAAAACACTTTCCACACATAAACAGACAAAATCATACAGGCTTACATTCCTGAACTGAATGCAAATTATCTAACTGGGGCTGCAATTACAATTCCCTAAATTGAATTACTGGATGGAATTGCAAGGATACCTAATTCATGACCATAGTAATATTATAGGAATAGAAGCAATCCCTTCTCACAATAGTACTGTCAGGACTGAGTAAGGGTGGGTCTTTAAGTCAGTTCGCAGTGGCGTTCCTTCCTTCCCAAACTTTGAAAACAAAGTTTCTAGCAATGCAGCTTTGTTGGAATCTAGCAGGAAGGTCATAATTGTACACAAAGATGAGAGGCTGGGAACTGCATTGTGTAATGTGGAATGAAAATGTGCACTCAGTGTCACTGTTTGGTTTTTTCTTAGATTCAATAACCCATAAACAAACAACAACTCAATTATCCTTTCGGAAACATAGGTTCTTTCATTGTTATTTGGGGAATAAAAAGTGGGAGGGACTTTCTGTGAAAAAAATTGCAGAATCCAAATTTGTGTGAATATGTGTGTGTGCAAAAGTGTACAAGTATGTATGCATGTGTGAGTGTGTATGTCTGTGTGTGTGAGTGACTGTGTGTGCATGTGTGTGTGAGTGTGTGTGTCTGTGTGTGTGAGTGACTGTGTGTGCATGTGAGTGTGTGTGAGTGTGTGTGTCTGTGTGTGTGAGTGACTGTGTGTGCATGTGAGTGTGTGTGAGTGTGTATGTCTGTGTGTGTGAGTGACTGTGTGTGCATGTGAGTGTGTGTCTGTGTGTGTGATAGACATGGATATAGAAGGGAGATTATTTGAGAAGAAAACATCCCAGCAGGAGGAGGAGGGGACGAGAGAGGGTAACAGCATAGTGAGGTTAGCAAAATACATGTTAAATGCATATGAAAATGTCATAATGAAACCCATTGTTTTGTATAAGTAAAATATATTTACAAAATAGGGCTAGCTCTAATACTCTTGTAGGATATAAATATAAATGCTTAATTATTAACAAATGCTTAACAGTCTCTACAACATAATAAGAAATAAAATAAGTAATTGTTTATATTAACCAAATATAAATATCTATAAAACATGTAAATGTCTGCATGCCTCTGTATTAAAAAATATCCAAATATACTGAGGGAAACAGACTTTGAAGGAAGTTGAGCCTTTTACTGGACATTAACAATTATTGTTTTCTTTTTAAATTTGTATTCTACCATTTCTTCTTTTATTTTATTAATTTACTTCCTTTTTCATCTTCTTTTGAAGGAAAATCTCTTAGTTAAAAATAGTGTAAAAACAAAGGGCTGTATTGAGGTCAGTCATGCTTTGCTGATTCATATGCAGCAGTGAACTGCTTGGTTTGGGGTAGATTGGAGATTTATAGCTTCAGCAGAAAACCTTTCCTTCAGTGAAAACGTTTAACAATTGCAGAAATTAAGATATGGGTATCATGTTCAAAAAGAGAGAGAGAAAGAAAGAAAGAAAGAAAGAAAGAAAGAAAGAAAGAAAGAAAGAAAGAAAGAAAGAAAGCACAAAGACACAATTCTATTGTCTGCAAAATTCTTTAGTGGTTTTTGTTTCTGTGTATATGGAATGACTGGCTGACCCTCTGCCCTCTTCTGTAACTAAGACAAGCCAGGTTTTCCTGCAGACCTCTATTATGCAGAGTGATTCCTGGGCCAGCATCATCAGGCTCTCTTAGGCTCCAAGCTTCAGTCCTCTGCAATCTGCTCTGGTGCCTCTTAAGCAGCTCCTCAGGTGAGTCATATGCTGTTCATTTTGAGAAACATACTCATGAAAGCTCAAAAGTCTTATCTTCCCATTTCTCTCTAGGATCTTCACAGGCACGCTGCCTGTGCGTGCTGAGCCTTGTATTTAGGGGAGTAAAGACTCATTGTCAGTGGGCCTTCATTTGACCAGAGATGAGAGGTAACTGGATAGATGTTTCAAAATGTGTTAGGCTTGATTTCAGTTATATAATTCAACAGTAAGTAATTGGGTCTGAACAAAAACTTTTTAAATGAAGCTCACCCAATAAATAAGATAGCCAACTCCAGTTAAACCGGTTGCAGGGACATAGTCAGAGATCTCAACTGAAAACATTGAGATGTATGTGTCAGCAAAGGGATCTCATCTTCCTACCATGTGATTACCTCAGCAGAGCAGTTTGTGGGAAAGCCCAGAGGAGCAGGGCAAAACTGGAGGTGTTGCAGGATCTGAGAGACAGGCACAGCTTGGATAGAAAGATGAAGCCCTATGGTAACGATCACTCCCAGCACAGATTGCCCAGTGCTGAACCCACTTGGTGTTCAGCTAGTGAACCCTTGAGTGACAGAGTAAGCTGCCACACCTGGGCTAAGAATTAACCCATGCAGGAGTATTTCAAATAACCTGGGCACAGCTCCTTGACTAGGTAAGAAGGTTTCCTACCCTTTTCTGTCACAGTTGACACATTACCAGCATGTTCCAGACTCTTGAGCAAGAGTTATTCTGAAATCTGGTTATCCCAAAACAGGAGGACCAAGCAGAGGCCCATGTGTGTGGTGCGTTCCCACAGAGTCAGGGAGGAAGTGAGTCATGGCTGCTTGCATCATTAAAGTAAGGCATGTGTAATATTTTAAAGGATTTATCATAAGTGAATCTCTCCATTGCCATCTGCTCAGTTTGAGTACAGGAAATATTACAAACCCATTCTTGGATTGCCAGTTAATAGCTTTAAAACCATGCATCTTTTGTGGTGTGTGCAAATAAGTGGAAGAAATGGACGTTTTCCCTCTAAAGACAATACTCAGAATATGGTTCAATTGGCCCAATTGCTACTATAATCCTCAAGTGTGAATGTTGCCTTTGAAACTTCAGTTTAACCCCCAGATGTGTGAAATAGCACGTAGGTAAGGCCCACTGCAGACGATGCAGATGCTGAGGATAACGGCAGTGCTAAGGAGCAGTGACACTGACGCTCATTTATGATCTGTTTGCTTCTGTAAAAATTATCTTTCTGAGATGCTCATGGTGGCACTTGGAAGGCAGGGGTAAGTAGACCTATGTGAGTTTGAGCCAGCCTGATCTACAGAGTGAATTTCAGGCCAGCCAGGGCTACACAGCAAAACCCTGTCTCAAAAAAATGAAAAAGAAAATCTTTCTGATACCCAACAGTGTATTTATATTTATACCACACTTGCTTACAAATAAATACCAGAATTGCAGAGATTTAGAGATCATCCTTCTGGGCCCTGAAGGGGATAGAACTCCACAAGAAGACCAACAGAGTCAACTAACTTGGGCCAGTTGGGTCTTCCAGAGACTGAGTCACCAACAAAAAGGGAACACTGGATGGACTACAGCCCCCCCCCCCATATGTAGCAAATGTGCATCTCAGTCTCCATGTGGGTTTCCCAAATGGAGCCTAGGCTGTCCCTAAAGCCTGTCTGTAGAATCAGTTCCCCAACTGGGTTGCCTTGTCTAACCTAGGTAGAAGAGAATGAACCTAACCCTGCAGGGTCTTGATGCACCAGGATGGGTGGTACCCAGGGAGGGCACCCTCTCAGACGACAAAGGGTAGGAGAATGACAGAAGCACTCTGCGAGTGGGCAGGGAGTGCAGAGATTGGGAATTGGGATTTAAAATGAATAAATGGGAAAAATCAGTCTTCTGGGAAAGTGTGTCACATACCTAGCTTCTGTAGAAAAGGAACAGGCCTGTCTCTAATTGGCAATTGTTCTACTTTTGAATTGTGAATATATCAACCTCAAAACAAAGACGTTAAAAAGAGAGAGAGAAAGAAAGTATTGAAAAAATCCCATAGTGATAAATGTTCAAGTAAATAGTTTGATTTATTTTTAAATAAATGTGTTGTCTCCTAACTTCTGAGTCCATTCCATGTCATATTGATAAAAGGCCACAATATTAAACACTAAATTCAGGAAATGACTGATTATACACATTTGGAGTGTGTTTTGGGGTAAATTTCCTGCCTGAGTTTGAAACTATGAAAAACCTGCTACTTTTGTATCAGTGATGAACCCTATCTGTCCAGACTCAGGGAGCTCAGTTTTCACTGAGTCTAGAGGAGTTAATGTCACTTGCAAATCACCTTGAAAGAATTACCTTAACTGGAAGCAGCCGAGTTGGCTGACTGTTCAGAGGCAGTCTGCCCCCTGGTGGACAGGCCAGGGTTGCAGTAGCTTCAGTCCCTTCCCACACCCTTCCCTTTGGAAAACTCCAGAAGATGCTCCAGTTGAAAGCTTTTTACCTCCTCCACATATATATGTATTTGGAGCAACAATTTCCTTTTATATAATATAAAAATTCTTGGCTTCCAAATCAGTCCTTCAGAGCTAAAATAAAAATTCTACGCATCATTGTTGGTTATGACTAAAAGAGGAAAATGAGGTGATGGGAAGGGGGTGTGCCTGTGGCCAGAGAGTGTGGATTGGAGGTAACAGCCATACATCTGTACAGGAGGGAAAAGAGGTCTTAAAGGGGAATGAACGAAAGCCATCGGAAACCGGATGTTTCTCATTGACCTTCTGGGTACCGTAAACCATTTCTTGTCTTTGTACTTTGGACCAGGAATCACCAGCCAAGAGAGATGGTTGCCGAAAACTGCTCATCTCAATCACTGCTAATTTAGTCAAGATCTCCCCATTCCGGCTAATTAAAACTTCCTCAGTCTACACTCTCAGACAATCTTGATTTTCTACACTTCAATTAAAGTGCTTCCATGTAAAGGAAGACTAAGTAACGACTAAGAAGAGATAAGATTTCTGAATCCCTCTCCCCTTCCAAAGGAAACCCTCTTATTCAATATGTATAGACTTTAAGTCTTTGCAACAAGTTAAAGCTAGGTGGTATTTTGGAAAGACAACCATATACTCTACTATTTACATTTATCGCTGAAACCTAGGACATTCTGCCTCCAGAAGTGAACTTCCTGGTTAGCTCTTTAGATCACTCAACCTCCCCTGAGATCAGAGACAAGTCTTCTTTCACTCACCTCCTCTTTCTTTCCTTTTGTACTTTAATCACCTATAGGACCTTGGAATCTTCAGATTCCAGAGCACTCAGAAGGATCTCCTTTAAAAATGCTAATCTAGAGAACATTTTGATAGTAGGTGGGACTTTCCTTCTTTACAGTGCACATAAAAAAAAAAAAAAAAAAAAACTCTTCCTACACAAATAAACTGAACTCCCCAAACCATGGTGGCACATGTCCATCCATCACCCTGTCACCTATCATCAGTCATCTGGTGAAGACTCACATTTCAAAGCAGAGCCCCAGAATCAGGTAACCCAGTTGTCCCATAAAATAGAACTACTATTAAACACTTTTTAGAACACAAAAAGGACTTTTATTTCATCATTTACCTAAATTTATTTTCCAATTACACATTTTCTGAGAGGTGAAATACCAAAGGCGATTTCAGACACAGAACTCCAACAAATACACACAGTCTGAGACATTACTGCTTGAGTGAGAGTCCTCTCAGTGCTTCCTGTTTAAAGAAGATAAAACTAAGATATTAAAGAGGAAAAGTGAACAATATTGTTCTATAGGAAATTTGTTGAATTCCTTAAACATTCATTCCATGGGTGCAGGGTTCATTTTTATTTTTTAAAGGAAACTCTAAAGTTCCTACAAACACAAGACAATATTCATCATTTTAGATGAGTATACATTCATATACTTGAGTGAAATTTTGTGCAATTAAACAATATGGAAAATGGTATTTGTTACCATAGTCAATGAAAATATAGTTTCATTTCTATGTAAGTTAAAGATTTCCATCTCCCATTTTATGTTCTGCAAAAAAGACATGTGTCCAGTTTATGAAACAAACTATGCTTATCTGCAATAGGAACTGAAAGGGAGCTTAACAGTCCTGACTGCATACCCCTGGGATGAATATACACCTTGCGTAATCATGTGCAATGCTGGACAATGATCCTAGATCTCTTATCACTACAAAGGTTTGCAAGCTTCTATTTGATACACAATGCCCCAAATTCAGTCAGTTCAGCCAAATACTCAAGCAATAATTAAGGTGGGCGATTTACAAAATGCCAAACGACCCATTTGACTAAATCGACCATGTTTTGTTAACATGATGACACAATCATTGTAGGTGCCCTATAAAGAAATCTTTTGCAAGTGGCTATTTGTTTCCATTAATTTTTCCCCTAAGGCTCTTAGAAGTTGATTTAATTGCCTCTTGGGCCCCAAGAAAACACAACTACATAAACAGAAGACTAACATATTAACAATATAAAAAACAAATGCCATGCTCTATGTGCATTCCTCCATAGGAGAAATGTCACAAAGCACAAACAAAGAAGCTAGGGACCAGCAGAAGAAACTATAGATCCCAGTCTATAGGATTATCTAATGCCTAAGATTTCATCCTACTCCAGTGTCAGTATAATGTTGGTTGAAATTCCCTTTTTTACCTACAGTACGTGTGAACTTTTGAATAGCATCTTTTCAAGAGTCATTACCCACTGTGAAGGTTTGCCCAGTAGGCAAGCAGTATAATTCAGCTCACTACATCTATCGTCTGATGATCTGGACTGGGCAGCTTCACGAAGGGAGTGGATCCATTTTATAAAGACAACCTCCTTCTGCAGACAAAAGGTCTCCAGTGCAGACAGCCTCTGAAGCAAGGACTGTGAATCTTCTTTGGCATATTAAACATTCCACATACACGTTTGTTCTTACAGTTGACCCTTCAGGACTGCTTCTTTTTATTAAGAAAGTGCTTTTTTCCCCCCATCTTCTAGTATGTGATTTTACTCTATTGTGTACCCCCCAAAGTGAATCTAAAATAGCTAAGTGTTGTTGAAACTTAGAAAAAGAGATACACTTAAATCGTTTCTGATGTTATAGTCACTGAAGAGGCAGGTCAGTAACACATTTCCAAGGCTAGAAGGCTTGCCAGTTTCCTGGTTGTTTAGTAAGCCTGAGGTTTGATTCTATAAGAATTTTATAAAGAAAATATGTTTGATTTCAGGCTCTCTCAGCTTTTCTAAATTTCTAATGTGTAATTTTCCTAGCTGTTCCTGCCCAAACTTCAATAGTAAGGACAAAACAAGCCGGAATCTCAGTCTTTCAATCTCTCTCTCTCTCTCTCTCTCTCTCTCTCTCTCTCTCTCTCTCACACACACACACACACACACACACACACACACACACACACGCACCCACTTTAATAGTTTTGAGGGCTCTGGCTGCATTTTGAAGATTTCTGGACATGGAAACCAGTTCTCTTGATTACTTTATAAATTTGCACACAAAGGAATCACAGATGGGAGAGAGTGCAAATGATTATCAAAAATTGTCTCATGCAATTTAAGATTTTTTTTACAAGTCAAAAATATACATCCTCCTATTCCCCCCTTCATTTCTTAATTATATAAGAAATCGCGTGTGTTTCTTCAGTCTCCTCCGAGCATCACAGAACTGGATAAGGAATAAAGATACTTTCTTGTTAAGGAACTGTATACAACTCTAATCCACTTGCTGAAGTCCTCTGACAGCAGCAGGTTGGGCTGAGCAACCCAGCCTATCCTCCATCGGTGGGGATTTAAGTGTGTAAAATGACTGGTACATGAGATTAGAAAACAAAGCAGCCTGCCAACTTTGGCACTAGCACACATCATGTTTTGAGTTGTTAGAGTTGTGATTTGACAATCACTAATCAGGAATTTAAAAAAATTAGAAAACTGCAGAAAACAAACCATCTTAGGTGTTGATTCTCAGTGTGACGCTCCCCTCCTCCTATGCCCACCCACCACCCCCATATAATTTTTGATTGTAATAAAAATAGAGATCTTAGCATCAGAATTTTGCTGTGAACTCTTCAAGGTTGTTCTGTGCCATCCAAGCCACATTCAGTGTCTGAAGCACCAAATCCACAAGTTTTCCCAACCGAATTTAAATAAATAAATGAAGACTGAAGGATGCCAACGTGTTTTAAAATTAAGTTGTAACATAGAGTTCTCCCCAGAGCACAGGATATTAATTGTCTAGTTCAAGTACTGCCAGGCTGTGTGTAGAAGTGTCTCAGACGGGCTTCAGACCACACCTACAAGTGCTACTGGCTTAGAGGGCAACGACACCCATGACACAAAACGGGGGGCAGGGATACCCATCCATCATCAGTGGTAAAAAGTTGCAACCTTTTGCGTGATTGGCTGCTGGAGGATCTGTGCTAAACCCGGACTTTGAGTAGAGGAAGCTAAGCTCCTCTGCATGGAAGCTCTACAGTCGTCTGCTCTGTTCACATTCCAGAGTGCTCTCTCAGAGCAGCCAGGCTGCTGCCGGGCCTTTGTGGATCCATTGCCCTTGCCCAGGGGAGAGAGCCTTGCTTCCACCCAGTAACAGGGAAAGAAGATTTGACCTACCTGTGAAAAGACCCAACTTGGTCCCCAAAGGTCGCTTAGGCGACCCCACTGCCATTGCAGTGTCAACCTGTGCACTTAAAGCGTATCAGTTTATGGAACGCTTGTTTGAAGTCCTCATTGGACATGGTGTAGATGATGGGGTTGATGAGGGAGTTAAGATAGCCTAGCCAATTGAAGAAGTCAAAAATGGCCATGTGAAACCAGCAGGCATCCTTGCAGATAGGCATCACCAGGGAGATGATGAAGAAGGGCAGCCAGCACACAATAAATGCTCCTAAGATGATCCCTAGGGTCTTGGTGGCTTTGCGCTCCCTAGCGGCCATGAGTTTCTTCTTTTCTAGCAGGGCGTCTGAGACTCGCACTTTGACTTGGTTCACGTACACAGGAGACCCGGACTCACTGGGCACGTCCGGAGCCCGGGAGTTAATGGAGGTGACCGAGGACGTGGATCCTGGAGAGTCTGTTATCAGCTGGGCTCGGGTCAAGCGCTTGCCGGTCTTGTTGGGTGTTTGTTTCAAAATCCGAGAGCGGGCTTCCACGTAGATGCGGCCATAGAGGGCGATGAGGAGCAGGGTGGGTAAATAGAAAGCGCCCACCGTGGAGTAGACGGTGTAGAGGACGTGGTCGGTGTTCACAAAGCAGTCCAGCACCTCCTCCTCCGCTTTAGCTTGACGCCAGAAGAAGGGTGGCAGCGAAATAGAGATGGAGAAGACCCACACCAGCACGATCATGATGGCCGCCCTTTTGGGAGTCCTTTTAGCGGAATACTCCACCGCATCAGTGATGGCCCAGTAGCGGTCCAAGGCGATGACACAGAGATGCATGATGGAAGCAGTGCAACAGGTGATATCCGACGACAGCCAGAAGTCGCAGACCACCTGGCCTAGTGTCCAGCGTCCAGTGACCGTGTACATGGTGCTGATAGGCATCACCAGGATGGACACGAGCAGGTCAGTGACTGCCAGAGAGGCGATCAGGTAGTTAGCCGGAGTGTGCAGCTTCCGGGTCCGATATACCGTAGCGATTACAAAGGCGTTGGAGAGCGTGGTGGCCAAGGTGATGAGCGCCAACAAAGCAACCAGCAGGACTTTCCAGGGCAGGGCGATGGAGTCCTGGTAAATGTAGCTGTTGGCGCTGCAATTGTGGGAGAGGTTGGCGAGAGGTACCCCTGTCTGGGAGGCAGAGGGAGGCGGTGGGGCGCACTGAATCCCCTGCTCCTCCATAGCTCTCCTCGTCCTGGCTGCGGAGCGCAGCTCTTGAACATGGAGCGGACCAGGGAAAGAACAGAGGACAGGAGGATCATGGAGACTATAGGCTTGTATCCTTTAGCTAGCCAGTTCCGTGGGCTCCTCAGTAACTCCTCCGCCAGTGTTCTCAGCCCAAAGGAGAGGTCACAGGCGCGGCCACCAAGCCTGCGGGCGCGTCCCCTGCACTTCCAGTGCGCCAGGCGCTGCCGCCGCGTCTGCTAACTCCTCTCCACGCCCCGTCTTCGCCCCGGCGTTTAAAGCACTGGCCCACCCAGTCCAGCTTCTCTCAGGTTCCCTGGAGGCAAACAGTGGAGAAGGACTAAGTATCGCTTGAAGAGGGGTGTTGGGGTCTAATGGGACCTCTTACCCCAATTGCTCAGGTCTCAGCTTCTCCTAACCCGGGCGCTCCGGAATCTGCAGATTCCGCCCGCAGGAGTTTGCTGGCGGTGCAGACCCAAGCTTGCAGGCCAGTGCAGAGTCCTGGGCTTGCATCCCCACCCCGTGTCCCCCAAGCCCGGAGCTCGGCCACTTTCTTTGGCCGCCGCCAGACTTGGGGATTGTGAAGTCTGAGAGCCAGCCGCGCGGCGCCAGGAGCCGGAGCTCCGCACTCCCTCCCTTTTCACGCTCTGGCCACACCAGTGAGCTGCCCCGTGGAGACGCGGCCACCAGAGGGGAGTCTCTGGAACCGGAGCTGCGGCTGTTCGAGCCGCCCTGCAGCTGTCACCGCCTCCAGGGTGCCAGCAGCGCCTCTGGGAGCCATGCCGCGGGGCACACGGGGTTGGGGCACCTGGAGCTGCACACCGGGAGGGGGCAGGTGTCTGGAGGTGCGGGGGGAACCCGGTGTGCGCCAGCCCGGGAGCTGGGTGTGAGCCTCAGAGCCGGTAGGGCTCCTTTTATATTATCTGGGTCCAGCCTGGTCCGACTGTGCAACTCATGCAGTGCGGCCAGAGCAGACGCCGACTGCAAAGCACCTTGCCTTCTGCTCTCTCCCTCCCCCCTCCCTCCCTCTTTTCCTCCCGCCCAGATCCAGTCTCTGCTACAGAATCTCCCGCAGGGTCCTACCGCCCTCTCTCGCAGCTTTCTTCACCTTGTCCCTTCTCCCGACCCTGAAACTTGGAGTCGCCTTTCAAGCGGGGAATGGGAAATGGGACGTCCTGTTCTTGCCTCTGAGAGCTTTGAGTCTTAGCGCTCTGCAGTCAACCCACGCCCTTAGTCGCTGCCACAGACTTAGTGCGGGCGTCCGGGTCTAGGCTTCCGCCTACCAACACCTCCCTCTTTCCTGGTGGTTGGTGGTAGGTGGAGCAAGCCCCAATATCTGAACTCTCCCTTCTGGAATCTAACCCCACACCGAGGGCCACACCCAGTTTAGGAAGCGCCAGTGATGCTTCCTTAGAAGGAAGCAGCCAATATGTGAGTGTTACACTTCACGCCTGGGGCTTTGAGACATCTTTGACTCTAAGTACATTAAAAAAACACAATTTCCCTATCTACATTTAGAAAATTGTGCTTGTCATTCAATCCTCCCCTTTAACTTTGTGAGTCAACGGGAGAGAAGCTGTCTGCAAGATGTAAAACAGTGTCATAAAGAGAAGCCTACTGTATGCGAAATTAAACCTTCCGTCTCATCCTCCCGCCCCAGTGGTTCCGCAGCTCAGCGCCCGAGTTTTCCGGAAGAAGTTCTTCGACTCAGCCCGCTCAGGAAAGGAAAAATAAAGGAATCTCTGGGCTATCACAACTACAGTCATCAGCCTGTCTCCTTTGCCCTCCTCAAAAGGATAGCGATTCTGCCATAGGGGGCAGTAAGCATAGCAGCTCTGTCCCCAAACCCGGAGCAGATTCCCTAATTCTCGGTTCGTTTTTCCTCCAATCTGAACAGAAACAAATACAGGCTCCACTTACGAATCAAAGGTTTAAAGTAAAAGGCAATGTATTTTCCACGTCTTAAGGACTAAGAGGTCCCCACTAGAATCCCGCGAGCCTAAGTTTGTGTTTGATATGTTGAAAGGACCCAGTAAGAGCCACAGTATAACTGAATTCATCAGGTTCTCTGCAAGTTTGTTTTTACTGACGCAAATCATTCCATCCCAGAGCTCAGCCAGGATCATCTGAGCTATTATCCACCCAGATTTAAGGGTGGAGCAGACATTTACAAGAGACGGAAGGTGAGAGGGTCCCAAACCAAGTTCCCTGAATTCTTGCCCCAGCAGACAAAATTTAGAAAGCACAATTAAGGCTGAGTGTTTTCCTCTGCACTAGGAATATGGAGATGAGCAGGGCAAATTCAGACCCAGTTTTACAGCATTTACATTTTAGGAGAGGCAAAGATAGTGGATGCTGGTCAACTAAATCACTATACTTTCATTTGGCAGCTGGTGTTGTGAAAAAAAAAAATACAATTCTTCCAAGCTTTGAAAGTGGGTTCCTTTAACTGAGAGGTTTAAGCTGGGTTGCAGTAGATGCTACTAGGATAAAAATTCTTTCTCTCTCTCTCTCTCCTCCCTCCCTCCTTCCCTCTCTTTCTTCCTTTCCCTAAGATCAGAGACTTCAGTATATTAAGGATTTTTCTCCCCCACAACACTTTAAGGTGCCCCGTCCTCCAGCCCTCCAACTCCATCTACCCACACAGGAGGCGCCTTTATTATCTTACTAACTAACTAAACTCAGTTAAAAGCCATTGAAAATGAACTGGAAGCTGGCGACTTTAAGCCACTAGGTGGGGGCGTTGACCAGGATGGAGCAAGAGTGTGGTTGAGGGACAAGAAGGCTGGTGGATGGAAGGAAACTATTTTTCTTGCTATTGTAGTCTCATAGAGTAGCTAGGGAAGATTGAGGGGTGTGTTCAAGGGTGGGAGAAGGGAGAATATTAACAACTACGGGCAGCCTTCTTATTTCTGTTTCAGAAGCAGGAGATTGAGAAAAAAACTTCTTGGTGTTGGGAGAGAAGCAGACACCTGTGGCATGCCCATGGACTACTCCAGCTGATCTGCAGTCCCATGCCCTCAGCAGGCTCTACCCCTTGCAGGCAGATTTTGATTTTACCTCTGGTTAGAGCTCTGTGAATATGCCGCTGCAGCACAGAAGGGATTTTGGCGGAGCTCAGTGAAGCTCCACAGTTCATTAAGCTAGTTTCTGACTTTCACTCATTCCTTTTCAGACTCGAAGCAGATGAAAAACAGCTGCTTGCCTAGCAGTGCATATTTGTCAAGCAAGAAACTTACCCATTACTGCTGGCTTTTGTTTGGTTGGTTAGTTTGCTGCTGCTGCTGTTGTTGTTCCAGGTCTTTCAAGGGCACCTTCTTTCAAGGGCTTCCATTCAAGAGAACAGTAAAAGTTCCTTGGGTAGAAAAAGGTCTGATTTGATGGCAGGACACAACCGGGTAGTGAGTGAGTCATTAGTGGTGGGATATGAACCACCCTCAAGGGGACTTCCCTAAACCAGGAGGCTGTGAGGCTCCCTTGGGGAAATTGCAGGTACAGTCTGGGAGGGCTTGATCTTGGTCTTATCGCTTTCCTGGAAACCACAAGAAACATAGCATAGAACTCATTAAAAAAATGCACTGTCCAGCACAGTCCTCATCGTCCAGTGAAAATCTAATTGAAAAGTGTCCAAGCAGCAGGTCCTAATCAGAGAATGTGGGAACTGAATAGACACTTCTTTCAAGCATTTCTTTTTAAAGTCTAAGGATGTTTTTACTGCTGTGGTTTTAAATTCCCACAGGTGAAATAATCAACCAAGACTCCAGCACTGAACAACAGTTTCCTATGGAGTGATAGCCCACAGCCAGGCTCCTCTCAAACATCCTCACTGTCTCTGAAAGTTGATTGGTATCACTGGAAATTCAAGATCTCCCAAGGGTCTTGATTCTTTCTATCCTGTGTCTTCCATAAGGGAACTATGGGAGTGTTTGGACAAGTGAACACATGCAATTCTTACAAATTCTGGGTGCTCCAGGATCCTTTTCCACATTCAATGGCCTCCATAGTAGACTTGAGAGACGATATTTGTGTCATACTACTTCTATGTTGTCTAATTTCTTTAAAAAAATTTAATATTCACTAAAGAAGATAGTTCTTCACTAGTCTGGTGTAAATTAGTTCCTAAGAAAGACTCATTCTGCTGTGTTTCTATGTATGGTGAACAAGTCATGCTAATATGAAGAGAAGAACAGTCACAAAATTAGAACATATCATATATATATATATATATATATATATATATATATATATATAATATATATTTTTCATTGTCTAAGACCTGTCTTTGTAATAATAGACACTGTCTTACTCAGTGTTCTTTTGCTGTGAAGTGGCATCATGGCCATGGAAACTGCTATAAAAAGAAAGTATTTAATTGGGGCTTTGTTACAGTTTCAGAGTTTTAGTCTATTATCAGCATGATGGGGAGCATGGCAAGATGCAGGCAGACATGGTAGCTAAGAGTTCTAGATCCAGATCCAAAGACAACAGAAACACTAGGCCTGGCTTGGACCCTTGAAACTTCAAAGCCCACCTCAGAGACACACTTCTTCCCTAAGACCACACCTTCTCCAGCAATGCCATGTGCCTTCATCTTTTCATATGTTGCCACTCCCTGATGAATAAGCATTTGAATACATAAACCTATGAGGGGTATTCGTACCTGCAACAAATAAATTAATACTGATTCAAAGTTAACTCAGTTCAAAGCAGTTAACTTCCAAGTATGCCAAAAATCACATATTCCAAGGCGAAAGACTTGAGTCTTAAAGGAAATTTTTAGCTCAGACATATTACTAAGTATCACTAGTATAAATTGCCTAGATGATTAGGTCCACCCAGCAGGGAATCTTTCTCCTTGGGAAGGGTAGGATTTGTCTGCAATGAAAAGTTTTTGGATGAGAAAGCAATGACAACTGAGTTCATTAAATATAAAAAACTTTTAAGGGAGCAGAACCATTTTGAAGCTCTGTTTGGAAGGATTCTGTCTAAAACAAAAGCAAATCAGAGCTTCTAATGATGAAATTGACCACCACTTCTAAAGAAAACAATAGAAAGCCTTCCTTTTATATTCAAAATAAAGAACGTTTTCTTAATTTTCAACTCAAAAAACAACAAAAGGCATCACTTTGTAGTTTAGGTTTGTCGAGAAAACAAGCCAAGCTGTGCTTTACTGCTTCTATACCTGTAATTCATGGCTAATAATCGTTATCCTTTGCTGAGAGCTGTGCACTAAGCCATATGCTGTGTGTCCCACACACATCCCTCATTTAATTGTTACAACACTGAGAAGTGTTATTATCATTCGCAGCTTCTGAATGAGGAAATTTAGACTTAGAGAATTTGAGGAACTCTGCTAATATCAGACAGCTGGCAAGTGTGAAGCTGTCCAGACTCAAGCCTCTAAAACTTCCTGTTCCATCTTTTTCCTTCCGTGTTAAACTAGATCTGAACTTCAGCCCTGGAAGCCATTTTAACCTTCTGCCCTGCTGTTCTGCCTGCCCCCCCCCCCCGAAATGTGACAGCAAAAGTCTGTAGTTATTTAAATTTCCAAAATAATCTTACAGATACTTTCACAATTCTGAAAGGGGGGACGAAGAATAGTGGTATTGATTATGGTCTTAAACTTCAGAGATAAAACTCATCTACTATGATTATGTGTGGGTCTCTAGTCATTATGCCGCAAACAGTATTGACTGGAGAATCCCTGCTTTGCCCTAAGTCCACCATGCTCATCACCCAGCACTTGCTGCGAACACAAATACATACATTGAATTTTAAAAGTCACCAATCAGAAAGTTTTTTTTAATTGTGAAGACTAGGTATACTGAATACTGTGACATTCCAAAATTTATCATACTATTTCGACTGCCATAATACTAACAACATATTTAATTGCTTTTCTTCTGACTTATGTGTTGAACTTAACTTCCTCTCTTTTCTTCCCAGGGCCGAGTAACTCACTAAAGCAGGGGGTTAGATAATTTTACTCCACTTCCTTGGAGTAAAATTGTTATTCAAATAAAGTTATTTAAAAGGTTTAATCAAGCAGGGCATAGTGCTGCATGCCTTTAATCCCAGAGCTCCAGAGGCAGAAACAGATGGTTCTCTGTGGCTCTGAGGCCAGATTGGTCTATAGGGTGAGTTTTAGGACTGCCAGAGCTACAGAGCTACCCTGTCTCAAAGGGTGGGGGGTGGGCATTTAATCAACTAAATTAACAGTTTAAGGATGTTTACCTATTAAAACTAATACAAAACCCAGGAATGTATCCAAAATTAACTCTAGACACCAACATACTAAAAGTCTTATACTTCATGAAAAATATGAGACATTGTTGCTTTCAGGGTTCCTGAAGACTGGAATCCTCTCATGAGAAATGATGAGGGTCAGAGGGTAGCAAGAGGCATGATCTGTTATCACTATTATGAATCAGAGAAGGAATTAAGGGCAGACTTACAAGATTAAGAGCCTAAAAGGATGACAATAATAATATTACTTACATTAAAATATTTAATAGTGTAACTAAAGTCTCTGTTCCAAATGAAGGTAAACCAGTTTAATCTGATGTACAAATAAAAGAGGGAGCGTGCTTCAAGGAGAGTGACCCACTCAAAACCAAGAGAGGAGAAGCACTGGCAACATTTGCAACTGAGCCTCAGGAAATGCTGAGCACCTGCAGGGTTGCCTCACTCTTCTTGGATGCCATGAGGATGCAGCTGCTTCTTCTTTTTGAAAGCTGCTGCCATTTAATTGATTTTTCACAAACACTGTACCAGATTAACATTTCATTGTTTTTTAGCATGTTTAAATCATACAAACAGTTTTACTGTAACATTTTCATACATACATATATTTTCATACATACATATGACATACTTTGATCATATTTTGTCTTCCAAACACTACCCTCTCTTGCCCACCTCCTTAATCTGCATACACTTCACAAATAGAAGTTTTGTTTCTTTTAAATTGTTGTTTCAGACAAGCCTTGACTATAGTTCAGGCAGGCCCAGTAGTTCACTGTGTTCTCGGGTAGAATCCTGCAGTGATATTCTTGCTTCTGCCTCTTGAGACAGTACATGATCAGTCACTATTCATGGCACAAGCCAACCACTGTTAATCCTTCATGAAGAAATGTTAATTATTATTTTGTAAACTGAAATGACTTGTCATGTTCTTTTCATATTGCTGTCAATACCTTTAGATTGTTGATCATATTGTTTTCAGCCAAATATCTGCACCTAATTCAAACCAATTCTAAGTTTACAAATTATGAAAAATATATTTTGCTTCTGAATAAAATGGAGGCAACTGTAAGAACTGGACATGCCCCTCACCCCCAAGAAAAATTGAAAAGTACACACACTTTTTTTTTTCAAGTTTCAAGAATAATTGGCCAAACTAAAATTCCATGGAGAGAGAAGAATTTCCCAGGTTAACTAGTACCTGCTGCATTTTCTTGATTCTGTTATCACGATGCCAATCAGAGGTTCTCCTAGGGAGAGGGAAACAAGAAGAGATTCCTACTATGGCCAAGGTTACTAACATGGGATCATTTGCTACATGTTGCTACCAAATAGAACAAAGGAGAGATGAGGAACATCAAACACACAATAAAATCTTCAGGTCTTTAAGAGCTCAGAAGAATAATGCCTCCTGAAAAGAAAAGGCTTACCATAAAACTAATAGCTCTTTTCCTTTCAATCAACAAATGAGAGTTGGCAGCTCAGTGGGGGCAGTATACAAGAGAAGGCAGAAGTAGAAGGCAGAACAGACTCTGGTGCAGTTGGGGCTGAACAAAGTCCCTGAAGTACTCATCAAAAAACAAATCCCTAAGAACAGCATGGTTCAGAGACAGAAGGAAGCTAATTTCAAAGCACCTTTGACTCAGCTCAGCCTTTAGGCAGCTATTAATTCAGGTATTTATACATTCTACTGATCCTGAGAGGGGCAAACACCATTGGCAAATACTCTCCTTCAATGTCTCCACAGGCCTTTTAAGTACAATATCTGAGTCAGTTCTGTGCCCATAGACCATCATTGGGTACTTTTACAATGTGCAATATCTGTTTACCGGAAGAAGTGTGAGGTCTGCAATCTACTAAGAAGAATGGGACTAATAATAAAAGCCCAGACAATAGAAATAGTTCTATACAAAACTGAGATATTAAGAGTTCGCAGGAAAGGACTTTATCATTAATATGATAAGGAAAACTAAGAAACAATAGATTAGCTTTAGAAGTAGCATATTTAAAGCAAGAGTGAGAATATTAAAAACAAAGTTATATGGGCTTTCTAGACAAAAGAAGGCATTGAATGGCTGTATCAGATGTACTAGTACACCAGACTCAGCAGAAGTCAAG
>CM052706.1:38089632-38129347 GCA_028551405.1 Uromys caudimaculatus | reverse complement strand
CAGAACAATTCTATCCCTAAGTAAGAGAGTTATATAGTTACATATTTGCTATACATAATGGCCAACTATCTTTAAGTATAATGGGTACCTTCAACAAGTCAGTTGTTAAAAAATTAGCTTGGATTAAGTGATACTAGAAAATAGAAAAAATGGGAAATAAAATAAAATGAAACAGAAGAAATCACTAGTAATTAGGAAAGAATATTGTTTATGAATACCATTAATACTTTTAAAGTTTATATATGCTGTAATAAATAATTTTATTGAAAACTAAATTATGAACTTAAAAGTGGGAAAATGATCATATGTGGGCATGACTGTCAGTACAGAAGACTCCTCAAACAAAGATTATGTAACCAATTCATACATGTCATTTCTTAGTCTGTTGGCACAGAGTAGAAAAAGCACTAATTAGTAATACTGTACTTTCCTGAGAGGCAGTATCTTGAGGTCAATGATTAATTACATTTGGGAACAAATTACAAAACACTTCATTGCTTTCATTTTTATCAACTAATGGATATTGAAAAGACTGTCTATCAATGTCCATTTAAAACTACTAAATATACAGAAAATTAATCTATGCAAAAAGTATTAGTATAAACTCTTGATTCATGTCAAAACTATAATGAACTGAGCTAAAATAGAACAAGACAATAGAATGTATGTATAGCTAATTTTATGTGAATGAATAAAATGGTTAATGAGTGCTGAGTTTCATGTTCACAAAGAACAGATTTCAAAGTCCATTGTATTAACTGGAAACTTGTCATTTACTTTAGACAAGTCAGTTATATTCTTGCCATAATCTGTAGATATAGGCACTGTTTACTGCTAGATTCTGAAGTACCAAAGGATCTAAAGGAAAATGTAGGCAGTTAGTGGCTCCCCAGACTTACCCTTTTTCTTGTTCCTAACTGCTCTATATATGAATGTCATAAAAAGTAAGAATTTCAACAGCACACACTATTCTCATGTCCTGTTTTTGATACAACCTTATGTTAGACAAAGGGCCAAGAAGTTTGCTGTTAAAATGGATTTTAGCATACATGTGTCTATTTCACCCTTAGATTTAAAGGCACAGGCTATCAATATGAAAAACTTATTTACAGACTCACAAAGTATCATCAGCGACCAATGACAGGAAGATAGGAAAGGGAAGAGTAACACTGCAACAGGAAAGAGAATTTTACCACTGACATGCCACAGATTGCTGGCGTGTGTTGCCCTTGACTTTCAGTTTGTTCTGGAATCAAAGCTATGTTCTATTCAGACACTGAAGTCCGTTATTATCTGCCCCTGGAATGGAAAGCTGCACTGATTCACTTCCATCTCCTTCCTGTGGCTTGCCAATGTCAGCATCCATGGGCCTGAAGTGGTATATTCATTTTAAATGTAAACAGAAAGCATTTGGGCTAGGAAGCATAAAGGAAACAAAGCTAATATAAATCTTATTCTTGAGGTCATCACTATGGTAATAGAATCTCAAGTCCATTCATCTGCTAAGCTGTATGCAGAAGGTCTCCCAGAATTGTCCAACCAAATGGTGAGAAGCACATCATTTGTCCATCAGCTTCTACATTATTTATTTGTGAGGCTTTCTCAAGCAGAGTCATAGACAAGTTAAATGGATGTTTTTCTTTTCCTTTTTGATTTCTTTCAAAAAATTCAATTGTCACAGTATTAGTAGCAGCTTGCTAAATCCCATAGGTCAAGAGGGTCTCATGTTTGTCATCATTTACTAGAGGTCACTTTGACTCACCATTGGCTGTTGTGCAAGACTTCCTGGGAAACTCAGCATAAGCATCTATCTACCCAGATAGAGAACTGATGACTGGCCAAAGTGATGCTTTTACTGCATTCCAACGTAATGAACCAATGAGTTTGTCATAATTTTTTTTACAGGCATCTGGGTAAGAGGTCAGTTACAGGATCAGGGGCAACTCAAAGGCAGCTACATCATCAAACATCCCACCTTGACACTGGTGACAATCCATAAAACTCTGCCACTGTGGAACTTTCCACAAGACTCTTAGACAGTTTAACTGGTCAGAGAGTCTCCAAATAGCTCAAGTTGTGGGAGAGCCTCTTATCCAGTAGGGGGTTTCTGATTCTAGATCTCTGTGAACTCTCAGTTTTCTCAGGCTCAAAACATTAGCGGGGGTTGGGGGAGGAAGGATAAGTGAAAGGAAAGAAGAGAGTGAAGGAAAGAAGGAAGGAAGGAAGGAAGGAAGGGAGAGATGGAGCAAGCAAGGGAAGGCGGGAGGGAGGGAGGGAGGGAGGGAGGGAGGGAGGGAGGGAGGGAGGGAGACAAGAATAAGATCTGGTCCATGCTTGCTTCATCTCACAGCTTCTCCCCTACACCTCCTTCCCCAGCACCAAACCCACTTCCTCTTTGTTCTTAGAACTAACCAAACTATGTCTGCTTCAGGAATTTTGCCTTTTCTTCGGCTTCTTCTTCAACATCCTTTCTCTCCATTGTCTACCTGACTAACTCTAACCATTTCCAGTCTTTGCTTAAATGCTATCTCTCTTCGTGAGGAGTTTATTGACTGACAAATTTTGATATAAGAAATAATGATTGTATTGTTAAGTCCTCTTATACCTTTTTGTTTGAGATTTTTTTAAATACTTTTATTTATTGGGAATTTTATATACAAATAGTGCATTTACATCATCGTACCCTTCCCTTCTATTCATCCTACATCCCTTCTATTTCTGAAATTCATGGCCTCTTACTCCTTAACCATAATTGTTAACACACACACACATACACACACACACACACACACACACACACACACACACACACACACACACACACATTCACCTTTCCACATTGAAATGTCAGTTGATATTGTCATTGTTTAGATATGTTTAATCAGCCATATTGTTGCATAATCAATTATTGGATATAGCTCTCATTTCTTATGAAGATGATATTATCTTGTGGCAGATGTTCTGTCTGACCCCTCCAGTCTTTCCACTCCCAAGGTTCCCTGAGCTTTGAGTATAGGGATTGTATTGTAAATGTAGCATGGGTGATGAACACCCCAGAGTTATATAGTGACTGCAATTTGATCAGGTTATTGTTGTTGTTGTTGCTGCTGTTATTACATTTCTTACACTTCTTATGCCTGACACAGTGGGTAGACTGCTTGGCAGTTTTCAATAGTCTGTATGGCCTGTGAGAGCAGAAGAAGAAAGCTTTAATGGTTTTTGTTTGCAAATGTTTCCCCTATACTTCCCTTGGTGCTTACTACACAGGAGACATTCCTTAACATACTGAATGAGTGATACATTATTAACTGACCCAATTAATCATTTGATTTGTATAGTCAGGCCCCACAGTCCATCTTCTGCAGGGATTACTATGTCTCAATCCCACAACTCACTCTCTTTACAAACTTGAAAAGCTACAATGGTTAGGAAAAGAAGACATGACCTTAGGAATTGGGCAAGGCTGGGTCAAAGTGAAGATTTCAACTTATTTTCTATATAACCTGAAGCTAATTATAACCCTACTTTTCTTATCCAATAAAATGATACTAATAACAAAACCTACCTTATGGAGCTGTGAAGATCAAATTTGCTAGTTTTTCCATCCATATTTACACTCAGTACAGGTAAAATCTAACCACAGTGATATGGAAAATAAAGTATATTTTCTCATATAGCAAAGAGGTTCGGCTCAGCTGTCCAGACTTGTTCCAATTTCTTAAGGAACTAAAATACTATGACCTCAAAGCTTATTATTAAACTAAAACATAAACAAATATTCAGATCTTCTATATTAAGTAATTATATAAATAATAAAAAATGAAATTCTCAGGCAAAGTAAGTAAAACTTGATTAATATAACATGAAATATCTTTCTATGGCTATTTGAATGAGAATGACCCTATTGACATATTTCAAATGCTTGGTTCCCCATTGGAGGCAATGTTTCATTCAGACATGGAGGTACAGCTTTGTTGGAGGAGGCATGTCACTAGCAACTAGCTTTGAGGTTTCAAACACCCACACCATTTCTTGTCTGTCTGTCTGTCTATCTTGTGCTTATGGATCAAAATGTACACTCTCAAATATTACTCCAGCACCTATCTGCCTACTGTCATACTCTCCACCATAATAGTCACAGAATCTAACCCTCTGGAACCATTCACCCAAAATTAAATGCTTTCTTTTATGAGTTACCTCAGTCATGGTTTTTAATCACAATAATAGAAAAGTGACTGAGACACCTTCCTACTAAATAAAATTTTGAAGCTGACTTTATCATCTATTATGTTATGGGCACTTCCACACTTTGTTTCCTAGATGGGTAAGTTAAGCATCTTCAAATTCCTGAGTTAGGAGTCATTAAACGAGATTGCTAAGAATGGAAACCTGAAACAGTCTAGTGACCTCTCTGCTTTGATAGCAGTGCTTTACCAGTTCAGTCATTCCACTAAGATTCAGAGGAATTATATTGTTATCTCTAGGTCTCCCTTTTTTTCCAGATACTTATAGGAGATTTTGTCAAATACATTGCTTAAACTCTGATACAGAATTTCCCTGGCCAAACACTCATTACTAAGTTTAAGATTCCTTTATATCACTGTCATTTTTATTTATTTTTCATCTAGTTAATTTAACTATTTGTTGACTCAAAAAAACTAAATTAAATTAATCACAGCTAAAACTAATTGTTGGCTTCACAATTTAAACAAGTGCTGCCAGTCTCCAGGAAGTGCACTTGTCTTCTACAAGACAAGTAATTGCAGTAATAAATGCAGACTTGGAAATGCTGTCTTGTTTCCCCTGGATGGTTTTAGCTCCTTTGTCAAAGATCAAGTGATCATAGGTCTGTGGGTTCATTTCTGGGTCTTCAATTCTATTCCATTGATCTAACTGCCTGTCACTGTACCAATACCATGCAGTTTTTGTCACTACTGCTCTGTAGTACAGTTTGAGGTCAGGGATGTTGACTCCTCCAGAAGTTCTTTTATTGTTGAGAATACTTTTTGCTATCCTGGGTTTTTTGTTATTCCAAATAAATTTGAGAATTGCTCTTTCTAAGTCTATGAAGAATTGAGTTGGAATTTTGATGGGGATTGCATTGAATCTGTAGATTGCTTTCGGCAAATAGCCATTTTTACTATATTAATCCTTCCAATCCATGAGCATGGGGGATCTGTTCATCTTCTGAGGTCTTCTTAGATTTCTTTCTTCAGAGACTTGAAGTTCTTGTCATACAGATCTTTCACTTGTTTAGAGTCAAACCAAGATACTTTATATTGTTTGTGACTATTGTGAAGGGTGTCATTTCCCTAATTTCTTTCTCGGCCTGTTTATCCTTTGAGTATAGGAAGGCTACTGATTTGTTTGAGTTAATTTTATATCTGGCCACTTTGCTGAAGTTGTTTATCAGCTGAAGGAGTTCTCTGGTGGAGTTTTTTGGTCACTTAAGTATACGATCATATCATGTGCAAATAGTCATATTTTGATTTCTTCCTTTCCAATTTGTATCCCTTTGACCTCCTTTTGTTATCTAATTGCTCTAGCTAGAACTTCAAGTACTATATTGAATAGATAGGGAGAGAGTGGACAGCCTTGTCTAGTCCCTGATTTTAGTGGGATTGCTTCAAGTTTCTCTCCATTTAGTTTGATGTTGGTTACTGGTTTGCTATATATTACTTGTACTATGTTTAGGTATGGGCCTTGAATGCAAATTGATCCATTCCTATCTCCCTGTACAAAGCTCAAGTCCAAGGAGATCAAGGAACTCCACATAAAACCAGATATACTGAATCTAATAGAAGAGAAACTGATGAAAAGTCTCAAACACATGGGCACAGGGGGAAAGTTTCTAAAAAGAACACCAATGGCTTATGCTCTAAGATCAAGAATAGACAAATGGAACCTCATAAAATTGCAAAGCTTCTGTAAGGCAAAAGACACTTGTCAATAGGACAAAATGGCAACCAACAGATTGGGAAAAGATCTTAACCAATCCTATGTCTGATAGAGGGCTAATATCCAATATTTACAAAGAACTCAAGAAGTTAGACTCCAGAGAACCAAATAACCCTATCAAAAAATGGGGAACAGAACTAAACAGAGAATTCTCAACTGAAGAAACTTGAAGGGCTGAGAAGCACCTAAAGAAATGCTCAACATCCTTAGTCATCAGGGAAATGAAAATCAACACAACCTTGAGATTCCACCTCACACCAGTCAGAATGGCTAAGATCAAAAACTCAGGTGACAGCAGATGCTGGCAAGGATGTGGAGAAAGAGGAACACTCCTCCATTGCTGGTGGGATTGCAAGCTGGTACAACCACTCTGGAAATCAGTTTGGTGGACCCTCAGAAAATTGGACATAATACTTCCTGAGGACCCAGTTATACCACTCCTGGGCATATACCCAGAAGATGATCCAACATGTAATAAGGACACATGTTCCACTATGTTCATAGCAGCCATATTTATAATAGCTATAAACTGGAAACAACCCAGATGTTCCTCAACAGAGGAATGGATACAGAAATTGTGGTACATTTACACAATGGAATTCAGCTATTAAAAACAATGACTTCATGAAATTTGCAGCCAAATGGATGGAACTTGAAAATATCATCCTGAGTGAGGTAACTCAGTCACAAAAGAACAAACATGGTATGTACTCACTGATAAGCAGATATTAGCCCAAAAGTTTGGAATACCCATTATTCAATTCACAGCAACTGTTGGACTCAGCATGGAGTCCCAGATGGAGGAGTTGTAGAAGGGACTGAAGGAGCTGAGGGAGTTTGTAGCCCCATGGAGGGAGCAGCAGTTTCAACTGTTCAGGCCCCCTGATACTTCCAGAGAGTGAACCACCAACCAAAGAATACACATGGAGGGACCCATATGGCTGGCCACATATGTGGCAGAGGAGGGCCTTGTTGGCCATCAGTGGGAGGAGAGGCCCTTGGGTCTGAGGGTATTAGATGCCCCAGTATAGGGGAATGCCAGGGAGGGAAGATGGGAGTGATGGGTGGGTGGGGGAATACCCCCATAGAGGCAGGGGTTGGGGGATGGGATAGGGGTTTTCCAAAGGGGAGACCTGGAAAGGGGAAAACATTTGAAATGTAAATAAAGTATCAAAAATAAAAAAAGTTTAAAAAAAAGAATCAATCAATAAATAAATGCAGACTTGGAAACCGTTTGCCGTGCTAGGGTTCTGATCACATAAAAACATCCACCAGTTCACATCTTGTCTCTTCCCTAGATAGCTGTATCCATTTTGATCGTGCTACATGCTGAAGATCTATTGCTTACTTGATTTATACCAGTTTCAAGCACCAGTTGTCTTGGCACGTAAGTCATACTTTAACAATCCCATAGTTATTTGGAATTTTCTACATGCCTCTATCAGGAATGTCTTTGGGACTTCTCAAATACCTATCTCATCCCAAACTGCAAAATACATAGTACTTCTTAGTCTAATTTGATGATATCAACTGACTTTAGATTCACTTCATCATAGCAGAATACCTCCCATTCTATACTTCCCCTATAAGGGTCCTTAAAAGAATAATCTCTGTCATCCCTCAGGAGGCTGAAGCTTTACTTTAGCCTTTGAAATACTAGTAAATCTCCCAGTACCTGAAGAGTGATCCCACCTGACACCTGCTTTGAAGCATGCCTCTCCCTAAATTTAACACTAGTCTCATACCACTGACTGCCTAATAAGTGCTCTCAGTGGGATGTCCTGTGAGGTGACCCATGCTCCAGTCCACCAGGGTCATTATCTGCTCCTTACTCTCATCCCCTCACCAATCTTACTCGACTTGTGTGTTCATAGAATAAACCCTCTTTCAACTTAGTCCAGTGAGATTCGACAAATATTCCTTAAATGCTTATGTTCTAAGGACTGTTCTAAACATCCATACCTAATACTTAAACAGAAAATAAATTATTTCAACAAAATGTCATAAGAAAAAAATTATTCATATGTACATAGAAGGAATATCTGAAGAATTGTCTTTCCATGTTTATGCATGTAGTGGGACTCTGTAAAGCAAGTCAAGAAAACTCAGTGTGTATATGCATTGCCCTCTGCGTTTATGCAGAGGAAACAGCAGCAGGTGTAGATCACTATGTTGTGTCTAAAACAGTTCACAAAAATCCAACACACTGCATGGTTTGTGGGTAGTTTTGGTTGTTGTTTTTTTGTTTTGTCTTACATTTTAAGGGGAAATCCAAAAACTACCAGGTTCCTAGAAGCTAAAACTTATGAAAAGTGTGTATTTTGCTTACAATTGACCTTACAACTCATCAAGATCACCTGGAAACAAATGCACACCATAGAGAATTTGTTTCTTGTAATGCCTTAACTGGGGCTATCTATGCAAATACCCTCAATTCAGTGTCACAGTGAAAGTCTCCATGCACCTATGGCTATTATGTGTAGCAAATGCTCTGGGAATGGAAGATAGGAAAGAGAGAAACTTCAACATTTCCTTTGGGGCCAGCCAACTTATTGTCATACACTCATAAGCTCTACTATCATTTACTATAATGTGATACATTTGCATATATGTAAGGAATGAAGTAATAAGACTACTCAAAGAAGAATAAAATGCAAAGTATAGTGTAAAATGCAGTTCCTCTATTATCCATATGCAATTCCTAGTAGGATACAGAATTTTAGTGCATTCTGAATCTTCAGTATGATGAGGTCCAATAAAATGCTTTTAAAACAGAAAAAACTCTGTGAAGGCAAGGTCAGCACTGTGCAGGAAAGCAATAGCACATTTTCTTATTTCTACGTCCTTGAAAATGCTTTTAACGTTTCTAACTTTGTTAATCTACAATTTTATGTTCATAACCCTTCGTTGTCATGATTAGACACAGTGCAAATGGAGAGATGAGACTGTAGGAAACACGGAGGCAAAGAAAAGGAAAACAATTAGAGAGTGACTGAAAATGTTAACAGAGTTGGCAAGGGAAGCAAGTGGTGACTTCAGAAGGAGACACTTGAGCATGGTCTTTCCCCACTCTTGTTACAAATTTATTTATTTATTTTTTAACTTTTGATACATTTTAAATGTTTTTCCCTTTCCAGGTCTCCTCTTCGGAAACCCTCTGCCCCATCCCCCTCCCCCTGCCTCTATGAGGGTATTCCTCCACCTACCCACCCTCTCCTGTCTTCCCTCCCTGGCATTCCCCTATACTGGGGCATCTAACACCCTCAGACCCAAGGGACACTCATCCCACTGATGGCCAACAAAGCCCTACTCTGCTACATATGTGGCCAGCACCATGGGTCCCTCCATATTTAACGTATGTGCAATAACAAAAATGTATATAACAATGGGACAATATGCAATGTTTGATACATGTGAACACTGTATAATTTTATACAAGGTTAAACAAGTTTATCTCCCTCAACCTTTTATTATTTCTTTGTAGTCAAGTAAAGGATTTCAAATCCTTTCGTTTAGCCTCTTGAAAAGTATGGTACACTGCCGTTATGTGTAGTCTTCTTACAGTGAAACAGTACACTGAAACTGTTTGCACTTACCTAACTGTAATTTGGTTCTTATTCAACAACTTTCCCAGACTGCCATACTTACTTGCCCTCACCTCTGATAATCACAGTTTCTGAGATCAACTTTATTGTTTGCATTTTACATTTGAGTGGATAATGTGATACTTGTTTTCTTTAACTGGCTTATTTTGCTTAGCATCATGGACTTCAGCTCACTGGCTGACCAGTATTCCACACAGTATATGCTGCACAACGTCTTGTTCATGCCCTGCTCAGTGAACAGAGATATCCAAGTGATTTCCACTTGGATTTTTTAGTAATTTTCTATACCTTCTTTTGGGTAATATTCTTAGAATTATTACTCCTCTTCATTGAGTTAGTTGGTGATTGAGCTCTTGTCTGTGTTCATATATATATATATATATATATATATATATATATATATATATATATATATATATATATATATGATATCAATCCTCTTTTAGATATATAATTTATAAATGCATTTATAACAAAATTTTTCTTCTTCTAGAGGCTATTTCTGAAATTGGTTGATTATTTCCTCAGCTGGACAGAAATGTTTTAATATGATTTTAGCTCAATTTTTAAATTGCTTTTGTTTCTCATGCTTTGGGAAGCTTCGTAAATAAAAGTTATTGCCCATTCTGCAATTGAGCCTGGAGTCAAAGGCCACCTATCTAGAGCTCCTGGTCCTTTCTGAATATGAAGAAGGAATTGGATGCCTTAAAATCAACTAAGACAACTCAGGGAAGAAAACCAAAAGTAATCATTTCTAAAAGTAGTCAGAAAGCACACTTCGATACAGGCTGGGCTGGGTTTTTAAAGGGCCACTGGACTCTCCCCTCCTCGTCTCATATAATATTCATAGTCTCATCTGCATGGTCTTTGGCCCAGGGAGAAAGACAAGGAAGGTCACATCTAAACTATAAGAAGAGTTGTTATCTCTGTTTAAGGTTAAGCTGCTTTGTGGAAATATCTCTTTCCTCCTGACCTCTTCTCTAATTGTCTAATTCTCAATATTACCTCACAGTTCCAGTGTCCTGATGTTTTCTTCTAGTTCCTCTTATTTTCTTCTAGTAGTTCCACAGAATTAGTCTTACATTTAAGCCTTTTGCTGCTGCTGTTGTTGTTTGAGTCAGGGTATTACCCTGTAGCCAAAGCTAGCCTGAAAAATTACTATAGAAACTAGGTTGCCCTCAATTTCTGCAGTTCTGATATTACACACTTAGGTTATATTTAAAGTTTTAACCAAGGTGGTGTGATTTCAAACTTTCTTTTGCGTGAGGTTATTCAGTTCTCCTAGAACCTTTTATTGAATAGAGTGACCTTTCTTCAATGTATATTCTCAACACTTGTATGCATACATTTGTCCTTGGACTGTCAATTCTGTTCTTTGGCTCTGTGTCTTTTGTTATGACAGCTACCTTGGTGTTTTGATGTTCAATCTTTGTAGTACACTATGAAGTCAGGAAGTACAAAGATTTCTGATATGTTCATTTTGCAAAAGATGTTTCTGGCTCTCCGGATTTTTAGTGTTTCCATATAGATTTTAGAAATTCCTTCTCCAGGCCTACAAAGAACACAGTCTGTAGTTGTAATTACATTAGAAATGTAAATTGTTTTAGGTAGTGTGCACGTTTTGAGAGGACTGATTCATCAAAGTTATAAACATGAGGTTTTCTAGCTTTTTGTATAATTTCTTTCATTAATATTTTTTTTAATTTGGAGAATATATTAGCTCTTTGGTTATAATAATTCTTAGATATTTTAATGTTTTTACCAACTGTAAGGAAGATTTTTATCTCTTTTTCAGGTAATTCTGTACTGGCATATGGCAGTGGTAGTTTTGCATGCTGATTTTGTATCTTTCAGTATTGCTACGCTCATTTTTACTTTAATACCTTTTTGCTGAAGTTTTGTGGAATTATATATATTTCTGTCATATGCAAATAGTGACAATCTGAATTATTCGTTCTTAATTTGGATGCTCTTTATTTCGTTCACTTGCTTAATTGCTCTACGTAGGAGTTCCCGGAGCTCTGTTGACTGAAAGCGATCATAATTGGCATTCTCACTTTATACCATACCTGAGAGGGAAAGCTTTTCATTGTCTACGGTTATAGAAATGTTAGACATTAGGTTATTACACCATCCCTGTTTTATACAGAAGTATTCATTCTTTTTCTATATCTTAAAATTCATGTTTGTACCATAAAGGTGCTTTGGATTATTTTTTAATTATCTTTAGTCTTTTTTTTTTACAGTCCAGTTGCTACGCCCCTCCTGGTCAGTCTACCCTCTGACATTTCCTCATCCCATTACTTCTCCCCCCACCCTTCCATCCCCATCTCCAAGAGGATATCCCCATTCCCCACCCCACTAGGCCTTCCCAGTTCTGGGGGTCTCAAGTCTCTCAAGGGTTAGGTGCTTCTTCTCTCACTGAGAACAGACCAGGTAGTCCTCTGCTGTATGTGAGCCTCATGTATGCTGTCTGGTTGGTGGCCCAGTGTCTGAGAGATCTTAGGGGTCCAGGTTAATTAAGACTGCTGCTCTTCCTATGGGGTCACCCTCCTCCTCAGCTAATTCCAGCCTTTCCCTAATTCAACCACCAGAGTCCCTGACTTCAGTCCATTGGATGATTGTAAGTATCTGCATCTGTCTCAGTGAGAAGCTTGTTGGGCCTCTAAGAGGGCAGCCTGCTAGGCTCCTGTCTGTAAGCACACCATAGCATCAGTAGTAGTGTCAGGCCTTGAAGTCTCCCCTTGAGCTTGATCCCAATTTGGGCCTGCCACTGAACCTCTGTTCTCTCACTCTCTTCTCAATTTTTGTCCCTGCAGTTCTTTTTGACAGGAACAATTCTAGGTCAGATTCTTTGACTGGGGGATGGCAATCCCATCCCTCTACTTGATGCCCTGTGTTTCTACTAGAGGTGGACTCTACAAGTTCCCTCTTCCCACTGTTGGGCATTTTATCTAAGGTCCCTCTGTTTGAGTCCTGATGGTCTCTTACCTTTGAGTTCTCTGGTAGATTCTAGAGGGTTCGCCCACCTCCTCCCTCCTGAATTTGCCTGTTTCCACTCATTCTGCTGGCCCTCAGGGTTCACTCCTGTTTCTCCCACCAATACCTGATCATGTTCCCTTTTCCCCTTCCAGTCCCATTGCCCACCCATGTTCCTCCCTCTGTCCCCAGTGATTGCTTTCTTCTCCCTCCCAAGTCAGATTGAAGCATCCTCACCTGGGCCCTTCAGCTTGTTAACCTTCTTATTTCTGAGGTTTGTATCCCAGATATTCTGTACTTTTTTGGCTAATATCTACATATTAGTGAGTACATATGGTGTATATCACTTTGGGTCTGAGTTACCTCATTCAGGGTGATATTTTCTAGTTCCGTCCATTTGCCTGCAAAACTCAGTATGTCCTCATTCTTAATATCTGAATAGTATTCCATTGTGTAAATGAACCACATTTTCTGTACCCATTCTTCTGTTGTGGGACACCTGAGTTGTATTCACCTTCTGACTATCATAAATAAGACTTTAATGGGTGTAGTGGAACATGTGCCTCTGTGGCATGGTGGGACATTTTTGGGTATATGCTCAAGAGTATTATAGCTGGGTCTTCAGGTAGATCTATTTCCAATTTTCTGAGGAACCTCTAGATTGATTTCCATAGTGGCCATACCAGTTTGCAATCCCACTAGCAATGGCTCAAATCTCAAAACCAAGTGAACCAAGAACCTCAACATAAAACTGCATACACTGAATCAAATATAAGAGAAAGTAGGAAAAAGCCTTGAACTCATGGGCATGGGGGAGGGGGATTTCCTAAACAGAACTCCAATGGATCAGTATCTAAGATTTGATAAATAGGACCTCATGGACCTGAAAAGTTTCTGGAAGCCAAAGGATACTTTCAATAGGACAAATTGGCAACCTACAGATTGGGAAAAAATATTTACTAAACTCACATCCCATAGAAGGCTAATATTCAAAATATATATAGAACTCAAGAAACTAACCTCCATTAAACAAAACAACCCAATCAAAAAATGAGGTATAGAACTAAACAGAGAATTCAGTCATAGAATCTTGAATGGTCGAGAAGCACTTAAAGAAATGTTCAAAGTCCTTAGTCACCAGAGAAATGCAAACCAAAACAACCCTGAGATTCTACCTTACACCAATCAGCATGGCTAAGATCAAAAACTCAGGTGACAGCACGTGTTGGCATGAACATGCTTTGAATTTTTATCAAATGCTTTTCTTCATCTACTGAAATGTTCATACAGCATTTTCATTGTTGTCTCTCATGTTTACTCATTTGAGTATGTTGTATTCATAGAATGACTTCCCTTTGATTTCATAAAATAAGTGGTTTATTTTTTTGTTTGTTTGTTGTTGTTGTTGTTACTCTGTGTCCTTTGGAACTGGTTTGCTGGATTTTTTTTCCAGTTGTTTTTACTAAGCATGCTGACCTGGGGTTCCCTTTATTGTTGTCTCAGGTCTATTTCTGTGGTAGCATCAGGAACATCTTATAAAGTTTTTGAAATGGTTCTCCTTTCAAACTTTGTTAGAATTATGAGTAAATTCTGATGAACCTCATCTTGGGTCTCAACAGGTAGAGTATTTTTATCCTGATGCAATCTTGTCACTCATTTGTCTCTTCAGCTTTTCTGCTTCTTCAGTCTCGGTAATTTACATGTGTCTATGAATTTCTTCATGTTTTCTAAGTTATAAAATTTGATGGCAGATTGTAATAACAGTCTCTAATTACAGTTTATAGTTTCATGGTCTATATGTATTCTCTAAATATTTGTCCATGATGCTGTAGTTTAATTAGGAAGTATCAGTGGGTATAAGATCTCAGCATGAAAACCTTTATTGAAGATGCCTGGCTATAACCCAGTACTTAGGAAGCTAAAGCAGGAGAATTGGAAGATAGATGCCAGGCTGAGTTCCACAGGGAGATCTAGTTTAATCTAGATTGTATAGTGAGATTCTGAAACAAATAACAGAGAATATAAAAATGAAAAGCTCAAAAAATTAAGACATTTAAAAAAATTTAGAACACATCCTACCAACAGTGGCCTTTTTTTCAGAGTATACATTATGCCTAGGCCCAGCTATCAACGGACAGAGTCTTGGGTAAACAGCTCTATATATAGATTCTGAGTTGTTAGACAATGCAAGAAAATGGAGGCAAAAATCCTCACAAATGATCTTTAGAATGGATCTGACAAAATAAATTGATATATTAATTCCAATATTCAGCTTGTATAGTATTAAAATGCATAGCATCATCAGTTCAGATACCCAGAGCTGGTATGATGGTGCCTCAAATATACCAGTAATTGAAATGCTGATTTTGTTGCTGCCTATGACCTCATTTACTGAACAATTGTGTTTCTCATTGAAAAAATGCATATACTTTGTATACATGTTTGCATGTCCATGTTATGTGCACGTATGAGTGGGCATGCTTACCTGTGTATGCATGAGTGGAGAACAGAGATCAACTTTGGTTACCTTTCTTAAAAATTCTCCTCCTTATTTTTTTGAGACAAGTTCTCTCAATGAACTTGGGGCTCACCATTTCAGTAGACTGGCTGAGATCCACCTGTCTTTGCAGCCCCTGCACAGAAATGTGACACAGGTACTCACTTCTATGTCTTGCTTTTAACATAGGTGATCATTATCCAAAATCAGGTCTTCATGACTTCACAACAAACACTGCTCTCTGAGTCATATCCCCATCCACAATAATAGAGCTTTGTTAAAAATAGCTAAAATTATAGATAAAGTTCCATAGCGTTGGCTACAAATACAACATTGCTATATAAGATATTCTTGTGGAGAAGCATCATAAGCCCTCAAAAGCAAGTAGCAAAGGTAAAAGTAATTTATTTGATCATCAACATATACTAAGCATCATTTTCTCCTGAGGAAATTGGAAGCCTGCACACAGGAATGGGAGCGCATAAGTTACTTAGTGAATGTTTACCAAAGAGTAAAATAGTAACAAGTAACAGTTTTATTCCCATCAGCAAATAAAAGTGAAGCCTACTTCATCTTCTGCTCATCTTGTTATCACTCCTTTGGAGTACTTCTCCTGTTTGTAGCTAAAGACAATCGCTTTAACTTTTCAGTAAGCTTCCAAATGGAAGGATTACATGATGCTATGGTTATTACCCAGTGCCACTTATATCAAAGTGAAGTGTACAACTTACATTTGATAATCAAAATAAAGTGTACAACATGTCTTAAATACTGACCAAATATGTTTTTCTTCAGAAAACTCCTTCAAATATCCCCCAATACTTTAAAAAACTCAAATGCAAACTCTGAAATGTCACAATATTGCGATCACAGATCAATTGTTTAATTAATCATGTGTTAATATCATCGCCTTTGCCATTTTTTTCATGCTCATTTCCCATCTCCTCATTGCAGCCCATAATCAGCTTCTTATTTATCCTTTAAGCTCACATGTACTATATTAAATATGACATACGAAATGCCACTAGAAACTTTACTGACCATTGAAATGTTAATCAGAAATGTGAGTGTAATTGCTCAGAGTAGCTTGAGTTGGTGATTGCTTACAGTGTTATGAGTGACTCAGAAAGGTATATCACCAAAGAACTTCACCCAAGAGAGGATGGTGAATCACAAACAACCACTACTGGAGCCCCAGGTACAACTTGTAGGTAGTACCAAAGAGTCTTCTTTGTCTCCAGCAACTGGTTATTGCTTATGTAAAGTTAGGGAGGGACTTCTTGAGCCTTGTGAATGTCATGACCCTTTGATCTTTTTTGTAAGTCTTGCTGGCCTCATTTGCTTCATAAGCCTACACTTCCTCCACAAAGAAATGTTTATATTGGGCATATAATATTCCATTCCTTTCTCAGCCCTTATATTTCCTTCAGTCGCTTCTCTCATGACGTCCTCTGAACTTTAAAGAGGATGATAAAGATGCACTACTATTCTCTTCCATTTATGTCTGGTGATCAGGCTGCTATATACCTTATTCTTAGAAGTTCAAATGATTCAATATCTTCATAATAGCTGCCGTACCTTGTAAAGAAAACAGCCTATGAGTGGAGCTAATGGCAGCAGTAACCTGTGGACAGACACACAAAAGTTTAGAAGGCAATTTCACAGACACACAACGTCCATTTAATAAGTTAACAATTGCAGCCTCAATTCTAGAACCTAAAATTTCCCTAGCCACAGATTTTATCCTAGATTACAGTACCAAATATGGATTCTCTATTGTGGATTTTTGACAGTCAAGAGCACACACAGAGGAAAGGAAAATTCAGTATTTTAGGAGAAACTAGAGACTTAAATGCAGAAGAATGAAATAGAAAAACAAACAAAATAGGTTAAAAATAAAATTTTAAACCACATTCATGAAACTTCTAGAAGAAATCCCAAGAGATTTGCTTTGTATCATTGGTCTGAGTAAGATTTATTTATTATTATTTCATTCATTCATTTATTTATTTTTACATAAGATCTCAAAAACACAGAAAATAAAAGAGAAAAGGTGAACTGGATTACATTATTCTAAAACCCTTCTGTTCAGCAAAGGAACAATGAAATCCAAACTAATCTACCAATAAGAGAAAATATTTTCAGATTATACATCTGGTAAGGTGTTATTATGCAGAACACAAAAGGGACTCAGCCAAAAACCAGTCCGGTTAAATAATTGGCAACCCTAAGCAAACATTTCTTAAAAGAAGACATTCAAATTGTCAACTGGCATACTGTATGTGTATGATGTTGTGTGTATTTGGGGGTAGAGGATACTAATTCCTTTGGGTGTGTGTGTGAAGGCCAGAGTTCAATGTCAGATACCTTTCTCTAATGCATGCCACCTCATATTCTGAGACATATTTTGGAATCCCAGTGATCACAGACATGGCTGCTTGGCTAAAATGTCTGACCAACGAGCCGCTGGGATTATGATGGCTCTGCCTCCAAGTACTGGGGTTACAGACATATATCATCCCTTGAAGATATATGGGTGCTAAGAATCCAAAATTGAGTTCTCATGCTTGTTCACCAAGAACTTTACCCACAGAGTCATTTCTTCAGCCCAAAAAGTTATATCCTTGAAATGTTCATTGTTGCTAAGCACCAGAGAAACATACCATGAGTTATTACCTTGCCGCACTACTAAGGAATGTTAAGAAAAAAAACAAAACATACAAGAAATGCCAACAGAGCAGAGAACCAGGAACTTGTACAATGTTGCTTGGAATTGAAAGTAATATAGACATTATAGATAGTATTGTGGAAGGTCTTCAGAAAATAAAAAGAAAAATAAACTCCCCTATGATGCAGCAATCCAGCTACTAAGTGTATGTCCAAAAGATGTGACACTAGTATGTCACAGCTGTCTGGCTTCCACACTATAGCGTCAGCATTCATAATAGCCAAGATGTGGAAACAGTCCAAATGTTCATTCTCTAAAGCGTAGAAGAGTAGATAACATAAACTCACTGTGTGTGTGTGTGTGTGTGTGTGTGTGTGTGTGTGTGTGTGTGTGTGTGTGTGTGTATGTGTGTGTGTGTATGAATTTATACATCACACTAGCAGAATGACAACACACATACTACAATAGTATTCAGTCATGAAAAGAGAAACAGATCCTGCCATTAGTAGCCATGTGAATGAATCTGGAGGGCATTATGTTATGTCAAGTGAAATCCTACAGACTCAGACAGTTACACATGGTCTCATACATGACTATTTTAAAAAATGATATGAAACAAGTAGAACACAGAATAATGGTTATGAGAGGCTGGAGAGTTTACTAAGACAGGAGGAAAGGAAGAAGAGATTAGTCAATGGATACAAAGCTGTTTAGATAAGATGAACAAGTTCTCGTGTTCCTTTGCACAAGAGATGACTATAATTAACAATGTGCTTGAATATTTAAAATAGCTACAAGAGAGGACTTGAATGTTCTCATCATAAGACAAGTTAAACATTTTAAGTGATGGATATGACAACTACTTCTGAGATGTTCACAAAGATATTAAATTACTGGCTAGGCAAACATAACGGGAAGAAGCTAGTGGAAGTCTTTGTTGGAAATGAGAATGCATGAGATTGTTCCTGCCTGTGGATTCTTTCAGGCTACAAATAAGCTAGAGAGAAAGTATCTAATGTGGGAGAGAATGCAGGCTTCTCCTTCTTTTGTTTACCTGGTACAGTTTTGTTTTGACTGACTAGGGAAAATGGGTGTTTGTTTCCCCTCCTGTACCAAATATCTTCTGCATTAGACATCGCACAGCAGTGTCTCGAACGATATTAAGTGTAGCAGCATTTGCTGCCTCATGGCCAGTCTTCAGCTTCCTCTGCTCTGTTAATGAGAGTGTTCATTCTCTTTGTCTTGTGCTTTTTGAAATATAAGTACAGTGTCATTGGCGGTAAACATAAAAGTCACTTCCTGCTTTTCCTCTGTACGATGATAATGTGACAGCCTGTTCTATTTTACCAGGAATCTCAAATAAGTATTTGAAACTGACATCACCACTATAAAAAGAAATCATGGGGCTTCTAAGATCCCTTGCAGACTACACAACAGGAGAAACAAACTCTAAAATAATTTTTTAAAACTTACTTATGATGTTTTTAAAACAATATTAAATTGTAACTAGTAGATAATAGATTTCCAGTATCTGCTTCTTAAGCCATAAAATCAATTCATCTATCAAAGATTATCCAAGAACATCTCTCTCTCTCTCTCTCTCTCTCTCTCTCTCTCTCTCTCTCTCTCTCTCACACACACACACACACACACACACACACACACACACCACAATTCCTAAAATAAAATTTCTTTCTATTACAAAATACATATATTAAAGTCCCAGAATTTCTGATACAGCAGTGAATGACTTAGGAAGGATGCAATTATTCATTAATAATTAATGAAATATGAAGTCTTAAAAACTTGACCATGCTGCATAAATAATGAGATGCTCAAATTTCTGGATAATTTCCATTTTTCTACATCTTGAACAAAATAGAAAAACTTGATAACTAACAGTAAAGTAAAATTCGATAGAAACATGCTCAATGGAATTTTAAAATAGAAGCCAAACGTTTTTTTAAAGTACCCACAAAAAAGAACACAAGGCTGGAACAATGACATCTCAAAACATATTTCTATTGATTAAAAAGTTCAAATGAGTAACAGAGCTGTCTGTAAATGCACTTAAATCTAAGAAATATCCATACTTTTAAGACATAGGGTAAATCATGCATATATATGGTGTCTCTAGTCAGCATGAGACAGTGATAACTACAGTGTCCTTGAGGAGGGCAGAAGCTGTACTCCCTCATATACTTACAGGACACTATTGAGATCAGTATGGGGCAGTAGCCAACAGCATATGAGTGTTGCACTGATTGGCAAGAGTATGGAGACGCCTTGGATTCTTCTGTGGCAAGGCACCTTCCCACTTAGCAAGGACCTGAGGTAAATTTGATGGCCTCTGTGATTATTACCTAGATCTTGTGTGCTACAAGCTCTCCTTGTTTTTGTTATGCTCTCTATACTCATACCAATATTTAATTTTGCTTTGTGGGTCACAAACAGAGTCAGGATCTCCCAGGCTGAAGGCCCTGTGGATGATTCTGTTTTTCTCAATACAGTCCTCTTCTTTCTGCCCCTATTGATCCTACAAATGTGATCACTAATCCTGGATATTTTGAGACACATATCCTGTCCTTAGAGAAGCAGTTTCAGTCACACTGACTAAGCCTGTGGAAATTGTGGAGGGCAGTGAGTTCTGCTTGCATAACTATTCTGAGGAAGTTATGTCTGATCAACAGACACCTAAAATGTGGAAGCTATATCTAATCAACAAAGACTTAAAATAGGGAAACTATGTCTGATCAACAGAGACTTAAAAATGGTTTTTGAAAAGATAGTATCAGCAATTGATAGGTGTATTATCAGGTACAATGATACAATGGTATAATGAGCATGTCTCTGCAATTAAAAAAGAAAGTATTATGACAGAGGGGTGCTATTTGATGACTGGATTTATACCCACAAATGTTTAATTCTATCTCTCACCCTGCATAACTATGTAACTGATTTTGCTACCAGGAGGGTATGTGCTCATGTCTACAGGATATGCCTGGCTAGACATTTATTTTTGGCTTGCAGAATTTGGGCTTTGTTATGCAAAATAGGGTTAGGGGGTGATTGAACAACTGGGAGGGGGAAGGAGATAGGGAAACTATTGGGGGCTTTTGGAATAATAGATCTTTTATAATGCTGATGTTATTATTTCTTTTAATAAAATAATCCATGATGTAATAGCTCGGACAAGCAGGATTGTGATTGTATAAATGAAGCTCAAGCTATTTGGAGCCACTTGCTTGAAGGTCAACAGGTGGTCACTGTCTTCCCTTTGTACCCTACACCACTTCCCATCTCAGACCTGAACATCGCATCTGGATCTGGTCTCCAGTAAACATGAGAATCATTGGGTGAAAAGTAGAGTCAGTGAAAATCACAAACTATAAGAAGGTATGTGAAGATGAGCTTCAGACATATGTTAGGATGTGTACCTGGAGGGGAGGGAGGTTGGTGTGGGCAAAGTGTGGAATGAGGCCTCATGGGAACAGTGATGCCTATTACAAATAAAACTGCTATAAACACAGGTGATCAAGTATCTTTGTGATATGGTGGAGCATCTTTTGGTTATATGCCCAAGAGTGGTATAGCTGGTTCTTAAGGTAGAGTTAGTCTCAGTTTCCTGAGAAACTACCAAATTGATTTCCAAAGTGGTTGTACAAGTTCGCATTCCCACCAGCAATAGAGGAGTGTTCCCCTTGCTCCACAATCCTCGATGGCATGTGCTGTCACTTGAGTTTTTGATCTTGGCCATTCTGAAAGGAGTTTCAGAGTTGTTTTGATTTGCATTTCTCTGCTGACTAAGGATGTTGAATGTTTCTTGAAGTGTTTCTCTGCCATTCAAGATTCCTCTGTTGAGAATTCTTTATTTGGATCTGTACCCCATTTTTAAATTGAGCTATTTGGTTTATTGATGTCTAGTTTCTTGAGTTCTTTATATATTTTAGATATCAGCCCTCTCTTGGATGTGATGTTGGAGAAGATCCATTCCCAATCTGTAGGTTATCATTTTGTCTGTTTTAACAGTGACTTGCCATACAAAAGCCTTTCAGTTTCATGAGATCTCATTTATTAATTTTACCTGAGCTGATAATTGAGAGTCTGGCCAATAAATGACTAGTCTAGCTTGAGACCCAGGTGATGAGAGAGAGCCCACCCCTGACAATATTAATCATATTCTACTGTCCTTATAGACAGGAGCCTAGCATAACTGTCATCAGAGAGGCTTTACCCAGCAACTGATAGAAACAGATGCAGAGAGCCACAGTCAAACATTAGGCAGAGCTTGGGTAATCTTGTGGAAGAAGGGAAAAAAGGTTTAAAAGATCGAGAGAGGTCAAGAACACCACACACAAAAAAATACAGAATCAACTAACCTGGACTGATAGGGGCCCAATGAGACCTAACTTCCAACCAGAGAGCATGCATGGGATGGACTAGCCCTTCACTGGTATTTAAAAGTTGTGCAGCTCAGTCTTCTTATGGGACTCCTTACAGCAGGGGCAGGGGCTGTATCTGACTCTGTTGCCTGCCTTTAGATCCCTTGGCCCAAAATGAATTGCCTTGCCCAGCCACAACAGTAGAAGTTGTAAATAGTTCTACTGCAACTTGATATGCTAAGACCAGTTGAGAGGTGGGGTGGGGGCGGGCAGAATGAGACTGGTAGGTACTAGGAGGAAAAAAGAAAGAGAAGGAGGGGAAGATGAGGTTTTTTTTCTAAAGTCAAAAAAAAGCAGGGGCGGGGGAGGAAAAGAAACAGTGATGGAATCCAAGACCTTTGAAAGCACCAGCTCTGAAAAATGTCTGCCAGAAAAGGGAAATTTTGTAGCAAGTTGCAGTAATTATTCCTACAAGACAAGGCCATACACTGTTTTGTAATGAAAATTTGAGGAAGGAAGTGATAATCTATTGAGTTAAAATTGATAGATAAGTTCTAGATAAGAGGGATGGGACTATTTGGAGGGCAGAAGCTTTGGTGTAACTCTTGTTGTTTCTCATAGATTGAGGTTAGCACTTCTGAAAGTTAAGAGTGGTCATGTGTTGGTTAATGTTTTTATTACTGTTCTTTATTTTGTTGTATGAGATAGGATTTTATGCAGGTCAGGCTGGCTTTGAACTCATGATCCTCCGGCCTCTACTTCCCCCTTGCATGGATTATAGACTCATGACACAGTTGCCTGCTTCTGGACTGAGCTAAGGTTTCAAAACATTTAAAAATTTTTAAAGGCTTCTATACTTGTCCATAGCTTGATAATTGATTCCTGTTTCTCTTTTCAAACATTCTCCAAAACCTGTACTGAAATTCATATACTGTGTGTTGACCATGTACACTGAAAAAGAATAGCATTTTTTAAAAAAGGAAACACAGGAGGCAGGAAGATCATCCTGGTGCCATGGTGTTGGAGACCCAGTCATAAAACAAAAGCAAAATAAATGAAGTCCCAGCTGTATTCAAGCAGAAAGTTTTGACTCAACTCATAGAGGATAGGCTCTCTATAAATCAGAAGAGACTTAACTCTTAATGTCAAATGAGTGACAAAGGTAAGAAAATTTAAGAAAAGTCTTGACAATATTATATATCAATATATGAAAATATATAATATATAAATATGTAGTATATAAATAAATATATACAATATACATTATATATTTTCATTCCTATCTAACCAATTTTAATATTTTTTCTTATAGGCAACAAATATATCTTAGTGATTAAGAAACTATCAAGTGCCCTCGGACGGGGTTAGGCTGCAGTTAGTGCCTGGCTGCTTGAAACATTAAGCTCATACTGTCAGCGTCCTCAGAACATTCCGTTCCGTAGGAAAAGCCAGTCAAAGTCATAGACTCTTACTCATGTGCCTAAAAATATTACAGTTCTCTGTTCAGAAGCATAAAGAAACTCTTTCTTAGGCAAAGTAAATCGGACACAGGGTACTTTTGATGATGGAAAGTTTAGATATTCAGAAGTTGGTTCTGTGTTTGAACTCAAAGGTATGCTGGTAGTTGTTGGGAAAGTGGCTACATAAACCAATTCTAACTGGAGAAGTTGACAGGCTCAGAAGACAAGTTTATAGCCACTGGGAATCAGACTTCTTTTCGACATTGTATGTTATTTACAGCTCGAGTGTTTGAGATCTGGGTGGGGAAACTATCAGTCTTATATTTTGATCATTCTTTGAAATTATTAAAAATGGAAATCTTCCAGTTGTTAACACTTCTTGATATTTGAAATTCAAGTGAAAAATACTGAAAATAGAAATGTCTTATGTCTAGGTGACAGTCATATCTATTTAATTGGAATTTTTCTTCTCATTTCTTGAGCTTAACTGTGACACTTAGAAAAAGCTGTGCACAATAACATACACAAACTCTCTCTTATTTTTTAAAAACTAACTTTATCTTCTGTAGATCAAGATGCAGCAATAAATCACACAACCATTATGGGTTTTGATATATTTCAGAAAATCAAGAAAAATGCATCACTTTCAGAAAATATAATTTTGATTTTTCTACTATCTGAAAGCAATATCCTCAGAGTTTTGAAAATGTTAAATTGAATTTGTAAAGATCGATGTAAATGAGCAATTTTTGATTATGTGAATATTGGTATACACAAAATATGACTATCAAATTACAAATATTATTTTCTGATAAAAACAGAAATATTAACTTCATTCAAAATTTACACCTACTTCTTTCTACACATAAAACAAGCATTCCACTACTTGTGATAAATCTTTCCATAAAATTACTTTTATCCTGTCTTTGTACTGCAAAGGTTTTGCTCTGTCCAGTTCTCAAGGGGTTGTTCCTTCTGCTAACAGAAATTCTCCACTTCTGGGTTGTTTCCTGCTGATATTTAATCTATTAAAACATATCTTGATGATGAGATGCATATGATGAGTCATACCATAACTTTAGCATTAATTCATAGTGCCAAAATTATGAAACTAAAGAATAGTTTCTTTTTTCAAAGTTTAACCAAATAAGTTTGTATATAAGAATACTTAATATCACCATGTATTCTCACTCAGTGACAAATATTTTAGACTGATTTTAGGGGTGCCCAAATTGCAACTCTTTCATGAGGCAGAGTCCACAAGTAAGAAAATGGATGAAAAGATGTATCACTTATATAGCTAATAGTCACAATGAAAAGTAATGGTCAAATATTAACATTTTATCAGCAGTTTCCATGGTTATATTTAGCTCAATTTGTAACAGAAAACCATGCAAAGCTACTGTGCTTTTGGATGTTAGTAGGTGTGAAGGTTTGTATATGCTTGGCCTAGGAAGTGGCACTATTAGAAAGTATTGCCCTGTTGGAGTAGGTATGTCATTGTGGGTGTGGGCTATAAGACCCTCACCTTAGCTTCCTGGAAGTCAGTCTTTCATTAGCAGCCTTCATATGAAGATACAGAACTCTCAGCTCCTCCTGCACCCTGTCTGGATGTTTCAATGTTCCTGCCTTGATGGTACTGGGCTGAACCTCTGAATCTGTAAACCAGTCCCAATTAAATGTTGTCCTTGTAAGAGTTGCCTTGGTCATGGTGTCTGTTCACAGCAGTGAAACACTAAGACAGTAGGACTTGCAAATATTATTTTTGTTGTTTGATTTAAATGAATTAGGAATAGGTTAGGAAATCCAACTAATCAGTTATGGAGGCAGCTTGACTAGGGTCTACGTCTGACCCTCCACAAGGAAAGCATTACATATCAGAGGTCTCTGAGGATGACAGGAACATGATGCTAAAATATCCTCAGAAGACTCATGTGGAAAAGGCTTGATTTCCAGTTGCTGGGGCTTTATTGGTAGCATTGGATTCATGAGACCTATAACTTCATCAATGTTTTAATATTTTTATGGAGTCTTAATTTGATAGTATTGCACCAGGGATTTAGGAGGTAGAGAACTCAAGGGCATATCTTGTCCCAGAGCCTCCATATATGTCTACTTTCCAATTACCTGGAAGTGAGCAGTCCTCACTATCATGCACTCCTTGCCATGCTGCTCATCCCAATCGAGCAACGGGACCATGATCTAACACTGAAACTGAATTAAAACAAAGATTTCCTTCTTCAAACAGATTTAAGCATTTAACACCCAGACAAAAAGTCAAATTCTGAATGCCAGACCCCTATAGACATTATTACTACGGCTCATATCAAGTTTTCTCTTGATTTTCAGCAATTGGAGTTTGAGATCAGCTCTTACCCATTGGTTTCCCTCAGTACTGCTTTCAGAAAATGGAAGAGGAGCTCCTTACTTCTGTAGCAGGATCATATGTGGTCAATTCTAGCCACAATGCTACTTCCAGACGGGAAAGACCACACCTTGTCTAGTTCAGTCACACTGTACATGCAAAGGAGATACAAAAAGCTTAAAGTAAGGGTCAACAGCTCCAGAGTCTGAACATTGATGGAAACTTCTTTTGATAGCAATTGTTTCATGTAGAAAAATCAAGGATTGCCCTCTCACATGGCTCAGAAGCCTATTAGACAGGTCTCCGAGAGGTCTCTATACAAGGTACCATTTCCATGATCATCTAATATTTGAATGATCTTATATAAGAAGAGATGATTTTTTAAAAAAACTATTCAGTAAATAAGGCCCTATAGAATTTCAAACTAATGACAAATGCATAAGAACTAAAATAAACTTGTCTAAAGAATATCTGAAAGGAGATGCAATTTATTGATCTCAGGGGTTGGTTTATTCCTTAAAAAGAGGGAAATGTGGTCACAGGAAACTTCTCCTTCATCTGATTATCTTCTAGAACTGTCTGGATGGTGTTTGAGGTTACATTGCAATCCAGTGGCCACATTTGCCAACTCCAGGTCAGATTGGGGCCGTGGCGTATTTTAGAAAAATAATGAGTTGTCTTTTTCTTTTTTTTAATGAGAGTGTCCAGGTCAAACCTATCCCTATCTTTAGGATGCAGCCTAGAGGATATATGAGATGCAGACCGAGCTTCCCATCTCAGGACACCATGTTTCCTTGTGTTGCGTCTCATAGTCAAGCAAAACAGTGATACAGGGAAGGGTTGGGCATATTCATCTTCAAAATTTGAGGACCTAAGGAGTCCTCCTGTGTACTGCCTGGTTTCGTGTGTCAACTTGACACAAGTTGGAGTTATCACAGAGAAAGAAGCCTCCTTTGAGGAAATGCCTCCATGAGATACAGCTGTAAGGCATTTTCTCATTCAAAGGGGGAGGGCCCTGTACTGGCTAGTTTTGTGTGTCAACTTGACACAAGCTGGAGTTATCACAGAGAAAGGAGATTCAGTGGAGAAAATGCCTCCATGAGATCCAGCGGTAAGGCATTTTCTCAATTAGTGATCAATGGGGGAGGGCCCCTTGTGAGTGGTACCATCTGTGGGCTGGTGGTCTTGAGCTCTATAAGAAAGCCAGCTGAGCAAGCCAGGAGTTCCAGTCCTGACTTCTTTTAGTAATGAACAGCAATGTGGAAGTGTAATCTCAATAAACCCTTTCCTCCCCAACTTGCTTCTTGGTCATGATGTTTGTGCATGAATAGTAACACTGACTAAAATACCATGTCCCAGGATGTACTTGAAGGAATGCATCTGAAAAAGTTGGAACCCATCTAAAAGGCCAAGGGATTTTTAGTACTTTCTCTTTATTCCCTGAATTTAGAACATTTCCCAAACCTTTAGGGTCATAGTAGCACAATAACATAGACTTGTGCTGAAGGAGGATCACATTGGCCCTTCCCTGTGCCAACTAGGAATCCTCCTTGGATTTCCTCATGATTCCCAGCAGAGATACTGTGTTCAGACCTAAAGTTTAGCCATAATTTCCAACACATTGACTTGTTTCTTAAAATCTGTTGATGTCTTGCATTCTGCTGTCCCCATATCCAAGGATTTTTTTCCACCATGCTGACTCTCACTCTTCTCCTAGCTGTATTGCCTCCTGCTCCTTTTTTTAAACTTCTTTCCCTGCTAGACTTAAACACACTCTCTCTCTAAGGTTTAGTCTCCACAAACCTTATACTATTTACTCTGTCTTCCTGTGACATGCATTTGCTTTCTAGTTTTGCCCTCATCTTTCTCATTGTATCATAGGACAAAATGTCACTATATAAAATTCAATCCTTCCCAGAAGTATTGTATAGATTTAACACTTCCCTCTCTGGCTTATTGGTTTTCACTTTCCTTGTGTGTATGTCTATGGATATGAGTGTGTATTCCTCTCTCTCTCTCTCTCTCTCTCTCTCTCTCTCTCTCTCTCTCTCTCTTTTTGTGTGTGTGTGTGTTCAGAGTTGTGTGCATGTGGAGTCCACAGAACAACTTTGGGTTTCCTCATTTATTCCTCTATCACCCCTCCACCTCACTTCCTGAGTCAGTGTCTCTTACTAATCTGGAGCTCATTTGGTGAGGCTGGTTGGCTGATTGGCTGAGTGGCTGCAAACCCAGGGTAGAGGCAGCTGGCAGTCTCCAATTTCCTGCCAATTCTTATTGCATACCTTATTGCACACATACATGTCATCTATTAATATATAATACACAATATAGTGTATGTAATAATGCAACATATTAATAAATCATTAATATGTTAATTAATAATTTAATGTATAATGTATATAATATAATGTATAATATTGTATATAATATATATAATACATATAAATACATGTATTACATATATATATATATAAGTACCCCCTTGCTCCTTTCAAATTCACATTCTAATTATTTGTTACTGTGCATGACTTCTACTCAATCTCTACTATCCTATCAAAATGGCTCCTTTAAAGAACTGTCCCCATGCCCATTGCTGTAGCCTCTAGTCATTGTTTCTGTGTACATATCTCATTTATCCAGTTGCTTTTCTCTCTCTTCCCCTAAACCTGGATGAAGTGGAATTTATTTTGTTTCTTTGGAGGCTCAGTTTGTCATGTCATGGTTTTCTGGAAGCTGTCTTATGAGAGGATGTTTTGCTGAGGCAGACACTTGAGAGGATGTGTGATATTTGGAAAGAGTTTAACTATAACCCAACAGAGAGTGAACAGTGTTCTTTCATTGGTTTGTCTTGCAATGCTGCTTTCCTGGTCTTCAATGACAATGCTCTTGCATCGGTATGCCTTGCAAAGCTTTGCTAGTCTTTGCTGAGCTTTGCTTGTAATGACTTCATAGAGAGAAATGCAACTCGTGGTATTCCAGCTGCTTCTTGTTGCTTCCACAGACTTGTGCTGATTTGGCAGAGTCTAATGTTTTCTTCAGATTTAGCTGCTGCTACTGATTCTTGTTTGGGGTTTGCTGTTTGGACTGGACTGCCACTACTGACTCATGTTTGATGCTCTGGACTGGACTGCTGCTATCCTGATAACAAAGTTTGCAATCACCCCAAAAAACTACTTCTAAACAGGTCCACGTCCCCCTGTTCTATTAACCATCTTCTTCTTCTACCTCTGGTCAGAAGGGAGGTCGAAAAGTTTAAAACCCTAATTAAAATAGGTTTTGAAGAATTTAAGCCTACACCTTGAGGTAATCAACTCTTGAGGCTCACCTGCTTGGACCTATTTAGTGTGACCTTGCAGCTGGATCCAGCTCTCTAGGAGAAGCCAGTAAGCATTATGGTGGCAAGATTCTAGCCAAAAGCTAGCCTGCAACAAGTGCTATGGAGAGCAGGTTACCTATTGATGAGAGGTAAAATACCTGAGAGGCAAGAATGGTGGGTTGTGTCCCTGAGACAAGTGAATTTCTTGCCAGATGTGAAAGCAGCATCTTCGGGCAGGATGATTGATCCAGTAAGTTTGACTTTAATGAGGAGGGACAAATCTTCTATGTATGAAGTAGGCTCCTTGGAGTACTGGACTGAGAGCTGGACTCTGGCCAAGACCAGAGCAACTCAATTAATGGCTGTGCCCAGGGGTTTATATAGACCCATGTGGGCTCTGATTGCTTGAGCACATGCAAACAGGGTTAAGATTAATTATCAGTCAGCAGAGAGCCTGCCAAATCCAAGCAAAGTCTGGGTCAGAGTCTCTATTTCATTCACTCTCCACTCATCCTTGTATCATCAAAAGCAGTGGAATGGAAAGCAAGAATGGTGTGGTAGGATCAACTCACAGTTTTATGCCGTTATTCCCAAACACTAGCTCTAATCATAGAAAAGGAACCGTCCTACTCCTATCAATTTCTACCATGGAAACTTCTAGCAGTTCTACAGTACAGATTTTATCAACAGTGTCAACCCATCTAAATTTAGTTCAACCTGTCGCTTTTAAGTTTTCAACTTATTTCACGGATGTGTAGCATATGAGACAGACAATGGACAGAATTATATTTCAGTAGCAATTCTTCTTAGCAAAAATGATGAAATGTGATTATGTTCAAAATGAAAGTATAAAATTGTCCCAAAAAACAATACTGTAAATATTTAAGTAGTTTTCATCTTTAAAACAATGAAGAAATGACCTCAGAACCCCTTGATCCTAAATGTAAATAGTCAATAATTGATATGCTTTCTATAGAGTCATCACAAATCAGTTTTTCAGATTTATTTTTTCACTGAGGTTAACTCAAAAGCAATTTTAGTATCACATACAGCAAGTACATTTTACTGAATAAGTATATTAAGATAATGGCATGTCTGCAGAAATCAAAGACTTGTGTTAATAGTGAAAATGTACTTACTTCATGGCAAATATTCTGAACCTAATGTATCCCCAAATTTGATAATGTTCATAATCTTTACCCGGACATGATCAACAAAATAAAATTAACATTTAATGTCATGGAATGGAACCCATCAATTATGAAAATACTTCTATAATTATTAGTTTCAAAATTATTTGATCATCAGTTAGGTATAGTACTTAATGGAGGAACTGGGTTTGTGTCATTGTTAACAAAAACACAATTTTCTTAAGATTGCATATAATTTTGGATACATCGAAACATTCCTGATCTTGAATACAAATAACATGTAGCAATGAAAGCAGTTTAATATTAGTCTGCTTTGATGGGTTTTGCCCAAGCATATTTAAGCCAGTGGTGCTCCTTATGCTACCTGATGCATTTCTGTATCAGTTCCATATCGTTAGCTTTCCTATTTGTTTGTCCTATATACTATTGAATACTGTCCTTAAAACTATCTACTGGCTATTGTCATTGCTCCTGGTTATACAATAGCACTTAATGGTAGAACCTTATTGTTGAAGACAACACATTTGGCCTACAGGACATGGAGAAACCAAGCTGCCACTAACTTGAAGCTTCCTCCCTACTGGCTAAGTTTTCTAGTACCAGAGAGTGCTACCCAGAATTCTATGGTAAAACTTATGTAGTTGTGAATTATAAGAGCCACAGCAATGACTGACCTGGCAAGAAATGCCCTTTGGTGAAATAGTGGCATTAATGTTAGGGAATAACCAACTACTCTATTATATTTAAGACTGTACCCCCAAAATAAATTCATTCCTCATACTATAAACCTGAGTAAGATCCCATGGGTGGAAAGGTGATGAGCCTTGAGTGAGAATTATTACAACTATTGTGGAACTTAATGGATATAGTATCAGTATACATTCTAAGTACTTATTTTTAACCCATTTATTAGTGCACCAGCCCTACCTCACCAGATAATCTTCTTTCTGTAGTGGACATGAGTTAAAGTGCTGAAGGTATGTGATAAAAAGTGCTGAGTTCTAAATGTAGAACCTCTATCACATCCCCTCCCCTGCCCCCCCATCACTGATAACTTTGCAGAAGAGGAAGAAGAAAATCTGTAGAGTCTGTGGTTAAAAAAGATTGCTGTAAAATGGTCTCTTCTGGACAGGCTGGAGCCAGTGCACTCATGAATTCACAGTAGCTGTTGCTGTCTATGCAAGCTATGGACAAATAATGTCAACTAGAATTTCAGCATTGTTGAGGAGGAGTACCCACGGCTGCCTCCCTAGCTGAGGAAGTATGGGCAGTTGATGACTACTTGGAGAGGGAGAGTCACATTTGTCTAAGGTGTGGCTCCTAATTGGTCAGTCATGTAGCAGTGGATGGCCCCATACTCACGAGCATACAAAAGACATTAGTTAGACTCAGTGGATTCTATTTTTTAAAGGACATGAAGGTGGGACAATAATATAGTGTGTCTGGGAATCTGAATGGCTTGGAGTGGGAAATAGGGAATGAATACAAAGTACATTGTTTATATGTATGAAATTATCAAAGAATAAATCAAAATATATGGTAAAACAATATGCACTGGCTGACCATATGGGAATTCATGATATATAATATAATATTTATACATCATATAATATATATAACATATAAATACATGTATTACACCCACATGCACACACATGCACATATATATTTATGTACCCCACTGCTCCTTTCAAATACATGTTTTAATATTTGTTACTGTGCATGACTTCTACTCAATCTCTTCTATCCTATCAAAATGGCTCCTTTAGTATATGTGTGTGTGTGTGTGTGTGCGCGCGCGCGCATAATCTTGAATTGTATCAATAAACCATATATTTTCTATTTTCTAAAATATATTAGTGATGAATCCTAGTTATTTTCAGATTCTGCAAACAGAATCCTATGCCACATAAATGCCTATATATTCCTTTCATATATCATTTTCTTTTCTTCCTTGTTAATGAATTCAAAAAAAATGGTGCCAAGTTTTTCTTTAATATGGATTCTAAAACTTTAACCTTCTCACTGAGAAGAAAATTTAAAAATAAACAGACTTCGTGTTAAGTTTGGGGATCTAATAGACACCAAAGAGTTGGATTCCATTTCCTATAGCAAAAGGGCCCAAGATTAGTGAAAGTGTTGTCATGTTTAGCGGGTCATTTTAATGCATGACAAAGTGCCTAAATTGTAATTTGCAATCAAAACAGTTGGTGGCACTTTTGAAGCCATGTTTTGTTTATGCCAGTGTCTAAGCTGCCTGTAAATCGTTGGACAATTACCCTGCTGCACTATTTGAATTTACACTGCTTTAGGCAAAACCTTAGGACGCTCGGGTGATTCTCTTTCAACATAACTGTTATTTATTATGATCTTAAAAGGAAAATGAAAGAGTAACTATGCTACAAACAGTAGTCCATACCACCCAGATGGTTTTATAAGCCTTACCTTGATAAAAATAAACAAAACGACAGTTTCTACATAAACAGTGGGTCAGGCTCAGGAGACAAAACACAACTGGGCAACAGTCAGGGCAAGGATACTACTAACTGCTACTTAAATCTCCACATATTCATAGATCCAATTAGTCTGTTACATGGCTAAAAAAATTCTTCCCAGAGAAAGTTTTTCTTTTTTCTTTTTCTTTCTTTTAGTTTTATTATTTTTATTATTACTTTTATTTTTTTACAATCCAGTAATTGACCCTTCTTGGTCTGCTCTCCCACAGGAGGGCACTCCTTATCCCATTTGTCCTCCACCCCCTTCCCCCTCCAACCCCCCCCCCACTGCCGTCTTTCAAGAGGATGCTCCCCAACCCCCAGCCCCAGCAGTCCTCCCCACTCCCTGGGGCCTCAAATCTCGTGTGTGTGTGTGTGTGTGTGTGTGTGTGTGTGTGTGTGTGTGTGTGTGTGTGTGTGTGCATGTTGGGGCTCAGGGGAGGGGCTCTCACTAGCTCCTGTGTGCTGCTGGTTGGTAGCTCGGTGTCTGAGACATCTCAGTAGTCCGGGTTAGGTGAGACTGCTGGTCTTCCTATGGGGTCTCCCTCCTCCTCAGCTTCTTACAGTCTTTCTATAATTCAACCAAGAGCTTCCCAACTCCAATCCAATGGTTGGGTGTAAGTATCTGCATCTGTCTCAGTCAGCTGTTTGTTGAACCTCTCGGTGGGCAGCCATGCTAGGCTCCTGTCTGTAAGTACACCATACCATCAGTAATAGTGTCAGGCCTTGGAGCCTCCCCTTGAGCTGGATCCCAATTTGGGCCAGTCACTGGACCTCCTTTCCCTCAGTCTTTTCTCCATTTTGTCCCTGCAGTTCTTTTTTTTGTGTGTGTGTGTGGATATTTTCTTTATTTACATTTCAAATGTTATCCCCTTTCCTGGTTCCCCCCTCCCAGAAACCCCCATCCTCCCTCCCCCTGCTTCTATGAGGGTGTTCCTGGGAGGTCTGGGGGGTCTGGTTGGTTGATATTGATGTTCTACCTATGGGGTTGTAAACCCCTTCAGCTCCTTTAGTCCTTTCTCTAACTCTTCCATTGGGGACCCTGTGCTTAGTCCAGTGGTTGTCTGTGAGCATCCGCCTCTGTATTTGCCAGGCTCTGGCAGAACCTCTCAGGAGACAGCTATAACAGGCTCCTGTCAGCAAGCCCTTTTTGGCATCTACAATAGTGTCTGAGTTTGGTGACTCTATACAGGATGGATCCCCAGGTGGAGCAGTCTCTGGATGGCCTTTCCTTCAGTCTCTGCTCTATATTTTGTCTCCATATTTCCTTCCATGAGTATTTTGTTCCCCTTTCTAAGAAGGACCAAAGCACCCACACTTTGGTCTTTTTTCTTCTTGACCTTCATGTGGTCTGTATACAGGAACAATTCTGGCTCAGAGTTTTTGACTGCGGGATGGCAACCCCATCCCTCCACTTGATGTCCTGTCTATCTACTGGAGGTGGGCTCTGAGTTACTTCTCCCTACTGTTGCGCATTTCTTCTAAGGTCCCTCTCCTTGAGTCCTGAGAGTTTCTCATCTCCCAGGTCTCTAGTATTTTCTATTGCATCTCACCTCCTCCCACCACAGAGGTTGAGAGAAAGTTTTTTTTTGTTTTTTTTTTTGTTTTTTTTTTTGAGTTAAAATATTACAAATTTGTTGTAATTCCTTACAGGAGAAATGTCCTTGAGAAGTTTAAGCATTGGAGTTTCTTCACAATTAGCACCAAACAGAAAGAGACTTAGCTGAGGTAGAATACAGTCAGTGAGTGTCGGAAAGGAACTTAGTGGAAGATCTTATAGCTCTTGTTGGGGCGAATGAAGGTAAAGTTAACAACAAAGTTTCCCTGGATATGAAACCAAATGAGCAGTCTATGCAATGATCACATGTGAAGTAGAAACTTCATAAACATGGCTCATTGGAAGAGCACTTACCATGTAAGCCAAAGGTCTAAGTTTGATACTCAAATCCCACAGTGAAAAGAAAGACCCTACTCCAGCTCTCTCCCTCCCCCTCTGTCCCCTTCCCTCCCCCTCTGTCACATACCTACATTAATGGTGATGAGAATGACATTGTGCAAAGTTTAAGTGTACTCCCCAACACCTTATTCCAAAGATCCTATCGACCCACTCCGCATTGCTCTGAAAAATAAAAGCAAAACCAGGGGTGGAATGTACAGTTCTCTTGTGGTCATTAGAAAGTCAAAGGTAAATAGAATTTGACAATAGTTAAAGTAGTGAATATGGATCTTAAGCAGCAATATGTAATCATGACAGGTCCCACTGTGAACTGAGTTCAACTTGGATTCTACAAAACTACCTGTCAATTCTCTTGGTTTGGTTTTGTTTTGTTTTGTTTTGTTTTTTTCTGTTATTCTGACAGTTCAGCGAAGCCAGGAACAAAGTCTTCTACACTATGATTTGAAAAATAACATTAGATTTTTCTTTCTGTTAAATAGAATTTTTTTAAGGCAGTAAAGAATGCTACAATGGTTCGAGGCCAGCCTGGACTACAGAATGAGTTCCAGGACAGCCAGGGCTATACAGAGAAACCCTGTCTCGAAAAACCAAAAAAAAAAAAGAATGCTACAATGGGGTTACCATTGGAAAAAATAAAGCTGAGAGTATAGTTCCCTTAGTTTTATCCCTAGCAACACCACACACACACACACACACACACACACACACACACACACACACACAGAGAGAGAGAGAGAGAGAGAGAGAGAGAGAGAGAGAGAGAAAGAGAGAGAGAGACCAAAAAGTAAAATAAAAGAGTCACAAATGTGTAGCCTGACATGAATTATATAATGCCACTATTATCACAGCTAGAAGTTCAAGCTACAACATAAAAAACAATTACAAAATAATTTCCTCTAGCTAGTCAGTCTGCATTCAAAGTACTTAGAACTGTGGAACTGTGGGCAATAAAAATTACTAAAATTATGCAACATTTAACTTGGAAAAATATAAAGAATTGACTACAAAAATATGGAAGCTATAATATAATAAAGATATGAAAAATGTTGAACTCAGAAGGGAAAATAGATACAAATTAGGGAAACCTAGGAACAACTAGGGAAAAATATATTTCCTGTGTGTGTCTTAATTCAGGAAACAATGTTTATAATCTTTGAAATGGAGAGATGCTAACCCAACCGCACAAGTACATCATGGCAAGTTGGATACTAAGGCACATCCCAGTGTTGATAAAAGATTATGGTGTTTGGAAGTGTGGTCTTTTCCTATGCCTGAGTCCTGACTCAAAAGGTTGCTGAGACAAGGTGTGAAACCTGCGCAGGCCCTTTGCATGCTTTGCAATTTGGCTTTTAAGTAAGGAAAAAAGTAAAAACAGAAATAATTAATAAGGTCTTAATTAGCACATTGAATGGGAAGAGAGATAAGGCAGAGTTACTTAATTTTGAGATTTCAATAAAATTAGGAAAAAAGGGGAAATGGAATTCCTTTTGAGTTACAGTTGGAAGAAACATGCAAAATATAATCAAAAGATTCTGTATGTTAGGAAATTAGTGAGTTTTTATATGTATCAATAAGGAAATATTTAACACACAAAAATACTTACAACAACATTTCAATATACAAGTCTGAATTACGGAAGAAGGCAATGGCTGGTGGTAGTATTTACTTGCTTTATTTCTGAATATTGCAACTATTGAGCTTTTCAATTCAGAAGTGTAATTGATATTATGAAATCTAGCATGTATTGGCTAAAAAAATGTATTTAATACAAGATTAACACACAGCCCCATAGTAAAAAGTGAATATGAATTGATAACATCACTACTAAAGTTTGCTGAGAAAATAGTACATATTCCAGAAAACTTAAGGAGTAAATAGAAACCACATTTAGTATAAAAAGACTTTACTGAGTTAGAGGCAGTGAAGTGAGATTGGAGGACTGCATATACATTTAAAATAGCTGAAGAAGGCGAGAGGAACACAGATGGCTGTGTGGTTGAATACAACATGTTTCCTGAACAATGCAAAAGCTACTATTGTTTTCTGAATTAAAGTGGAACAGTTAGTTGACTAAGCCTGTTAAGGGCTGTAAGGTTTGTGAATGTGACTGGATTAAGAGCTGTAGAACCATACTACTAATCCAGAGAGGACTGATACGTGTAACAGGCACTGGGGGACAAATTCTTGCCTAAAATGTACATGACTATCTTTGAGGCTGACAGTATCGTTAACTAATTGATTGCCAGGATTTAATATGTTATACATCAATAATAATAATAATAATAATAATGTTGTTATTATTAATTATTATTTTGGTTTTTCAATACATGGTATCTCTGCGTAGGCTTGGCTGTCCTAGAACTTTCTCTGTAGACCAGGCTGGCCTCAGACTCAGAGATCCACCTGCCTCTCAAGAGCTGGGATTAAAGTTGTGCACCAACTATTGTGTGTTTAGCCTTAATTTGTCCATAGCATAGAGATATATATCACAGTCAAAGCCAAACCCTTAAGCAGCTAATAACCCAGTCAACAGAGACAGGCTGCAGGCCACATAGTTCCAGATGCCACAGGAAAAAGAGGAAGCTGCTTGCAATCGAGTCAGGTATGCCAAGAATAGAACAGGAGATAGAAATATTTACCTAGAAAGAAGAACAAGATTTCAGAATGTACCCTAGTGTGTTGGGACACACATGCACTCCCTGTCACTGGACAAGTTGAGGCTAGTAGCTTACAAGACTTGCTTGGGCTAAGTGGTCATTTGAGGCCAGCCTTGGATACTTAGTGAGACCCTATATAAAAACGAAATAAAAACAAGCAAACATCAACAACTGAAACCTTCTTTAAAAATATCCAAATGAAAAAAATATATTTGTGTCATTGAGAGAGAAAAAACAGAAATAAGACTTCTTCAAAAGGAAAGTAAGTTGTAATAGCAATGCAATGAATCTACTGGACAAAAAGAGATTAGACCCAAATATTTAAATACATATTTACAAAGATGAATATAGTGAATGTATTTTTCTTATATAATTTTATAGAAGCTATACTAATAGATTCTAATTTATGTCATAACACAACTAGATAACATTGAGACCTAAATTATACTATTACAAACTTTTAATGTCATTTGAGACTTAGAATTTTTTAATCAACAGAATAACCACCTAGAGTAGACATAGAACAATACTGAATTAACAATCTGTAACAATTCACAAGAACCATTTTAATACTTAGAGCATTTACTAAGTAAATTCTGTGATTAACGCAAAGCCACAGAAGTTAGGAGACTTCTTGTTTACATGATTTGTAAGTAATTTGTTTCTAGGTGGTTACCTCCTTATTATAGGTAAGGCGAACTTGAAAGCAAAGAGAGTATTTGCTGCTGACTCGTAGATGAGGAATCCGCCCTCAGAAGCTGGAGTCTGCACTTGCCTTGTCTTCCCTTAACGACCAGCACAGCACAGCATCAGATTCTGTGAAGTCTTATAAATAAACCCATCCTGATTCCGATTCCAACGCTGGCTGCTGAAACTTGCTCTTTGATGTCCCCTGTGATCAGTAGGATGGACTGTGGATTAGAAATGTCTTACATGCCACTGAATGCACGAATGGACAGTCACATATCTTCATCTATCATGTCAAAGGGCAGTGCTTGTAAGTATGCTACTTAGATTTCACTGATATTACATTCAGGATCTACTGCTGCTAGCCTTGTTTTGGTTTCCTATATAAAGAACACTTTGCTGTTATTGTGTATTTGGATTAGGTAGAATTAGATTAATCTTTTATGTAGCTAGCTAGCTATTTATGGGGTTTTGAGAAAATGATATTACTTAAATGGAGAGAACACTACGGAGGCATAACGACCTGCTTCTTGGACTCACTGCACTGGCATCGGACTCTTGCTTGCCCACTCTTGGGAGAAAGCACAATATGATTGATCTATTATCTAGATTGAAATAATTGTTTCTTCAAAACCTTCCTACTTCTTATATCACAACTCAACAGTGAAGGAAGCCAAATATTCCTCACAATTGGTAAACAGAACCAGAAAAACAGACATGCTATTAACCACACTAACATCTGATAGAATTTTCTCCTGAAAGGTTGCCTAACTACAGGCATCAGATCCCAGCTAATTAATTTAAGGGGACAATCTGCAGTTAGTCAAAATTTGCAGCAGTGTAGGGATGTAGGAACATTTGCCAAGTGACACTGACAATGTCTCATATTGTTTACAATTCAAAACATGAGCCACATAAAACATACCTTTTTTTTTGATACTTTATTTACATTTCCAATGTTTCCCCTTTTCTGGGTCTCCTCTTTGGAAGCCCCCATCCCCTCCCCATCCCTACCTCTATGAGGGAATTCCACCTCCCACCCACCCGCCCACCCATGCCCCTATTCCCACCTTGACATTCCCCTTTACTGGGGCCTCTAACACCCTCAGGCCCAAGGGCTTCTCCTCTCTCCCTGATGGCCATTGAGGTCGTCCTCTGCCTCATATGTGGTCCGAACCATGGGTCCACAGATGTGTATTCTTTGGTTGGTGGTCCAAACTTCAGGATGACCGGGGGGAGGGGGTCAGGCCCATTGGCGCTGTTGCTCCCTCCATGGGGCTGCGGACTCCCTCAACTCCTTCAGTCCTTTCTCCAACTCCTCCATCTGGGACCTCACTATCAGTCCAGTGGTTACTGTTAAGTGAAACTTGGGCATTCTGAACTTTTGGACTAATATCCGCTTATCAGTGAGTACATACCATGTTCTTTCTTTTGTGACTGAGTTACCTCGCTCAGGATGATATTTTCAAGTTCCATCCATTTGCCTGCAAATTTCATTAAGTCATTGTTTTTAATAGCTGAGTAGTACTCCATTGTGT